>CM035296.1:47912973-47981465 GCA_020226075.1 Hydropotes inermis | reverse complement strand
TATGCATCTATCATCTATTACCTATCTATCATCTATCCATCGATCATGTATCTATTAACTATCTTTCATCTATCTATGCATCTATCATCTATTACCTATATATCATCTATCCACCTATCATGTATCTATTAACTATCTATTAATCTATCATGTACCTATTATCTGTCTATCATCATCTATCGTTTATCTATCCATCTATCATGTATCTATTACCTATCTATCAACATGTCTTTCATCTATCCATGCATCTATCACCTATCTATTATCTATCTATATCTATCATGTATGTATTACCTATCAATCATCTATCGTGTATCTATCGTCCATCTATGTTCACGAGAGAGGGGTTTACTCTCAGGAGTTGGCTCACACAATCTTGGAGGCTGGCAGCCAGGATCCCAGTTGATGAGGGGAGACCCAGGGGAGCTGATGGTGAGGCCGCATGTTCCAGTCGGAAGGCCAGAGAAAGGGGTAAATTCTCATCCGAGGGAAATCTGAAGACAGGAAGAGACCAGGGCCTCAGGCAGAGAGTGAACTCTCTCTAATCCAGACTTTCTGTATGTATTAATCCAGACTGAGTGTATGAGGCCCACCCACACTGGGGGGCAGTCTCCTTTACTCAGCCTACGGAATCAAATATTAATCTCATCCTCAAACACTCTAGCAGACACACCCAGAATCACATTTGACCAAATATCTGGACCCTTGGTGGCCCAGACAAGTTAATGCAAAAATCAGAGTACTGATTGTAAAAGAATTTTAGATAAATCATTTCAAGGAGAAATATGTTCAGTCACTAAGTCATGTCCTACTCTTTGTGATCCCACAGACTGCAGCACACCAGGCTTCCCTGTCCTTCACCATCTCCCAGAGCTTGCTCAAACTCATGCCAATTGAGTAGATGGTGCCATCCAACCATCTCATCCTCTGTCACCCCAAGAAGACAGAGACATGAGGAAAGTTACAGGAAAATATTTTTTGAAGTTTTAGCAATGACATTTTACATCCATATAATAATAAAATGATAAACTTTATATACAATCCTCCTAAGAGACTTTACATAGATAAGTAGTTTCGAGGTCAAGCACTAAATTCCCATTTAGCAGATGGAGATGCTGAGGTCCAAAAAGAATGACTGACTTTCATAAGATCATAAATGAAGAATGAGGAAGAAGTCGCACCAGAACACCACATCTTCTGACAGTTCAGTTCTTTCTGTAATAACGACTGCTTCTGAGTAGACCTGGCTGATGCATTTTAAATTCACATGGATCCAGAAGGTAACCATCGTAGCTAAATTAAAGTTTTGTTTGTCTAAAAACCTTGAAATTTTTTAAAGCAAAATTTTTTAAAGTTACTACTTGGTGTGAAAGTGAAAGTGTCAGTCGCTCTGTCGTGTCCAACTCTCTGCAACCCCATGGACTGTAGCCTACCGGGCTCCTCTGTCCATGGGATTCTCCAGGCAAGAATCCTGGAGTGGGTTGCCATTCTCTTCTCCAAGGTATCTTCCCAACCCAGGACTTAAGCCCAGGTCTCCCGCATTGCAGGCAGATTCTTTACCATCTGAGCCACCAGGGAAATCCATTGCTTGGTGTACTTAGATTTCAAAATGTCAAACTCTCCAGAATAAAGTCTGTGTGAGTCTCAGATGCTCTGAATAATTTTTGCAATCTCAAGAATATAATGCCTAACACGGATTTTAGCTGTAGACCACCAGGGAGGGGAAAATGGTTGAGAAATTTGAAAGAGTGAGGCGAGAGCCTAGAAAACTGTCATTTTATTGGACAAAGACCACGACTGGGCTTCATGCTGTCTGATGGATGCTGTATTTCTTTGTTCAGCGGGCCTCCAGTCCCTTGAGGGGCAAGAGGAATTCTCTGGATGGAGTGCTGCTTGAAGTTCTTGGGGGAATTTAGTGATAGGCTGTGGAGGGGATGGACATCCGGGAACTTTGCTGAACAAGATCCGCGGTCCTCCCAGCTGAGCACCAAGACAATGATTCTAGTATGTGAAAGCCAGAGTCAGACAGATTTCCCAGAAGATCCCAGTGTCAGATAGAGGGCCTGAGGGAACCGTAATGAAGTGTCAAGGCTTCAGGGGAGGGAAGGCGGGGGAGGGCCACGTCAGGAGGGATGGATAACAGGTAAAGGCGTCCAGATGTTTTTATTGCTTTAAATTTTGCTTCCAGCATCGTGTTTGCAAATAGATTAGTGATGCCAGTTAGGCTCGTGCTTAACCTTTAACCTGCTGTATAACTCATCGTGTCTACCTCTGGCCTGGACCTCCCTCTGAGACCCAGGCCGGCGTATCCCACTGCCCGCCTGACATCTCCTCTGAGATATTCCAGAGCAGCACAATCCTGACGTGTCCAAAACCAGAGTCAGTTTTTCCCTTGGAAGCCTAGTGCTTGCTCAGCTCGTTATCCCGATGACAGGTGCCACCAGCCAGACCCTGGGGCGCACGTGAGCACCGGGCTCACCTGCAGCCCTGCCCGCCCTTCCCCCACAGCCCCTGCACCCGCGTCCTCAGCACGCCAGGCGTCCTGCCCTGAGTCCTGTGCGCCGGCCCCCGGCAGGTGCCCACACCCGCCCGCCGTGCCGGACCCGCCCCGCCCCACCCTGGCTGGGCCCCTGTTCTGCCTCAGTCTCTCTGAAAGTGAAAGCCGCTCAGTCGTGTCCGACTCTTTCGACCCCGTGGACTCTAGCCCGCCAGGCTCCTCTGTCCATGGAATTCTCCAGGCAAGAACACTGGCATGGGTAGCCGTTCCCTTCTCCGGGGGATCTTCCCAACCCAGGGACTGAACCCTGGTCTCCGGCATTGCAGGCGGCTTCTTCCCTAGCTGTGCCACCAGGGAAGCCCCTTCATCTTTGCCTGTGTGCTGTTGCCTTCCGGCTTTGCCTGGTGATCGCCCCCCACTCCCTTCACACCTCGCCAGGCCCAGGCTTCTTCCAGGAGTCCTTACCCCTGGTCCCCACTGGGCCCCAGTCCTGTAGCAAGACCGCAGAGCTCTCTTTGAAGGTTTTTACAAATTGGAATTTAATGGGCAGTCACGTGATCACTGTATGACTGTCTCCACCCCCAAACAGGCAGGGACAGTTTCTGGTTTTACTCCTTTGATTTGGGGATGGGAGGAATAAATAAATGAATCCTAATTGAGCAAGAAATGGCCACCACATCTGTAAGAGGCCTGACGCGCTTAGGCCAGGGTGGAACCAGGCCACCGCTGCCCACTCTCTGCTGTTTGCTCTCATTTAAACAAGAAAAGACATAAGGAGAGGGTTGTGCTAAGAACTTCCTGAAGATCACAAACCTTAGATCATGCTCAAAAGTTTCTGGCAAATGAATCTGTAATATCGTTAATCAAATGTGATTCTGCAGAAATTAACTTTGAGATGGTTTCATCAGACCTCTTACTCTCCCCCTTCCCGTCAGTTTCGGGAGAGGACAGACTGAGAGCACAGGTTAATTTCCTGATCTCCTAGTGAGTCCGTCTCTGTTCTTACTTTTTCTGCTGTCCCACTGGTCGTGGCTATCTCTGCACAGTTGAGTTTTCCTTGGTTCTCCTCCAACATGAAGCATCCTCACAAGTTTGGAGGACCCGGGTTGGAGGAAAACTTTGGAATATCTTGGGATCCAGGGCAACTGAACAGCGCCACGTCCATCTCACAGTTTTCACGGTTTGTGCTGGTTTTCACCAAAGTATTTCAAGTTACATACCTGAAGGCTAGTGAAGAAACTTAGTAAGTTGAAAAACAGGTTGATGAGCCTTTCATTTTCCCAGTTTGCTAGAGATGAAAGTTAATCTCCATTGAGAGGCGTTCAGCAAGCGGAAGTTTGAGTTTGGGGTAAATCTACTTGATTTGCGAGTATTTGCTGGCGCTTTCAACCCTATCTGCATTAACATTCTTAAATTACACAAAATTTACAAAAGTAATGGAGACAAGACGTGCTTGCCCTCCGTGGGGACTTCGATGATATTGTAAATCAGCCATTCTAGCTCTCAGGGCCAACTGGACCTCTTGGCCTTTGGATTTTCGGAACATAATTCAGTCTCAGCTCGGGTTCATCTATGTGTCTTCTTCCCAGAAGAGCAGGAAAGGCATCCTGAGAGTTTTCGGATCACAGTTTATTAAAGTTCTTAAATCATCTCCAAAGGGGAAATATGGCCCGAGTGAAGCAAGTACATTTTTTTTAAATGGCCATCAGAACAAAGCCTGGTGTTCTAAACTGTGCAATTAATGGTGATTTTGGCCACAAAAAGCCCACAGAACTGTTTCAGGCTTCTGTTGGATTGAGTCACGTTCTCCTGGCCATGTATTTATATGTATACTATGAGTATGAATAACAAGAAACACGTCTATACGTTGTCCACATAATGCAATATTAGAAACTTGAGGCCAGCTTTTAACAGCTGAAGCAGAGGCTTTGGCGATTTTCTTTGAGAATATTAGAATTATACTCATATTAGTATATTAGAATCATTCTGAATTAGCAACTTGGTGAGACAGTCAGTTTGGACAATCTGGACCCCAGAGTGGTGTCTCGGGTCTAGCGTGTTTGCTTTGGCTGTCTGGGTCATTCCAAGACGACCGCCGGTAGAGAAGAGGGAAAGGCCCTCCATGCACGTACGCCTCCTCTTTGGGCAGGTGTTTAAATCTGCACTGCTAAGAACTTGCCTTTCCTGTGTTGAGGGAATGACTTTAGAAGGCCTGACATTTCTCCTCTTCATTCCTGAAACCCAGACAGCACGGGGACCCCGTGAGCCCCTGATGGCAATTGAGGGATGAAAGGTCTTAATTGACAAAAGAGCCCCTTGGCTAAATGCTTGTCTTTGTAGAACTTGTCAAAAGTGTTCAGCTTCAAGCCAAAAAGCTGCCAGAAGGCAGGCCAATCACTGATGACAGAAAGATTAGGAGAGCACAGATCTGCTGGGCGCACAAATGCACAGAATGAGGCAGAAGACGGGGTCAGCGGAGGGCAGCTAACCCACAGGGGTCCTCATGGGGAGGACCTGGGACCCGGCGTCCACCTCCCACACGGCGAGCAGCGACTTGTCTTTACCCTAAGAAGCTGAAATCACGAGCTCCAGGTGTGTTTCTAACTGTCTCTTTGCTCATTGTGTGTCTACACTGTGTCAGACTTTGGAGAAAACTGAGGCATAAAACAAGCAAGCGACTGCCCAGGTCATTTGCTGGAAGAACCCTCTCGGGCAGGGGGCGGGGGTCTGCTATATTCCAGCGGCAAACACACACACACACACGTACATGCACATGCCCACACGCCCACACACGTGCACACACATGTGCACACATGCATGTGTACACACGTGCATGTGCGTGCGCAAACTCAAAACGTCATGGGTTTTCTGCAGACTATGGATTACCTCCAAGAAAAGGCCCTTCTTTTCTGAGTTCTATACAGGGCTATAAATAAGCTATTTGAGTCCAGCTGAGAAATTTTAACAAATGGGCAGAGTTAAGACATGTGAATGGTCCAGACAACAGCTGTGCCCGGCCTTGGTGGTTGTGGCTCTGGTTTGTTCCTGGCCATCGAGGGCAGTTGTGTGAAGCTCTGGGTCAGAACTAGAAGGGTGGGGACCTTTCCTCTTGACCTGCCTGCAGACACACCCCCTGTGGTGCTGGATGAAGGTATGGACTCCAGTCCATCCATCCTGGGACTTCCTATAAGTTCTGATTACCTAGAAAAGAAGTTGGCATTTGGCCAAGGAGGCATTTTGAGCATTTGTGTTTTCTCCAAAACTGTGGAGTTTCTGTCCACATCAGTACCTGCCCCCACCCCACCCTACGCAGTGAGGGAAATTTACTTTTACCGTCCTCCGTTTCCAAACCTCTGCTGGGCAGGGTGACAGCCGTGAACATGGGGCAAAGGCAGAGAACCCAGGGAGGGCAGGCTGACTCCCAGAGTTTCCGGGGAGGAAGGGGTACGTGGGCGGGGAGTAAGGGGAGCCTCAAGCTGAGACTGACTGAAGGGGTCTTTCAGATGAGCTTGAAGAGAGTTTTTGGAGAAGCTGACGTGATGGAGACATGAAAAGACGGGAAAAAGAGAAAAAGAGCGATTGGAGAGAAGACTTTCTGGAGTCCTTATCTGCTTTTATGTTTGTTTTAAAGAGACCCTGGTAAAATCTATTTTATTGCTTTTCTAATGAAAACCTGGGATGTCAGACAGTGTTTCTTTGCATTTAACATCTTGGCAAGAGTGGCTGGCAGAATGTCGGGCTTATGTGGGTGATCCATGATGTAACAAAAGCCCTGCCCATAGGGTGCTGGGCATCAGCGCCCAGGTATCTGTGTCCGGCTGAGCATCTCCACGTGAGTCTGATGTGTCAGTGGTGGAGACACCTACTGTCCCACTGCAATGCCCATCAGACGAAGAAAGTAAGTCAGGGTTCCGGCAACACTGCCTTAAACCAGGGACATGGAATATCACCACGGTCACTCGTGCCTGTTGGGTACACTTTTGGGAGTAAGATGGCTTGTTTTAAACCTTTCGTGTAATCAGGACAGGGCAAGGACTTAAACAGTAGAAAATGCAACTTTCCTTTTTCTTTTCCTTTTTTTTTTTTTTAAATGCCACTATTTTCAAAAACAAAGGGAGCAAAGCCATCAGCTAGAAGTGAAATGGTCAGCGTCTGCCTGGTAATTTTCCATCTGTGCCACAGCGATTTTCACCAGCAATTTAAAAAATCCTGTCATAAGCAGAAAACAGATTTGGCCACGAAAGTAAACTCCGCTTCCTGCCAGTGACTGAATGTGACTTCCAGGTTTATAAACTCCAAGGCCACTCACATCGCGTTAGTTGTTGAGCCGGGGCGAGGTTTGGCTTTCAGAGATGTTTACAATATTTCTCAAGTTTTGTGAGAAGCGAGTGTCCAGTGAAATTCACCATGTGGACAGTAGGAATGGGGCGGCCAGACAGTCTTATGCTGCGTTCCCGGCGTCGGCGGCCTGCCCTGCCAGCCCGAGAGAGAGCCTTAAACGATATCAAAGTGACGTGGTGGTGCTGAGCTAGAAGCTGTGGACAGCCGTTATCTGCACGGTCTACATCCCAGTGCTGAGAGGCCTCATCCTTTCTCAAACTCTAGAGATTAAAGGTTTGCATGTGCCATGGGCAGGAAGCCAGCCATTTCTGAAAACATGAGGAAGAGGTATAGATCTGAATCTCCTGTCTGTTTTCATGAAGTGTGAATTCACCCTGCTCAAATTACTCTATTTGAAGCTGGTCCGGGGACCTGGATTGGCAAGGAGCAGCCACGTCTGTAGAATGACTCAGCCATTCCCGTTCCCTGCAGCCTGGTGACCCCCAGCCCCAAGGCGGCTGACACTCACACCCAACCGCCGTCATCACGACGTCCCGGGCTGCCCTTCCTGGAAGCTGCCCCTGGGCCCCTGGCATCTGGAGGCCCCACGACCTTGGCTGTGAGGAGGCGGCGCTGCTGGGAGTGGAGGGAGAGCTGCAGACACGGGACGTGGAGCCGCGTGGGGTCCTTAGACATAATCAGACGCGATCTGCAGAGCCTCAGGCCTCTCTGTTAGGCAGCGGTGTCCCCTGTCCCTTCTGTGGGGTCTCCAGGGCCGGGGCATCAAGCTCTCTGGCAGCCCCTCTTCACTCAAGCCTGCAGTTTGTGCTTTTTTAAACCAGATTCAGTACAGTAATGTCAAGGAGGTAGAGGAGGAAGAGGAAGACATGCTGACTGGCTTGCATGGCCCACCCCACCCCACCCGGCGCCCCATGCCTTCATGACCGTCTCAGTCTGCGTCTCTGCGTGTGCTGGTTGGGGGCTGTTTCGCCCTTCCTCTGTCCTAGTCATGTTCAAATTGCTCTACTCCTTGCTGAAGGCAATGAAAATCAAGATCTAAGATGCCATGAATATTAGTTAGGCGTGTGTTTGAGCGAATGCAGTATAAAACCTGAAGATGTTTAAAGACTAAGAAGTTTATCTGTGTCAGACAACAAGAAATCTTCGTGTGGTCGAAAGCAGGCTACTCGCCAGGCTCCATCTGTCTTCCTGCTCTGCCGTCTTCTGCAGGTATGGCTTCATCCTCATGGTGGCAAGATGGCTGCTGCACCTCCAGGCCCTGTATTCCAAGCAGGAAGAAAAGTGAGTGAAGGGAAAAGGGTGAAAACCTGAAACAGGCAGACCTACCGTCTCTTTCCTCTTTAACAAGCTTTGTGGGACACTCTGTCCTTGGAGGCCTACTCACATCTCATAGCCCAGAACTGGGTCTTTTATCTACCCTTTGCTGCATAAATTCTATAGCTTCTATATCAGAGGAAGGGTACCATAAGACTTCTGAGTAGGCTTGTGAGGACTTTCACACTGTTCAAAACAATCCGTAGGAAATACATACCTTGGTTCCAACATGTAAGCGGCAAATTGAGAGTCAGGATTTCCTGTGAGCGCGGCGACTGCCCGTGCGGGCTGGCCTGCGGCGGCCCAGCCAGTGTTCCCGGCCTGACGCTGTGGCGCCTCCTGTCGCCTTTCCCCCAGACCGTCACTGTGAACGCGTCGGAGGGGTTTGACCAGAGGCCTGCTGTCCGGGACCTTGATAGAGTGTCGGCGGTTTCCGGCAGGTGTCTTCTGGTATGTCCCTCCACCGCCAAAACCCCATCAAGACGTAAAACGGAAAGCCCCTGGCTCCCACCTTCACAGTCAGACAGCTTCCTTCCAGCCTTTAACTTGGCCTGTTCAAGGGCTTCAGAGAAATGGAGTCACACGGTAGATCTTCTTCTGGGTAACTGAAAACTCAGGATGATATTGTTGAGAATCACCCAGGTGCATCATTGCAAAAGCTAATTTTTTTCACTCATTGTATGAGACCAAATCAAACTCTGGGTCCCAGTTGGGTTCAAATCACCTACCATATTTTTGAGGTTTATTTATTCTTTTTTTTTTTTTTTCCCCTGAGGAACCAGATGAAACTCTGGGCTTTTATCAGAAGCAGAAGCTTATCCCTATCCAAAATGAAATTACACAAATTCATATATATGGTAAAGATCCTAACTGCCTCTTAAATGAAACAAATTTTCAGCAGAAAGGCCCAAAACAAACTGGTTCTGTCCTCTGAAGTAAAAAAAAAAAAAAAGTATTTATGGGAAAAGAATTCATTTTATTATATAGAAATATATAATTTCTATATTATAAGTTATATAGAAAACTTAAAAATAAGTCCCTCTTCTAGGCCATAGGGCTTCCTTGGTCCAGTTAGGTTGGAGCAGCCAGAGGAGAAGTCAGCTTGCTTACAAGTCACTATCTGATGGGGAAGAAACAGGAATCCCTCCTCTGAAATCTCTGTCAACAGCACAGAACTTTAAAGCTGTCAGAGCAATGCTGCCCTTCTCCGTGGCAAAGAGCACAGTCTCCTGGAAGTGAAGATCTTTCTTTCATAAGAAGGAATGTGGGTTTGGGAGCTTTGAAATAGCTCATTTTAGATTTCTTGTCTCTGAGAGATATAAATTAGCAGCAGCAAAATCTTATGGCTTTTGAATGCTTCAGCCCTTGAATTGTAAATTAAAGTTTGTTTAGCCGTTCGGTGGGGCTTAACGGTACCAGAAAGAGCTGTTAAATATTTTATGGTGTCTGAACGCGTTTGCAACCCTGGGCACCATTCCTGTCCCCTGACACATTTTTGTTCAAGTGAGAAAGGGAACGACAGAATGCACATAAAAATATTCCCAGTTAACAGAAGTTTAAATGAATTAAAGAAAGAAAGAACACACATGTTTGCATTTAGACATGGTATAGGGCCAATTTTTTCATGAAGAGTGCCTTATTACTTCTGCTCTAAGCGATGCTCTGAATGTTCAGCGTTTGACAAGGGGAATTTCCCTCCCTGCTCTACTTCCCCGATAGTATATATTAAACTAATTGCTTTATTTTAACAAGGGGGACCCTGTTTCCCCCAGCCATCCTCCTGACCCCCAGCTTGAACTTCAACTCCGAGGATCTTTGCCGAGAGATAATTGCACCATCGATATGATTTAAGGCACTTTCGCTCTAGTGCGCGAAGTCTTCTCCGTCTCCAGAAACATTTTTAACTCTCAAAGGGTCAGATTCCCATCCTGCATAATTCTTGGAGAGTCATATAAAAAATTTGGCCCAGAGTTTCCTTATCATTTATAATTTTCAAAATGCTCTCAGAGTCACAGACCTATCTAGTGTTTCAGAGATGAACAATTTGCTGTTTTTCAAGAATAAAAATTCTCTAAAGAGTAATGTTAGGAAGCCAATAAGATTAAGACTGTCACAGGGAAACTGTAAATAACATGCCTGCCAGAGTCTACAGCGCCCGCATCTGAGGTCTGCACTTATAAACCATTCTTCAGCTTCTCCTTAAAAAGCACTCATGGTCAAAGTGAACACACACGGAAAACTGGCATGTGGTGAGGGCTGGCCTTCCTGCCGTGGATGGAAAGATGGAGAGGGCACCCCTCTGAAGGTCCCCACCCTTAAGACTCAATATTCTCCTTCTCCGGAAAGCTCCCCCGACCCACCTGCCCTGAAGCCCCGGGGCAGCGGTGCTGAGTCCTGCGGTTGGTGGACCCTGTTTCCTTCCCACCTCCTCCTTTTCCTGGCAAGATGCTCTCTGCACTTGTGTATTACACACGCACACATACAGGTACACGCACAACACCCGAAGCAAACATACAAGCTCCATGTACACCCAGCTTCTACAGGCAGAATGAACAGCTTTAATTTATTTACATTCCCTCTGGTCCTTACTCCTTGAGGAGAGCCTTGCTCTCTTGGGCTGGGCAAAGGCAAGCACTAAGGCTGCCTATTCTGGAAGGGGGGGTTACAGCGATGCAAACATCCTGTATCTCCAGGTAACTTCTGCTGGACCAGGGCTCAGCAGCATTGTTCTTTCTGTAAAGGCCCGACAATGAGTTTTAGAATAGTAATACTTTAGACCTTGTGGGGTACACGGTCTTTGCCTCAACTGTTCAAGTGCAAAGAGGCTTCATCCACAGGCAAACAAGTAGTGTGGCCATGTTCCAATAAAACTTTATTCAAGGACATTAAAATTTGCATTTCATCTAATTTTGACATGTAATATTATTCCTCTCATTTTTCAAAACCATTTACAACTGTAAAAGCGACTCTTAGCTCACAGGCTGTAAATAAACAGACAGTGGGCTAGACCAGACCCACTGCCAACAGCTTACTGAAGCCTATACTTTCTAGAGTATAAATTCTAAGGACTGGGCTTTTCAGGTTTGTAATTCTGGAGACTTAAGTACCATGACAGGTACTTAATAAGTCATTGTTTAATAAAAAGGTAAAGTAAATCATTTCTTCTGAATCTGTAATATAAATTTAATGCATGCTTACTCATATGTATTATAACATAATAATAATAATAGATTGTATTTTTTAAATATAACACTATAAACTTATGTTTGCCTGGTTCTTTACAGCTGGACAAATACTTTCACAAACCCCGTTTGTTTAGCCTGTGTGTCTGTGATGTCTGCAGGGAACACAAGTCTGTGTGACAGATGATGGAATTTATCACCAAGTGCATTTTTGCTTTTGTGAGCACATCATGAAAACTCTGATTTTTTTTTTTCCCCAAATAATTGCCCTATAGAAAACGCCTTCCTGCCTTTTGTTTTTTAACTTTCGCTGCTGTCTGAGAAGTTTCGGGTGGCTCTTTGACATGCTATCACGTTTCGGCTTCTCGGGGACTTTGGTTCACACGTGGGAAGACAGCGAACTGCATCGGTGTTCACAAACAAGAGGTCGGTGTGGACGCCGGGCGGCTCCGGCAGGGGCCCCCCGAAGGAAGAGGAGGCTGTCCCGGCGGCAGGCGAGCCTGGGGGCGGCCGGCGGCCCAGCCGGCTGTGCGGTACTGGCCCCCGAGCCCGGACTCCTCTCCGTCCTGCTCGGCCCGCTCTGCGCCCAGGCGGGTTGGCATGCGCTGGGGCGATCAGCGGCCAGCGCCCGCGGGCCAGAGGGTGGGGCGGACAGGGGAGGCCGCGCATCGCCGCTCTGGGCCTGCGGGCTGGGGGCGCCGCCCTGTCCCTTCTGCCGCGAGTGGGCACGGTTTCCGCGCGGCGACTGGGCGCCCGCCCGCCCCTAGGCTGGGCCGCCCCGCCGGCTCAGACGGCGAGGACTCCGTGAGCCGCCTGCCAGGTCTGCCTGGGGCACCCGGCTCAGAGCCGCCCGCTCGGAAACGCTTCCCGCGGCCCCGCGCGGGGTCACAGCTCTGCGTGCTTGCTTAGACCCCGCGGACACGCTCGCCCGCGTCGGCCAGGGGAGACCAAGAGCCGCTCCCCGGGGCGGGCGGGAGGCGCAGGCCTGCTGCGCGCGCCTTCCCGGGGCTCGAGGCCGGCTCCGAGCCAGGGGGCCGCAGCTCCTGGACGGGCTTCCCCGGCGGCGCAGGAGGCCCGGGTGCCTGGGTGGGGAAGGGCCCTGGAGGAGGGAATGGCCGCGCACTGCAGTGTTCCGGCCTGGAGAACCCCGGGGACAGAGGAGCCTGGCGGGCTACAGCCCGTGGGGTCGCAGAGTCGGACCGACTGAGTGGCTAAGCCAGCCACCGCTTCCTGGACGGAGCCTTCCAGGACCAGGGTGGGGCAGGGCGCAGCCCGCGAAGGAAGGGGCTGCCCCCTCCAGGAGCGCAGACCGCAGTACTGGCCATAGCCTGTGTCTACTGGCTCGTATTCTCAACGCCACAAATGAGCCCACTGCTGTTTTTCATACTTGCATTTCTCCCCTCATTTCAATTTCTTTTTTAAAATTGAAGTAGAGTTGATTTACAGTGTGGCGTTGATTTCTGCTGTACATCAAAGTGACTCAGTTATACAAATATATACCTTCCTTTTATATTCTTTTCCATTTTGATTTATTACCGGACTCTGAATATAGTTCCCTGGGCCATACAGGAGGACATTCCAATGGATTTTGATGTGAGTTTTACTAAAACCAACGCTTTTATTTACTTATTGTTATTACTGTTTTCCCATTTAAATTTTTTTTCATTTGTTTTTAGCTGATATTCTGCTATCTTGATTTTGATTTGTCAGTGACAGAAGAATTTAAAGGTTTAAAAATATTTCTAGATGGTAGATTTGTTTCCTGGTTTCTACTTTTATTATTAATTTTTCATTTTATTGCTTTGTGATCACAAAAGGTTATTTTGGCTTTTTTAAAGATATGAAGGAAGGTCTTCTTTCTGGTTGACCAGAGTCCATTTTTGTGACTGTTCACAAATCACTTAAAAGGCACAGCTATTCTTTGACTTTAGGACATAACATGTGATACTCAGCGCTTACCTCATCACGTGATCATGTGCTGTTCAGGATTTTGCCTTTAGTGTGTGTGCGCACACCCAGTTCTCGCCCTTCAGAGTTTCCCGCTCATTTACTGTTTTGTTTTTACCTTCATTCTGTGCCACTCTTTCCCATCTCGCATTTTGCAAAGGCAACAAAATCCACATCTGACAGGTCCCCTATCTCTGCAGATCAGATGAGCTCAGGGCAGCGTCTTGGCCCCGACACGTTCTGCAGAGGAGCAGGCCAGGCTTTGAAAGCCCAGCGGGGAATCTGGAAGGAAAGAGGGGTGTGTCATAACAGTCGGCACGGCTGAGCCTAGCACGTCTCTGGCCTGGGACCCACCGGCTGAACGTTCTTATATGGTGGGTGTGTATCAAGACGAGACCTCAGAATCTTACCTGCACGGCGGCCAGAGAGAGCCAGGTGGTTCTATGAATGAGTGAATGAATGTCCTCTTAAAACTTATATCATGAAGCTTATATCACAGGCAATTAAAAATACATAAAATATATGACTGTCAGACAGTAATTGGCACTAGACCAAAAATTAAGCTGGGAAAGAGGATAATTATGAGGAACACAGCTTTTTATAGCATCAGAAAATGGGAGAAAACATTTGCAAACCACACATTTGATAAGGAGATGATATCCAATATATATAAGGAACTCATGCAACTCAATAGTGAAAAACCAAGTAACCCAGTTTAAAAATGGACGAAGGACTTGAATAGACATTTTTTTCAAAGAAGACATACAGATGGTCAAAAGATACGTGAAAAGATGCCCACCATCACTCATTGTCAGGGAGAAGCAAATCAAAACCATAAAGAAGTATCACCTCACTCCTGTTACAGTGACAGCTGAAAAAAGACAAGAAACAAAACGTGCCGGTGAGGGTGTGGAGCACGGGGAGCCCCCACGCACGGTTCACGGGACAGAAGTCGGTGCAGCCGTCACCCTGCTTCCATCAAACTTCTGCTCATTTCTTTGCATTTTTCCAGAGGTTTTAAATATAAATACTAAAAAGGCAACTATATACGTTTAATCTCTCCTTTCATTGTTACACAAAATGATTATACAATACCCTCAGCTTTTTCACCTTGCTTTTTACACAAAATTATAGATCTGGAGATTTTTGCATACCAATAAATAGAAAGACTCCTCATTGTTTTCAAATAACTGCGTATTCCGTACTGTCAATAGCTTCTACTAATAGAAATTCGGAGTGTGCCCAGGGTTTTGCTATCGCAAACAATGCTGCTGTGGAAAGCCTTGTCTACCTGCCGTTTTGCAGGTGTGCAAGTCTATAGGATAAAGTTAGAGAAGGGGAGTAATGGGTTAAAGGGCAACACACACGAGAAGTCTGACAATCATTGACAAACAGACCATCGCAGGGCCCGGAGGAACACTCACTCCCACCCGCAAGGAATGAGGGTCTTATTTTCCTGCATCCTCCCAATGGAAGGTGCTAACAACTGTCCGAGTTTTTTTGCCAACATGATGGATGAAAAATGACATCTCAGTATAGTTTTAATTACCATTTTTCTTACTCTAAATACAGTGAGCATCTCTTTTTGTCTTTCGTATTTCATAATTTTAAGATGTAATTATCGTCTTTTCCTTTGCCCATTTTTCTCTTGGACTGATGGTCTGCACTCTGTTTTTAAGCCAACTGAAAAATGTTAAATGCTGTACATTATTTTGGATCTAAAAATCCCACTGCATTTTTAATGTTGTAAAACTTACAATAACCCTTCCATTTTAATAAGAGTAAATACGTGTTATTATACTACAAAATAGTTTCTTTGTTCAGAGTCTGAAATTAGAAATTTCAAACATGGCTCATATGTATGTGTGTGTGCATATAATGATGGCCTTCTTATAAAGTCATGTGAGGCCATAAAACTTTACTCCAAAAAGGGAACCAACCTCAAATGAGGTCTCTGGAATAGAGCTATGCTGAAGCTTGGAAATAAGGTCTCAGATTAGTCCACCCATTTCTCCCACTAAGGGGATAACATTTCTAATTACATTTCTAATTATTTTAAGCCCGTTTGTTGAACAGATTCCAGTCTAAATCATTAATATCAAACAAGATTGCTGCAGTGGCTGCTTGAATACGTATTACATTTATATTGAACTCCATTTTATTAATAATTTTTAAAAGTGTAATAAACATCATGAAATAAAGCATCAGAGCTTGTCATCTTGTCTAATCCCCTCATTTTATGTAGGCCTTTAATAGGGACTTTGATTCTCACCCGCCCTCTTAACTGTTCTTTGCCGTTTAGAATGTGCTCAGTACTGACCGTGACACCTGGTCACAGGTGAGTTCACATAATGTCCTTGCCTGGTGTCCCTCACACCTCCGTGCACATGAGCTCTTTCTTGCTTAGTTCTTGGCTATTCCAAATCTTAGGGGTCACTAGAGAAAATCTTCTGGGACAGTAAAGGTTCTATTTTTTCCAGTTAGTAGGCTTCAGTTTCTCCATTGGTCCCTTAAGGATTTTTGACTAGAAGCCTTCTAAGTTCCTGAAAGAGCCAAGCATCGCTGAGTCTGGTAGGGGAGAGGAGGCTGGGTGACGGATTCTCCACTTTCTCCGGGGAAAGCACTGCCCTGTTTGGGGGCAAAGTTAATATTTCTGCATGGCTTTGTTACATTCTATTTCCTGAGGTCATAACAGTCTGGGTTCCAATTACATTCCTAGAATAATGAGCCTATTACAGTAAATGAACATTTTCAAGTGCAACCGAACAACCATCTATTGAATATGCCTGCACCTAATAATTTTCCACTTGGCAGAAGGAGAGAAGGAGGCGTTTGGGTGACAGGAAGTCGTCTGTGAAGTGTGATCGAAGAAGGAAGATGAGAAGGTAAGGTGGGGCTAGCATTTCTCGTGGTGTCTGCTTAGTCAAGGCCGCGGGGAGACGGAGGCTGCAGGCGTTTTCCGCGAACACCGAGGCCCCTGACTCCAAACCGCTTCAGGGTCCCCACGAGTCACCTGCTCTAAGTGCCCCTTTCTCCTTTGGAAGCTGTGGCGGATATCAAACGACAGGCCAGCACCCTGACTTTGTTGGCTTAGCGCTATCACAGAGAATGGCGGTGGATCCAGTGGCCCGTGGGGAGGGTGAACTTTAGGAATAGGCGTTGTTCTAAGTGTTGAAAACACAGTTTTAAACAAAGCACATTTTATGCAACTATATTGCAAGAAGAAGAAAAAGCTATATGTAATTTATACATACAAATTAATTTATAAGTATGTAACTTTATATAATGTATAGAGCACATATATATAAAGCATGTAAGTATATAACATACAGAACAGATGCACACATCAAATCAATGTGTGAGAAATATGTGTGACTGCTACTGGTCCTGTCTGTGTAACTGATCATGAGACCATAGTTGATATATTTTGAAGTATATTTGTTGACATATAATTTACATGTCGTAAAATCCATCTATTTAAAGCGCCCAGTTCAATGGTTTTTGGTATGTTTGCAGAGTTGTGCAACTCTCACCACAAACATTTTAATCACCCTCCAAAGCAAACCCTGTTCCATCACTCCCCATTCCACTTGCCCACCCCCTAGTCCCTGGAAACCACTAATCTACTTCCTGTCTTTAAAGATTTGCCTATTCTAAAATTTTATATTTCGTATAAGTGAAATCACACAATATGTGGTCTTTTATAATGAACTTCTTTCACTTAGCATAATGTTTTCAAGATTCCTGACATAGTCATGTGTGTGTTTATGTGTCCAGTTGTGTCCGACTCTGTGCAACCCCGTGGTCTGTAGCCCACCAGGCTCCTCTGCGCATGGAATTTCCAGGTAAGGATATTGGAGTGGGTTGCCATTTTCTACTCCAGAGAACCTTCCCAACCCAGCGACTGAACCCAGGTCTCCTATGTCTCCTGCATTGGCAGGCAGGTTCTCACTGCACCACCTGAGAAGCCCAGTTTTTCCACAGTTGATGTTTGTTACAGCTTAATGACAGACACAGAGTTCAACAGCAATATTTATAGAGCGGTTATGGGCAGTAAATGAGTTAATACGTGCAAAGTTCTTAGGATAATGTCGGACAGAGTTAGTGCTTAATAAGTTATTTTTTGTCTTTATAAAGAGAACTCATTTTAAAATTGTGTTTTTTCTAACTGTAGCAATAATTGCACATAGATGACATCCAAGGTCATTCATAACCAATATCAACTCCATAATTCCCATCTCTGCTAATATTTTGGAATATATGTAAGGTATACATACATACACATGCATATATATATATATATATACAACTTACTATAAATACATATGCATATATATAATATGCTATTATCTTATTGAAATATGGTTGACTTACAATGTTATGTTTCAGATTTACAACAAACTGATTCAGTTATACATTACATATATGTCTATTCTTTTTCAGATATTTTTTTCCCTAATAGGTTATTACAAAATGTTGGGTAGAATTCCCTGTGCTATACAGTAGGTCCTTGCTATGTAATCTATGTTACATATAGAGTGTGTGTCTGCTCATCTCAATCTCCTAATTTATCCCTCCCCACCCAACTTTCCTCCTTGGTGACTGTGTTTTTCCTATGCCTGTGGGTCTACTGCTGTTTCATAAATAAGTTCATTTGTTTCAATCTTTTAGACTCCACATAAAAGGGATATCATATGATGCTTGTCTCTCTCTTGTGTGACTTACTTCGCTCAGTATGATTATCTCCAGGTCCATCCCTGTTGCTACAGATGGCAGTATTTCCTTTTTTATGTCCAAGTAGTATTCCATGTCATATCAGTTCCATTCATCTATCGATGGACATTTAAACTGCTTTCATGTCTTGGCTATTGTGAATAGTGCTGCAATGAACATCAGGATACAAGCATGTTTTTGAATTATGGTTTTCTCTGGATATATGTCAAGGAGTGGGATTGCAGGATCATTCATTTAAGCTATTATTGATTACTTCATTTGGTAGAGAAATACTCATGGAGATAAACAACAGTAAATTTCTTATATTTTGGCCTTGCTGAAAAATTATCAATTTTTTTTCCAGTATGGGTTTTTCAAAAGAAAAGGTAGTGATTACCACAATACTTGGCATGAGTTGAGATTCTCCTTGACTTATTCCCATCTCTCCCTCAGGTTCAGCTACAGCACAAGGTCTGTGGGCAGATGTCAAACGTACCAGGCTCTTCTGAAATGTAGGAAAACACTTCGCGTTAGTGTATTCTAATCTGTTGCTGTTGTTTAGTCATTAGGTCGTGTCTGACTCTTTGAGACCCAGATAGAGGAACCAAGAGATCGGGATCGAGTTTAACCATCTTTCAGTTTTATTCCTCTACTGAATGAAGACTTTGGACCATAAGAATTTGTTTTTTTATAAAAGCAGCAAATAAAAATAGACCAAACAGCCTATGTTAGTAAGGATAAGAATTTTGTGTTTAACCGACTTAATAGCCTCAGAGTCTAGTACAGCGGGTTCAGAGCAGGTACTCAGAGCAGGTACTCAACATCAAAAATTAATGTTTGCTCTCTTCTTAGATTTATTGGAGCTGTGATTGCCACCAGTGTGACCGTATGTGGTTCACTCTTCATTCTCATCCATTTTTACGGAACCTCAAGTATAAGTGGATCTCAGTAAATTCTCAAGAATTGAGCTCAGCTGATTGAAGACTGTGTGATTCCTTTCTGTTAGGGTAGATGTTTCTTGAGAAACATTTTTATTATTTAGCATATCATGGAAATTTGGATTTGCTACACACCTCATAACCACATCTATTATTTTATTACTTTTTTTATTCCTCTGGGTTTCTTGTTCGCAGTACACAACGCTCTCTGGTGTGACAGATCTTGGCACAAGTAGTTCCAAACCTCAGAGCTCTCTGGTCGTCCAGCCCCAAGCAATTACACAAGCACTTGTGATCCTGGCGGAGTTAGGAGCGTGGATGTGAGTGAAGCAGACAAGGAGGAGACAGACGGTGACATCTGGAGAGGAGCTCGGCCAGGCCCCGGGTCGCCTGCCTCCAGCGCCCCGCCTTCCTCTGTCCCTGCGGCCCCCCCATCAGCTCACGATGTCACAGGACCATCTCCCTGGACTGCGCAGGGCTCTGTCCTCAGTCAGCCTCCAGCCCCTCCAGGCAGGCAGCTCCCGGGACGTCGCATCGGTCATTTTCCCGAGCTCTGTGCCTAAGCGTGGATCTGACCTTGTAACCTCTGAAAATGATCCTATGTGTAAACTCTTAAATAATCTTTTAAAATCTCTGACTTCTTTTCTACAGAGAGTTCATATACAAGACTTGTATCTTGGCCACGACCCTTTTAATGAAATTAAAGATAGATGGAAAACTGAGACTACTGGTTGTTCAGGTGGAAGAATGTTTGGGTTTAATGTATGCACACTCTTTCCTGGATCTCTGAGACAGATTTTATGGTTTTAATCAAAAGTGTAAGCTTTCAGGATAATACTAAGAGATGGTCCATTGAACTGCATTCTTAAAATATGAAAGCTGTCCAATCACTCTACAATCCCTACATTGTAAAATTTTATGTTTCAACTACAGTTAATTTTCCATCACCCAACCTCTTGGCTGGACTTCCACGTCTTCTCAATAATGACTTCTCTTACTTGGCTAGTCATGTTAAATTTAGCAAAAGCTGGGGTGCTGATCACCTCTGCCCGGCTCCCCGTGTATTAAGTCATCTCTGATGCTATCTCAGGCTCCTTTCATCACCTTGTGGGTCCCCTCCATCACTGGGCTCCACGTTTGTAAGAAACAGCTTATTTGGATATCCATCCAGGCAGGCCCATCAGACCTTTCGCATCAGCTCGCCTGAGTCTGGAATTGAAGCCGCTGGCGCAGAAAGCAGGCCTTTGTGCCTCTGCATTAGCGCGCGAGGAGCGGGGTGTTCACCAAGACACTTGTCACTGCGCCTCCCTGCGCGCCGTTGCTTTCCACGTGGGAGGCAGGGACCGTCCTCGCTCACAGAGAGCTGTGGCTCCAGGGGAGAGAGGCGCCACCTTCCTCCTCCTGCCCTGCGTGACCGCAGTCGGCTCTGTGTGCGTCCTGCATGATGACTGTGGGGCAGGACGAGAGAGGGTGGAGACCAAGTGGAAGGGCTTCCCAGGGGACAAACCCAGAGGCACATTCCAGGGGCTCCGATTCTAGCAGAAGGCGAGTGCGGCTGGGGGCGGAAGCCGTGTGTTGCTTCGGTCTCACGCTGGGACCTGGGGGACGGGACCTGGTCTCTGCTGGCATCCCCCACCTGGAGTCCCCGGCCCTGCCTGCACCCCGGGCTACAGTCTCAGCCCCCAGCTCCGCGCTCACCTCTGCTGCTCTCTGACATACTGACCTTGAAGAAAGCTGTTTGTCTGTCCTCCCCTGGATACTCTCCTTGTTCACGCACACACACACACACACACACACACACACAAGGAAGATTGCACCCAGGCACATGCATACACTGGGACAGATTGTCCCTTTAGATGCACACATACACAGTTGTGAGCACCTCAGAGGCGATTCTGTGTCTAGGTCTCCCCATCACCAAAGTCCTTGCCCAGAGCAGGTGTCCGTAACGGTGTTGAATGAATGTTAAACGAGAAGCAGGTTCCCAGAAGTGTGCACCTCTCAGGGTCAACTGCCGTCAGATATTGGATCTGGAATTTCCCATCTGCTTTGATTCTAGTTGAAAGTCTGCTGATCACAGCCTGGACTTGGAAAGCCAGTTACATCTCACCGGTTCCCCAGATACACCATCAGATCAAGCTGGAATGCACGTGACTCAGGAGCCCTCAAGGGCAAAGTCATTCTGTCCTCTGATTAGTTCCCATCAGAGACTCGAGCAAACAAATACAAACCAAGCGGTCCCCACTCCTGAGCAAATATTGTTTGAACTGATAGTAGGTCCACAACAGCCTGGGCGGGTCAGCACACACCGGTAAGTGAAGAGGCACGTTACCGCAAGCAGTCCAAGGTCAGCTCACAGTATGAATATACGCAAATGTACACAGAAAATATAATAACGTCATGAATCACATACAGCAACAGACCGAGAAAGTGCGGCTTCATGAAAGATGCAGAGACGGAGATACACACGTACATGTGTACATAGATGCATAGATGGATGAGGGATGGAAGGAGAGTGGGATAGAGAGAAAGGCAGATGGAAAATGCAACATTGGGGGGAGGCAGCCCGTTTTATCTTTTTGAGGCTGAAGGCTGAGAAGCACCAATTTGCAAATACATGTGCTTCAAGAAGGTAGCAAATGAGAGCCTCCAGGTGAGGTTCGCTGGAGGTCGGCAGAGATCATGAGTGTGTGGGACTCAAACAGCCCACTCCGGCCCCTTTGGCAAACCCCCTCTTGAAGGGACGAGGTGGGGGCGTGGGCTGGGGGACGCTATAGGCGGAGGCCAAGCGCAGGGAAAAATGAGGCGATGCAGAGAGGGAGCGTCAGCAGAACCTCTGTCCCCGCCCAGGTCTGAGACTTCCACTCAAGAAACGTTTGGGAAAGCTCTCCAGCGCCCTCCAGGGCTTTCTGGGGCAGGAACTGAGTTTCTTCCATTTCCCACACCCACCAAGACTGTGCCTAGGTACCCAGTTGTTTTCTCGGTCACCAAGTCGTGCCCGACTGTTTGCGACCCCACGGCCTGCAGCACGCCAGGCTCCTCTGTGTCTCCCACAGTTTGCTCAGACTCACGTCTGGAGAGTCAGAGACACCATCCAACCGTCTCGTCCTCCGTGGCCCTCTTCTCCTTTTACGGCACCCAGGAATTTCGATAATGAAGACACCTCCTGATGTTTACGCCTGCCCTGCAAAGCACTTCCACACGTGTGTCTTCCTTGGCCTGTGTCTAAACACAGGCTGCTGCTTCCCTGGTGGCTCAGAGGTTAAAGGGCCTGCCTGCCATGCGGGAGACCTGGGTTCAATCCCTGGGTCGGGAAGATTCCCTGGAGAAGGAAATGGCAACCCACTCCAGTATTCTAGCCTGGAGAATCCCGTGGACGGAGGAGCCTGGTGGGCACAATCCATGAGGTCGCAAAGAGTCGGGCACGACTGAGCAACTTCACTTCGCTTCTTCACTTCACTTCCACAGCCAGCTGCAGGCAGGGGTCAGGGGCGGCCGAGCCCGTCCTCCCCCGCGGCTCCACCCGAGGCCCTGGGTGTACAGAGTCTGTGCACACCACCTCCAGGGACAAGGTCCCAAGGCCCCCATCCTCAGGGCACTTCCTGAAGCCTATTATCTTGCAGTAAAAGGTTTCCTTATTTTGGATAGCTCAGACTTTTCCTCCAGGGCTCACATCCCTCCAAGATAAATGTGGAGACCCCAGCTACTCAGAGTGCGGGCGTCACCATCTCCTGTGGTCTTATTGAAACACAGGCTCCCAGACCCCAGCCCGCAGCCCACTTTGAGGGAATGCATCCACCAGGCCAGGCCTCAGGGGACGTGGGGACCGCCACTCATGGCCACCAGGTTGCTGAGTTACTCTTGAAGAGTGTCTTAAAGGAGAAGTTCTCCAATATTTACTCTATTAGCTAAGGGAAAAGGCGGGCCTGGGGGGTGGGAGGGAGGGGAACGTATATTATTCCTTGAAAGAGAAACTGATATATTTTCCAGCAGTGTGATGTCATCCCACATCTGTGAAGGACTAGTGTTAATCCAAAGTCAATTCGAGTTAGTAAAGTGTAAAGCGCACGTCTTCCTTAAAACGACATTTTGTTGGAGGCATTTGAGGTTTGCTTTTGTAAATAGTTCTTACTTAAATGGGAATCTCGTTATCAGGTTATTGTAAAAGTCAGTTATCCTGTGTCAAGCGATACCAAGCAGAAGCTTGCTTTTGCCCAGTCTAGAAAATCTATCCACCCTTTTGAAATAAAATTACTTCAATAGATTTTAGTAATAACGCATTATGTATGTGTGGATGTGTGTATATGATATAAAACACAAACAAGTGCTCATATATAATAAAGTATAATCATATACACAACTATGTACTTATTTGCCATTTACAAAATATTTTCCATCCATGATCCCTTTTCAGGGCCTGAGTACAGAATCTTGGGCACACTGGATCTTACTTCAGTTTTGCTGGTGACAATATTGAAGCTTTAGGTTCCCCGAGTCGACCAGAGTCACCTGCCTGGTTCAGTGGTAACTAGATGCCATCCTCCCCCACCCCTCCTGCCCCCCACGGTGTCTCAGATTCCCTAAGACCCTTCGTGGACGTGTTAACTGATTAATCGATCTTGGTTTCCATTTCATGCTGCAGAACACAAAGGTGACTGGCTCCCCACGGCTCACAGAGAAATTTGGAAGAAAAGTGAATTTTAGTCTGAGCACCAAACACACACACACACACATGCCCACCTCCTACTTTCAGAAAGGATTTGTGGTGCTTGATATCCACTTTAGGGACAATAATAATGTCACGGAAAGAGACAACAGCAAAAAAGGTTTAAAAACTAAAAATGACAGAATCTCTACTATTTATTACATGTTGATTGTTCAGATTCTGGGATGATAGCAAAATGAGAATTTCCCTTCTCCTCAGTGACATTTCAAAGGTCAAAGCAGTTCAGAAAGTGCAGCGTGCTCCGTGTTGGTAACAGCGTGAAATAAGCCGGTCACAAAAGAAAAAAGACCCGGGGCTGCCCGGCCTGGGAAGTCTAGGAGGAGAGGTCATGTGGATGAAAACAGAGCCTTAGAGTGCAACCAGGGACCAGAGTTTCCAAAGTCCACCTCAGAAAACAACCTACAGGATGCACCTGAAGGCTTTATTCTCCTGGACCGCAGTTTCATCATGTGCAACAAAGAAGCAAACATATTTTATGGGTTTTTATTCAGAATATGGACAGTGTGCTAGACCACCTCTGCAATTTTCCCCAGCAAAATCTTTTAAAATAGTAAACCCCAGAGAAAATTAATACAATGTGAAATGCACTGAGAAAATAAAGTGCGATGTAAATGCTTCGTGATGAGGTGATGAAAACCCAGCTGAGGTCTGCAGACAGCCAGGTCTACCTGACTCCACCACCACGAACAGGTCTGGCCGCTGCAATCTCAGCAAGTGCAGATTTCAACAAATGAACACAGAACCTTTCTGACAGACGTTACCTCTCCCAGCACCACCTGATGTGCAAGTCCTATATAATGTTAATTGCTCAGTCGTGTCCAACTCTTTGCCACCCCATGTACTGTAAGCTATCAAGCTCCTCTGTCCATGAAATTCTCCAGGCAAGAATAATGGAGTGGGTAGCCGCTCCCTTCTCCAGGGGATCTTCCCAACCCAGGGATCGAACCTGGGTCTCCTGCATTACAGGCAGACTCTTTACGAGCTGAGCCACCAGGGAAGCCCTGAATAATGCCAGGACAAATTTGGCTCCTTGGCCATCGAGCCGGGACAGGCCCACCTCCCCCGCCCCCATCACTTCAGCCTCGAGGGACAGACCGCTTCCCTGCTCAGTCCTGGCGAGTCTGACCCCCCGGTAGCCTGTGGGCTGAGAGGAGGACTCGCAGAGGCTTTCTGTGTGGCGACTCGCCCCCAGCGCTGCAGCTGCATTTTCACTAAGCTCGGCGCTTCCCAGGTACGTCTTGGTGTAAATTTCAGAAGGGGGCTCTGTCTCTCTCCTTCCATCCCTGGCTTTTCTTTCTTTCAAAAGGAAAATACAGCCGCCCCGAGTGATCACTCTGTCCTTGCTGAGTGCTGTAGGATCGCCGGTGTCCTCTGTGGCTCAGGCCGGGTGGTTGCCCGGTTCTGCTACTGCCTCCTTCTTACAACCCGGGGAACATGTGCACTGTAGTCAGTCAAGAGAGCGCTGTGTCCCTCGAACAGACGGGTAAATGCATACATATGCGCCCGGTAATATGCATGTACACCATAATGTATATGCGCTCAGCTGCTCAGTCACGTCCAGGTCTTTGCGATCCTTTGGGCCACAGCCCACCAGGCTCCTCTGTCCCTGGGATCTCCCAGTAAAAATACTGGAGTGGGCTGCCGTTTCCTTCTCCCGGGGATCTTCCTGACCCAGGGATTGAATCCGCATCTCCTGTGTCTCCTGCACTGCAGGCAGATTCTGTACCTGCTGAGGCATCGGAAAAGGTCATTTTGTGTATATGCACACAAGAAAAAGAACTAAATAGCCCCCAAACCACATATGTTCACACATATGTGGGTGTGCATGTATATGCATGTGTGTACATGTGGTTTGGAGGATATCTACACACACACTCAGCAGGACGGTGAGGCGAGCAGAAGTACCGCCATGGCAGGCAGCTTAGATTAGGAGTAGGCCTTCCTGCTCCTGGGTGGTAAGATTATCAGGCCACCTGGATACAACCATTCAGCTTAACACTGACCATTGTTTGCCAATTAGGAACAGGGCAGAAACCGCCCCCTGCCCGGGAAAGTCCCGCGCGCGCGCGAAAATTTTGAGTGTGTTTGACCAATGAAGTTGCTTTGCAAATTTGTAACCAATCCACTTAAACCAACTACCAACGGCATGTGCTCACCCTATAAATTTGTGTAACGGCTTGGGCTTGGGGCTCTCTGACCCCGCACCACTGCATTGGATGCGGTGGGAGCCCTGACTCGAGTCAGCAATAAACTTCCCTTTTTGCTAGTTGCATTGTCTTGGAGGCCTTCTCTCTTCCCACTCCGGGATTCGGACATCGGGCATAACATTTGGGGGCTCGTCCGGGATCCCTTGACTGGGGGAGGAGAACACTTCCAGGACAGAGGGGAAGGATAGATAATAGCACCGGTGCTCACGCAGGACAGGAAAGTCCAATGTAAATCCAAGGCCCTGCTGTGAGGCAGGAAGGTGTCTGACACAGGAGAAGGCTTTCTATAAAGGGGGAACGGATTGGACGTTCCAGCCGGCGCAAGACCAAGGCCAGCGAGCGCGTTGGAAGGCAGCCGGCTCTGCGGACAGGAGAGTTCCTCTCCTGATCCCAAGTGTGGTGAGCAGTGGATGAAAACTCAGGGGGCCCGAAAACCCAGCACTGTGTTGTCGGCTGACGTTTGTCTGTCTGTGTTTGTCTTCGGCTCTCTGTGGTTGTGTGTGCCGGCATTGTCTCTGGTCTCATTCTCTTCTGGTGCATCGTTCTCTTCCTTCTCCCCTTTTTCTCTGATCTGCCCTCAACTCCTACTCTTTTCAGGAGTTTCAGTGAACAGGCGAATGGCTGTGGGGGCAATTGATGAGTCCTGGCCAGGGCTACACTCTGGTGGACTCTGAAGGCCCTATAATAAATGAGCCTCAGTAACTAGAGCCTGACCGGGTGAAACTCTCCTTTAATATCCTTAACTGAAGGCGTGGCCTAAAATTCTTTGTGTGGGCACGGGTCAGGCACTTAAAGGCCATTAGGGCGCCTGCCACATGAAGACTCCCGTGAGAGGATAAGGGGGTCACGGAACGGGCTAGAAACCCCTAGGGTGCCTGCCCCCAGCAAGAAAACTTCAGTGCAATGACGCAGACACATAAACAGTTCCAAAAGCAAACCATAAGTCCAATCTCTTGGCCGCCACCACTCCCGGTAGGATTTTTGGTGGTCATTCTCAGTGACTTCCTCTCTCCCTCTCTCTTCCCTACCATTTATTCCTGACCATGGGTCAGGGGGAATCTACCCCACTTTCCCTCATGATTGACCATTTTTTGGATGCCAGGGCCAGGGCCCATAACTTGTCTTTGCTAGTCAAGAAAAGTAAATCAATAACTTTTTGGTCTGCAGAGTGGCCCTTTTCCACGAGTAACTTGTAAATTGGAAGATCCAAAACTCTCCTTTCTCAGAGAAACCCCAAGGCCTAATTGACCTATATTGACCCAGGTGATTGGGTTTGGGTAAAACGGCACCAATCAAAGGTATCAGAACCCAGATAGAAAGGCCGTTATGTTGTTCTCCTTACCACTCCTATCGCTGTCAAGGTTGACGGGACTGGACCCTGGGTTCACTGCAATCACGTGCGGCAAGCCACACCGGAAGAACAGGAAAAAGCGTCAGCAGAATGGAAGGCGAGTCCTCAACCGTCAAATCCTTTGAAACTGAAACTCGCCCGCCGGGAGGCCTCCTAATTCTCTTGCTGATGGCAGCTTTCATCGACCCAGGAGCGCTAAGATCACCTGGATATTCAGCGACGGGCAGACTCATGAGCTGCTCAACGAGACTTTGACCTAAGGGGAATCTTCCCTAGAGAAGGACCCCAGGGGAAATACCCACAATTCGGGCCATGGGGAGCCGTGGGGACCGGGAGAAAACTCGGCCAAGAGGGGTTCTTGGCGTGCCCGGGCAAACCTGTGGTAGCATGGAAAGCTATTTTTGCAGGAGCTGGAGCTGTGTAGCCTCTTGTGATGGCCCCGGGAATGGGGCGTAGGAAACAGAGATTTGGTAGCCCCGAGTGTGGCGCAGTCCCCAGGGCCAAGTACCTCAGATACGGGAGCAATTTAACCAAGCTTCACTAGCTCTGCAAGGCCAAGGGCTTTCCTCCCTACGAGCCGCTGTAGATGAAGGTATAACTCACATAAAAGAATCAATCAGTCACTTAGAGAAGTCTTTGACTTCCTTGTCTGAGGTGGTCTTGCAGAATAAGAGAGGATTAGACTTGATTTTTCTCCAACAGGGCAGGGTCTGCGTGGCTCTGGGAAAAGAATGTTGTTTCTATGCAGACCGTACAGGAGTGGTGAGAGAGTCTATGGCAAAAGTGAGAGAGGGGCTGTTGCAACGAAAGAGGGAACGGGAGGCCCAGCAGGGATGGCTTGAGTCTTGGTTTCAATGCTCCCCCCGGCTGGGCCCACTTATAGTGCTTGAACAACAGACAGGGGGGAATGTGAGGCGAGCAGAAGTAACGCCATGGCAGGCAGCTTAGATTCAGAGTAGGCCTTCCTACTTCTGGGTGGTGAGATTATCAGGCCACCTGGGTCAGCTTTCACTTAACACTGACCGCTGTTTGCCAGTTAGGAATGGGGCGGAAACCCCCTGGAAAGTCCAGCATGTGCGAAGGTTTTGACCAATGAAATTGCTTTGCAATCCGCTTAAACCAACTACCAACGGCGTGTGCTCACCCTACAAATTTGTATAACGGCTGGGGCTCGGGGCTCTCTGACCCCGCACCACTGTGCTGGATGCGGCAGGAGCCGTGATTCGAGTCCGCAATAAACTTCCCTTTTTGCAAGTTGCATCGTCTTGGAGGCCTTCTCTCTTCCCGCTTGGGATTCGGACATCGGGCAGCTGATGGCAGCTGCCCTTGTTCCCCAGTGAGATGGTCTAAATCGGCTCTGAGACTCACGGAATCCAGCCTCCTCTTCACCTGGTCCCTTCCCGCCACAGACAGCCATGAAGGCCCAGCCACGCTGGGACATCCGCCCAGAGGGCCTCCAGGTGGACACAGCGGGGTCACTGTGGGGTGCGTCCAGGCCCAGGAGGCCTGCGATCTGTGTGCTCCGCTCCTGGGCCCGAGGTCTTCGGTTTGCCCGAGCGTTGAGAAGGGCGCCGCAGGCTCCCTCCACGAGCAGCCATCCCCTCCTGCCGGCAGCGCCGCATGCGCTCGGCCCTGAGCCTGAGTCCAGCGGCTCTTGGGCGGAAGTGACCTTTGGCCTCGAAGTGCGCTGGCTCCACCCTCGACGCCCCCCACACAGGCCCGGCCCGCCGGCCAGGTGCGCTGGAGGACGCGGGCGGGGGGCCCGAGAAGCTGCGGGGCGTTTGGAAGGGGCTGCGGAGGGGCCGCACCTGCACCGCAGAGCGTGGCCTGGACTCGCGGGGTTCGTGCTGACGTCGGAGCTGGATGGGGGCTCCGGCGGCGCGTCCGCTGCGCGGGGGAGGGGAGACCCCCTTCCGTAATCTGAACGGGGGAGCCGGACCCCAAGCCCGGCCCAGCTCAGGGCCCCTGGTGACAGGAGACCCCGCCCGACCGCCGCCGGGGCGGGCCAGGGGTCCGCTGGGCCCCGGCACAACGCCCCGGAGCTCAGAGGAGGGGACGCGGAAGGCGGCCGCTCTGCCGACGCCCGTGTGACCGCTGAGTCCTCTCCCTTCTCCAAGGGCGCTTAGAAGCAGCTCTGGGGCTGTGAGCCAGCATTCGCCTACGGCCGACTGCAGTTATCAGTTGGAGGCTCATGTTTCACAGCGCACATGTGTAAACGCCCGGTCCTCCCCACACTGTTTATGGAGAGGCAGAGCCCGAGGTTTCCAGGTGCCCGCTCCTCCGGAGGGCCGGGCGCGGGGGGCCAGCCTCCCTCCTGCAGGAATCTCGGAGCTTGCCGGAAACTTCCAGCACGTGGGTGGCAGACGTATCAGCTGACGGGAAAGCGAGAGCGTGAAGGCGGCCACCCAAGACTTCGGGTCACCCTCGGCATCCCTGCCGGGGCTCGGGTCGCAGCGCTCGGAGGGCACCTGCCGGCCGAGCGGGAACCACCCAGCCCTGCAGGGGCGCGGGCGGAGGAGGGGCGGAGGGCGGGCGCTCCAGGGCTCCCCGCAGCCCGCTCCAGTGACCTGCCTGGGACAGCGCGATGCCCTGGGAGCGCCCCGCGGAGCGCTGGAAGCCAGCCGGCTGTGCTCGCAGCCCGCACTCTGGTGGTCCTCGGCCGACCAGCCCTCCCTCCGCTCTTTGTTGTCTTTAGGCCTGAGAGTCCATCTGGTTTTGATTCAGGTGGCCTCAGGCTCGCCTCAGAGGTGAAAAGGGTGCACGCTCAAATTGAATTTCTCACAAATCTCAGACCAGAAGGATCCCCGCCTTCTCACACAAAGCCCGTTCTGCCCGGGCAGCCCCCAGCCCTGGGAGCCTGGCATAAATCAGTTTCACCTGCTTGGCCCATTGGCCCAAGAAGCGGGTGTTAGTCTAACAAGAGGGACCGACACAACCAGAGGACGTCTGTGCGTGCCTGAACCAGGGAGAACGGGAGGTGACCTTTCGTTGACCTCCTGGTTGGGACAGTGGGTCTGGGTCCTGGCGGGGCAGGACTGGGCAGTCCTGGCCATGAAATGCGGTTCTCTGGGGCTTCCCAGGCAGCTCAGTGGTAAAGAATCCCCCTGCAATGTGGGATTCTTGGGCTTGATCCCTGGGTGAGGAGGATCCCCTACAGTAGGAAACCCACTGCAGTATTCTAGTCTGGGAGAGCCCATGGACAGATGAGCCTGGCAGACTGCAGTCTGTGGGGTGGCAAAGAATTGGACACGACTGAGCACACACATTAGTGGGGTTGTCTAGCCAACTGAGCCATATTGAGGGAAGGCAACTTTGTATCTGCAGAGGGTGCAGGTCATATCTGAGCCATTAGAATTAAAAGCCCCCTGAGGCTGCGGAGATGTTTAGGCCGAGGCCCCTTGTTTTGGAGGTCAAAGCTCACACACGAGTCGTCGAGCTGGTTGAGGAGGCCCTGGTCAGGTGTGGGCTACACGGTCCAGTGGGCACACCTGCCGAGGATGCACCTGGAAGGAGGGATGTTCCTCTGCCCAGGGGTGCCTGGGCCTCCTTGGGGCCTGTGGCCTGTCATCACGGTGACTTCTTATTAAACACCACAAGTAAGATGAACAAAGAGAAGTTGGATCCTCTGAACAGGGACCAGCAAACTGGCTGGTGCGCTGCACAGCCTGTTCTCACCTATAAAGTTTTATTAGTACACACCCCTGTGCATGCAGGGACATACTGCGTGTCACGTGTTACCCAGGGCTGCTTTCTGAAGGGCAGAGTAGCTGCGACAGGGACTGCAAAGCTGAAAATGTTTGCCATCTCATGCTTCACAGAAAAAGCGTGCCTTCCCTGTTCTGGAGGCTCAGGCGGCTGCTTCCTGGGTCCTCCCTGGTCTTCTTCAGTTGCATCACATTATCATCTTCAGCGGTAAAATTGGTAGCCTTCTTTTCATAAGAAATCATCAAAATCCACAGTCCCTTTGCAGAGAGCAAGAAGCAGACATACCACAGAGTGGGGGGAGTCTCTGGAGGGGATGGAACTTCACTTGTCCCCAGACTCTGCTCCGTGAGCTATTCTGGGACTCAAGGGAAAATGAGGCCTGATTTCCTGTTCAGAAAAACATCATCCATCGCCGAAGCCAGCCACACTGGCCAACAGCTGGGAAGGGCTCAAGACGAGGCAGAAGCCTTGGAACGTCTTGGTTTTCAAACACGCTGGACTGCTTTCTCCAGCTTCATCCGCCAGCGTCTTGGGCGGGTGGTAGTGTCACCAAGGGCCTCTCAAGGTTTTCATGTGGAAAAGCAGCTTGAAACGATCCTATCTCCACAGGAAAAGCAGATCCGTGCCAGGGTCAGCAATCTGAAGCTCTGATTTCAGGAGGAAAAGCAGAGCGGAGCGGAGGAGGGGGTCGGCCTCGGCCTGCGGGTGGAGGCGGCCCGCTCTGCGCCTCGCCCCGCGTTCTCCCCCGGCGACGGGAGCGCGGCGTGATTCTGGGTCACGCTGTGACACGCGGACCACACAGAACAACTGAGGGCAGGGCTGTGAGCTGACCGCTGCCCCCGAGCTCTCCAGGGTGTGATTTCAAGGAGTAAGTTAATGGCCTCCCTACAAAAGAGCCCCAGGGGTCCCTGGAGCTTGACCCACAAACTTGAACTCTACCTGAACTGATTTTCTCATTTTTTCCCCCTTTTTTGAGGTTTGAAAACATTTAATCAACTCTCCTCCCAGGACATTTGAGTTCCGTGCACTCCTGCCCTTGTGGCTCCATCTGGGAGAAGAGGTGCCAAAACCACCGCTGGAAAGGCGGCCCGGGGTATTTTCAGTCGACGGAAAGCAGCAGGTAACGGAAATCTTGTGAGACGGCTTGTTCTCAGGAGATGGTTTTGGGTCCAGTTTTGCTGACCAGAGCATTCCCCGGGTTTGGCTAAACCTTGAGTTAGCGATTGCACTTTGAGACGCCGGCTCTCAGCTATGACTGCGCTGGAAGTGCTTGCAAGCTCTGCCCCCGCCCTGCAGCTAGCCTGACACAAGTGCTTCCCGGCTCCCCAGGGGTGTTTACACGTTTCCCAACCAAAAGCACCGGGCTGTGGTTGGATGGACCACCTAAAGGCTCTCAGGTCAAGTCAAGGAGCATCTGTTCAGCATCAGTAATGTTCCATTGCCTTAGGAGTGAGCGAGGGAGCCTGGTGCCCCGGATTCAAGGGACTTCCTGGCAGAGAAGGCAGATACTGTCGCAAGATGGTATCAGTGACACTGATGGAACCAGTAAGTATGGTGGGAACACACAGACACGCTGGGAACGCACTTACTGTGTTTTTAAAATAATGGCTCACACACAGTTCTTCCCCTCAAATGCCAGTTGGAGTTTGCCTTGTTTGAAGAGTTTAAATGTAAGGACTGGTCTGGTGGTCCGGCAGCTAAGACTCTGCATTCCCAATGCAGGGGGCCTGTGGTCAGTCCCTGGCTGGGGAACTGAGAGTCTGTGTGCCCCTCATACGACCAAAAATGATTTGGGGAAAGAATCTAAATGCAGAGACCATGGGTGGCGGGTTGTTTTCAACGCTGGGCTCATTTTCTGGGCTGGGGGTTGTTGTCTGGGGGTCTGTGTTGAGAAAGACTCTGAGGCTGTGTCTGGCCTCTCGTTGTCCTGGATGCCGCGGGTGGAGGAGGGGGCACATGCGGTGCAGGAATGCCCGTCCTGAAGCCAGTGCGGGCCCCGCTTGAACCCACGCGGAGCAGAGACACAGCCTGGCGCCCGCCTCCTGGCCCCCACGACGCACTGCAGAGGGCCTGCCCGTGACCCCGATTTGTGTGCCCTGCCAGCCCCAGGCTGGCTCCTGAAACAGAAGAAGGCCAAGAGGAAAAGGCAGAGACAGCCACACGTCAGAACGCTGGTGTCTGCTCGGACCCCACTCTGAGTTTTTAGCACTGTGGCCTGTCAGGAGGTAGAGACGGGACTGCTTGTGAACTTCAGATTCACCAAGCGAGGAGTTGGGGGTGGGGAATTCGGCCTGGAAACCTAAGGATTCGCTGAGAGGTGTGACACGTGTGTTTGTGGAGATGTGGATTCCCAGCTAAGTCTGGAAGACTGAGGACCCAGCCAGGGCCAGCCCGACAGCAGTCGCCAGGCAGCCCTTGGTGGGATGCACACGGGCATATTTATCATCTGAGCTCCGAGGAGAAAGCGGGACTCCGGGACCAGCGCACTGTCTGTGTGTTTTGGGCATCATTCTTAGGAAAGTTCTCTTACCGTGAAACATGTTCCTGGGTGGATTTCTGTCTGCCTGGCAGCACCAGCCCCATAAATCCTGCAGGAGAGAGCTGGCCGGCTGCAGCTGGAAACTGCATGTAGCATTTCTTCAATGGCAAGAAAGCGGCCACACATTTTTTTAATTGTTTCCCTCGCAAATAACTTTCAAAGAGCCTTACAAAAATATTTGCCTTGCTTGGCTCCCCCATGAGTTAAACACGCAGACCCGGGCCTGCCAGTTGGCATCCCCCTCCTGACTCCGGCAGAGCGGTGGATGAGATTGCTGGGGTCGGGGAGGGGCAGGGGCACACGTTTCAATTGAGCCTTTTGATTTTTCACCAACTCCTTAAAGCCAAAGCACTTCCCGCCCATGAGCGTTGCCTAACTGGGGGGCTTGGGAGATGAGTGAAGACAAGAGCCCCAGACAGAGCGGGCTCCCTGCTCCCATCTCCGCGCCCTCAGTCACTTATCGGCGCACAGATCACGTGCGTGGGGCCACCCTGTCCAGAGGCCTGCCTGGGCCTCTGGGGCTGTGGACACGCAGCCAGGGCCCCAAGCGGTTTGATGGGACCCTTGCTCTCTCACCCCTCCGCGTAAAGGAGGATGCGCTTCCTACCGGCTTGCAGTTCTACAATGAGATGCTTTTCTACTTCAATTGTATTGTGGTGGATCAAACTTTACACAATAAGCCTCAAATAGGAGCACAGCCTGCCCCAAAGGAAAGCATATGAGTGGCTGTCGAGATGCAGTGGTCGATTGATGACACCCTGAAGTGTGCAGGCCGCTCCTGCCATGATCGAGGCTTGCTACGGACACGAACTTGTAGAGAGGCCAGGAATCTGGTTTTGACATGTGCCTGACCCTCTTGCAGACCTTTAAAAAAAATTAAAGTTCTTTTTCTCTGCTTTTTTTAACCAACTGAGAGCCATCTTCTTGGTTCTCCCCTCTCCCACCATTAAGCAGGGCTGTATTGCAATCTACGAAGTGTTGTCACACTGTGGAAGGATCCTTGGGTGGGGAGCTCTTTCATTCATTGATTTAATCAGAATTGTTTGGACACCTGTTGGCTGCTGGGCTCTGGACTAGGAATGAGGGGCGTGGCACCAGGCGGAACAAACGTGTCCCAGCTGCCTGCCGTCCGCAGGGGGACAGACTCGAATCAGAGACAAGGAGGAGTCTGCAGTTAAATCCGCGGCATGCTCTGTCCCCTGGGCGAACGGAGGAGTTGACTCCGTGATGGAGGTCTGGGCGAGGAGACGGACAAAGCCGAGGGGCTCAGGGGAGACGTCTTTGCGTTGACCAAGAGCAGCTGAAGGAATGGGGGAGGGAGGGCGTTTCCACACGAGTGGGGTTAACCTGGGGAGCCCCCAGGATGGGGACTTTGCAGGCAAAACCAGGACCGTCTCTGAAAGGGGATCGGGGGCCCAGACCCCACTGCAGCTGGAAGCCGGTGCCTTGAGGATTGGGCCAGCCCTGCTGGGAGACGCGGACAGCTCCCCACCCCAGACAAGATCCGGTCAGACAGACGGATGGGGCCAAACTGTTCAAGACCTTAAAGGTCATGTTAAGGTCTCTCTCCCAAGAGCAGAGAAAAGGGTTTTATGCAAGTAAACAAGAGGTCCTGTATCTTTCACCCAAAAGTTCATCCAGTTAGGATGCAGAAAACATGACCGGGCAACGTCTAGCAGCCTTCCCCACGGGTGCAGAGAGCTCTGGCTCCTTGGCCCTGGTGTGTGGCGCTGGCAGGGGCACCCACAGCAGGTGGGGACCCAGTTGGTAGAATTTGCCGGTTTCCACAGTGTATGTCTACCACCTGGTCCATTTCAAGCCACCACGTGGCATCCCTGAGCCCAGAGGTGGCAGAGACGCCACACGGACTCCAGGAACATCCATTCCCTTCCCATTGTGAAAAACGAGAGGGCTTTCAAACAAAATCTGACTCCAGTGATCCATGAACGGAAGCCTTCCCCTGAGGAGCTCTGACCCAGGAGAGGATTTTAAAACCTTCTACTATATAATGGGAAAATGTGATAAGGATGGGCCAGGCTTGCTACCCTGGATCTGGAGCTTCCTAATGACATAGGAAAGACAGAACCCTAAGAGAAATGCAAAGTTCACCCCAGGCTAGCAAAGAGTACTCTGCATCTTCTGATAAGCACTCGGTCATGTCCGACTCTGTGACCCGTGGAGCGCAGCTCACCGGGCGTCTCTGCCCATGGCATTGTCCAGACAAGAATGCTGGAGTAGGCTTCCACTTCCTTCTCCAGGGGATCTTCCCGACCCAGGATCAAACCCACATCTCCTGCACTGGCAGGCAGTTCTCTACTGCCGATCCTGCTGTGACGCAGGACGTCCCTCCGAGAGCTGAAGGCTCTCACACCAGTGTGATGCCCTGACGTCACTAAGGTTTCTGCTCTCTCACCATGTAGGTTCAAAGATTTTGGAATTCCAACCACTATTTTAAAAACAAAAATTCCACAGAATGGCAGGCTCAGAATGCTGTGTGCCCCCTGGCCTGGCAAAGAAAGAGGGGCAAGCACTATTTTCACCACCCCTGGACACCCGGGCTTATGGACATTCAGGCCCAAGGTCAAGGAGATCTGCAGTTCTTGTGGGCAGGGGTCATTTCTTTCTCACTTTTCTGTCCATTGCCCCTGAACTTGGGGTCAAGTTCAAATTAGAAGTTAAAAGATAGATAGATAGTTTAACTTGCATGAAACAATGTCCTCAGGATTAGCTTTATAATTTTCTGTCATTTAAAGCTATCTTATTGGTTCAGCTTTAGTATAATTATTTGCCTTTTCAGAAAATGATAGCTTTTTCATTTCTTAAAAATTTTGAATACGTTTCTATTATAGAATAGACATAGTGTACAGAGAGGATGTTACAGTGCTCTGTTACAATACTCTGAGGATGGTACAGAGAATTCCCATAAATCCACCTCCAGTCTCCCCGATGTTAAGAGTTCACATTACTGTGGTACATTTGTCACAATTAAGAAGCTGACGTTGCTACATCATTATTGATCGAAGTCCATGGTTACTTGGCGTCCCCGAGCTTTTACCTAATGTCTCTTTTCCCCTCCGGGATCTCATCCAGGCAGCACTTCACGCCGAGTCGTGACGTCTCCGCGCTCCTCTTCACGGTGACGGTGTCTCCGTCCTCCTTGTCTTGGTGATTCTGTCTGTTCCGAGGCATACTGGCCAGGTGCTCGCTTTGTATTTTCAAGACAGTCCTTTGGATTGGAATCCGTCTGGCATTTTCCTCTTGATGAGACCGGGGTGCCTGGGAGGAAGGCCGGAAGGAACGAGGCTTTCTTACACACCGTGTCCGGGGCACACGCCGTCCGCATGACCCATCACGGTGATGCTGGTGGCGGGTTTCTCTCCTGCAACGTTGCTCGACTTTCCGCTGCTTTCAACCTTGTCAGAAACTACCAAACTGTCTTCCGAACTGGTTATATCATTTCCATGCCTACCGGCAATGACTGAGAGTTTGTTTTGGGCTGCGTCCTCACCAGCAATTACTTTGGTTAATTTTGGATTTTAGTCATCCTTACAGTGCAAAACGGTATCTCGTTGTTGTTTTAACTTGCATTTCCCTAACAACAAGAGGTTCTGAGCATGTTGTTGTATGCTTATTTTCCATCTGTGTATCATCTTTGGCGGGCTTCCTTGGTGGCTCAGACGGTGAGGAATCTGCCTACAATACGGGAGACCCTGTGAAAAGTGGATGCAGTGACAGATTTTACTTTCCTGGGCTCCAAAATCATTGTGGACGGTGACTGCAGCCATGAAATTAAAAGAAGCTTTCTCCTTAGAAGGGAAACTATGACAAATCTAGACAGAGTATTAAAAAGCAGAGACGTCGCTTTGCCAACAAAAGTCCCTACAGTCAAGGCTGTGATTTTTCGAGTAGTCACGTACAGATGTGAGAGTTGGACCATAAGGAAGCCTGAGTGCTAAAGAATTAATGCTTTTGAATTGTGGTGCTGCAGAAGAGTCTTGAGAGTCCCTTGGACTAGTTGCAAGATCAAGCCAGCCCATCCTAAAGGAGATCAACCCCGAATTTCACTGGAAGGACTGATGCTGAAGCTGACGCTCCGGTACTTTGGCCACCTGGTGGGAAGAACCAACTCACTGGGAAAGATCCTGACACTGGGAAAGATTGAGGGCAGGAGGAGAAGGGGGCAGCAGAGGATGAGACGGCTAGATGGCATCACCGTCTCAATGGCATGAATTTAAGCAAACTCCAGGAGATAGTGGAGGACAGAGAAACCTGACATGCTGCAGTCCATAGAGTCAAGAAGAGTTGGACACAATTTGGTGACTAAACAACAATAATTTCATGGTATGTTTGTGCCATTCAAGGACCTGAAGGTCGTTTCCAGTTTGGGGAGTATATGTGTATGTGTGTGTACACATGCGCTTAGTCACTCAGTTGTGTCCAACTACTTTGGGGATTATTATAAATAAAAATTTTATGTACAGTTTTTTTGTGTGTAAATACAAGTTTTTTTTTCCTCTGGGGTAAATGCCCAAGAGTGCAATTGCAGGATTCTATGGCGACTGCATGTTCAGTTTGTTAAAGAGCTGCCACACTGTTTTCCGGAGTGTCTGCATTGCCTTATGTTCCCAGCAGCAGCATGTGTGACCCAGCTTGTCGGCATTCTCAGCAGCGTTCAGCGGTAACACCACCAGAGCCTTTGCTGACTCGCGTGTGAAATGAGACATGATGGTGCCTAACTCACAAGGGTGTGCAGAGAACTAAGTCGGATGTTGCGCTCGGCGTGCTCAGCACGATGTCTGGAAATTAATTAATCGTCAGGCCACCAACTTTGCTGTCGATGTTGCCCCTTTTCTCGTTCTCCCATTTCTGCATTTCCCTGTTTGCTCACTTGTTTTCATGTGGTCATCCTGTCGACCCTGCTAACTTGGAAGCTCTCCAGAGGGGAAGGCGATGCGGTCTTTGTAGTATGTTATGCTCCTGTGTCACACACGCTCACACATGCACACACACACACTGGACACGGCTATACTAGTGCTGGACTGAGCAGGTGGTAGATGGGCAGGTTTCCCATCTTCCTGGGTTGGGGTGGGTGGAGGCCTGGGGGCCCCATCATCTGTAATGATGGAATGTGGGCCCTGAGTGAAGAGGCCAGGCTGCCAACCAGGAGGGGCAGAGAGGGAACCCACAAGGAGCATGGTGGTTTAATCAAGTGTCCCCCGGAAGAAGGATAGGACAACATCGGGCAATTTATAAAAATAGGTGAAGAACAGCTGATCGGGAAGCGGCAGCTTCTAGAGTCAGGATCTCAGGGGACTAGAAGAAAGGTGAAGAGAGGAGAGAGGCAGAAAGGACCCCAAACCGCAGACCTGGCGATTGCCCTGCAATGATTTTAGGTCAAGAAACAAAATACAGGACTTTTCCATCTCAGACTTTTATTTCTGACTCTATTTCTCATCAAGCAAAACTGAACTCCAGGTGACATGGAAGGAAAAGCAACAGAAGGCAACTGAGGACTAGCAAAGGGAACCAAAATATTCAGAGTCCTTTAATCACGTCTCACCTCTGTGCAGAATGAAGAGGCAAGTCACAGCCCTCCAACCCTCCCTGGTTTCCCGGCTGGGACTCCCGGAGAGGCAGGGTTAGAGTTCCTACTGGTACTATTATTGCTTCAACCAGCTCCAGGGCACTGATTTTATCTCTCCAGATTTATTCTTTTGTTTTCCTTTCTCTGAAACACACCATTGTGTAGAATCGAGGCGTGGCTGTAGAATTGCCCCATTCTCCTCCGCAGTGTCTGCTCTGATCTCCGCTCTGATCGCTAGTCGCAGCCCACCCCCCACCTCCCACCTGGGCCCAGGAGCACCCTGGACCCCTGTCATCAGGCAGCATCTTTGGCCACCGGGCTGGGGGCTGGGAGAGAAGCATGAGTATAAACACCAGTGATTCTGACCTTGACCAGATCAGCAGAAGAAATGGATCCTCTCAAGGGAGAGAAGTCCTTCCAGTAAAAGGCAAACAACCCCAAAACAAAAGAAAACCAAGAGTGCTGGGATGATCGGTCTGTCTATAACGCAGCACTTGTTTCTTAGCTAACCTCAGGGTTTTCCTTTCAGGGCTACGTAGGTCGCGGTTGCTGGGGAACACAGGTGGGCCTGTTTGCATTCTGGTCTGTGCAACCGAGACACATTTCCAGGTAGGCTGAGTCAGTTAACCAAAGAAATAGAGAAATTGAAGCGGGTGTCCCAGGGCAGGCCTCTCTTTACAGATGTCAGAACTCGGAGTCATGTTTGCCGTCGCTGCGGTGAGAACCCGGGCACAGCCAGGGCCACAGCCTCGTCCCCTGGACAGAAGCCAGCATCAGAGGGCGGGGTGCGCTGCAGTCACCCTGGGGGAGACTGTGGCTGTGTAGACGCTTTAAATACCCCGAGCCTGTGTCCCAGGTCAACAGTCAAACCTTCTGCTGACATTAGACACAGGTGAGATGTGGAACCAAAGGCAAAGCCTTTCTCTTGTCCTGGAGAACGAAGCCTGAAGCTGAAGAGTTGAGTCCTGGTGGCCAGGTGAACCGTCATCTGCTTTCGGTCTGAGACCAGTTTGGGGCTGGCTCTGGGGTCCCTCTCTCCTTCTCTCAGCCAGAAAGCACGGGGGACAGAGGCCAGCCTACAGTCCACCTAAGAACATCTCACTGAGACGGCAGACCTGCAAAACACCCCAAATTAGAGCTGCTCAAGCAAGAGTCTAGTGCCCTCCACACACACAGAGGGAGGCTCCTTGTAGAGGCAGACAGCAATGCTTCTCAGACGCCCTGCTCCCCTCCCACCAGTGCTGAGAGCCCATCGGGTCAGATTTGCCTCCGGCCCTTGCAGTGACCAGGGTCTCAGGACACGCACTTGGTCACTTGCCAGACGTTCGCCGTGATCCAGCCCTGGGCTGCAAGGTCAGAGCCAGCAAGGACGTCTGAAAATGTGCACAAGGGTGTTCTCGCTGCCTGCCTGGCAGAAGCTGAGCCCAAGGGCGAGGAACCAGACGTCTTCCGGCCAGAATCCAGTCCCCAGCGTGGTGGAGACTGGGGCCGGTTTCTGGAGCTCCGTTTGATCGCGCCAGGGTCGAAGACAGCTGCAGCGTGTCCACCACCCACTCAGCACACCCTTGGTCCCAAGACCCTGGAGACATCTTACTGTTAAATGCACGTTAATAGAAACCAGTGGGATACACCGGATTTGCACGGCGAGTGCAGAGAAAAAAAAGGTGGGCAGTCAGGCAAGAAAAGGAAATTCATTAGAGGGAGACGAGAGGGTGCCTGGCCCTGAAGGAGAAGCCGCGCCCTCCCTTTCTGACCGGGTCTTTCTTATGCCCCACCAGTGACAAATTCTCAGAAGGGATGGTCAATTCTTAGCCTGTAGTTGAGCCCTGTGGCCACGTAGCAGAGGTCTAAAATCTGGTGGTCTCGCAGCTTTGAGTAGGTAGGCGCCTGTGAGAAAACAGAATGTTGTCTGGGCAATTGGTTGGTTGCAAGGGTCACTGTGGTTTTATTCTTTGTTTGCGAGGTCAACATCATGAGCCATCTTATCAGTGAGGCCCCAGGTGGGCCCTATCAATATTATGACATATTTAGCACAATAATATAAGAAGGTTATACATCAATATAAGAATATTATATTAATTATATATTAACAGTCTTCCCTGATGGTTCAGACAGTAAAGAATCTGCCTGCAATGCGGGAGACCTGAGTTTTATCCCTGGGTCAGGGAGGATCCCCTGGAGGAAGGCATGGCGACCCACTCCAGTATTCTTGCCTGGAGAAATCCATGGACAGAGGAGCCTCGCAGGCCACAGTCCTTGGTGTCCTGAGGAGTCGGACACGTCTGAAGTGACTTAGCACATGGCACACAGTTAATGATATCAACTCGACTCTAGGAGTCCTAAGTTGAAGTGAGAATATCGTATAAACGCACCTGTGCAGATTGGCCCCAGCTGCCATCGCAGACACCAGGCGGCTCCGTTCAGACGCCGGCTGTTGGTGCCTCTGGCCGACGGCCCTGCTCCCAGCCACTCCAGGGACTTCGCCCTTACTGAAGCCGGCCGCCTTGCCGCTTCCTGCCTGTTCCTGGGGTCCACCAGCATCCAAACAGCTGATTCAGGGCAGCGTTGAGGCTGGGCCCCTCTGCACGGCACGGAGCGCCAGAGGCGCGGGTGGGACTGTCTCCTCCTCCTGAGAGCAGCCCGGCCCACCTTCATCTCCAAGTCCACTTGTGGGGCCATTAGTCCTCAGCGGCGGGCCCCGGCGGGTGTCTGCGTGCCCGGGCACTGCGTGGGCCCTGCGCCGCATCCAGCCTCCGCCCCGGCCTTGGACAGTCATGGTGTGGCATTGGCAGCCTCTGGGACAGGCTGGCAGTGGTGACTGTCACGCTGGTTGTGACCTGGATGTCCCAGCCGCAGAAGGAAGTGCAAGAGGGCTCATATATCAAGTGTTGGATGAAACTGGGAGAAGTCAAGTATAAGACAGCACCATCAGGCCATCACCAGAGGTGGTGGATTCTTAGGAAAAGACTGAAAGGGGTCCCTCAGCAGCTAGAGGCTGGACGCGCGCATTGACAGGATCCTTGGCGAGGTGGAGAGTGCCCTGCGGCTGTGGACAGGAGAGCTGAGCCCCAAGCTCAGCAGTGAATGGAGGAAACTGCGAAGCTGAGTCCTCACTGGACAGATTGCTAGACTGGGAGCAGCGGCCTGCTGGGCAAGAGCTGCATTCTCCATCAGGGGTGGGGACCATCGGGGGTGCCCTCGGGAACCTGAAACCCCACATTCTTGTGACACCTCTGGGCTACCAGAGGCTCCCCACTCCCTACCTTTGAGGCAAGCGCAGCTTCAGCTTGAAAATGGCGTGCAGGCCTCTTCCTTGTAAAACGACACACGTCCCTCCCTGGATGTGCCCTCGAGTATCCCGGGCCACCCCAGCCCCCAACATGGGCTGAGCCTCGGCAGCACCTGGCAGGGGAGTGGGGTGAACCTGGCTGGAGGCGCCGGGCCGACCTCGAGATGCAGGGCTGGGGGCCCAGGGAGCTGTTGGGTAAGGAGGCTCGGCGGTGTGGGGCCTCCCCGGTAAACATTTGACGCCTGCCAGGGCCCCTGGAGCTGACTCACTGTTGGAAGCTGTAAAAGGGGACAGTTCACACCATGCAGCAGTGAAGCCCGATCTGTCCCAGCCCCGGACCCAGGGAGGCTGAGGGCCCAGGACCCCAGTCTGCCGGAGCGGCTTTGCCTGGCACGTGAGGCCAGAAGGTGCCCAGCCGGCCACAGCCTGCAGGACGGACGGGGGCCTCCCCGAGGACAGCACCGGGGAGCGCACATGGGCCGCTCTCCTTGGCAGGCAGGGCCGTCCCCAAGGCGGGCGGCACAGACCTGGGCTCCCCAGGGACCGCGGGGGGAAGCCCAGGGAGCAGGTGGCGAGAGCCCAAGGGACAGCGCTTCACCATCAGCAACGGCGACAGTCACATGGACGTCAGGGCTGGAGGGGCAGCCAGAGGCCTGTCCTGCGGACCACGGAGACGCAGCGGGCTGCGGTGACCCTGAGGCGAGAGCGACGGGCCCCAGACAAGAGCGAGACACGGGCGACCCCGGAAGCCAGAGGCAACACGGCCCCCGTAAGCCCGAGGCGGCCCGGAGGGTCGGGGGGGGGCACGTGGGGCCCCAGGACACACGCAGGGTCCTTGCGGCCTGGTTTCAGGTGGGGCCTTCAGGCGCAGTGCCCGAAGAAGGGCCTGGTCACCAGGATGCAGACCTGAGAGGCCGGCATCCACATCTCGGGTCCTTGGGTGCTGGGGAAGCGGGGAAGCCCAGGCCCCTGGGGGCAGCTGGGTGGCACCTTTGCTGAGCGCTGGGGCCCCCGGGTCAGGGCTGTACCTGCAGAGGTGGAGAACGCCCGGCTGGTGGAGGGCAGGGGCTCACGGGTGAGCCCCCAGGCCCTGGCAGAGCCCGAGGCCCAGATAGGCTGCCAAGTGGCCGCAGAGCCAGATGCCTGTCCCGACACCGGGACCGGCTTGCCGGACACCGAGCCGGGCAGCGGGTCCCCTCTGAAACTGTCTCCAAGGCAGAGAAAATGGGCCACAAACACACAGGTCCCCCCAGTGCCACACCGAACTTCCTTCACAGAGCAATGACTCCAGGAGGGAAAAGAAAGAAAAATCATTTAAAAAAAAAAAAAAAACACGTTGTTAAAGTGAATGGCAACATAAGGAGGTCCTTCACTGGCTTAAGAAAATAAACCAAAATCCGAGAAACACACTAGGGAATTAGAGGGGTCAAAACCTCCGCCGCTGGGCCAGTTGTCCGTCAGGCTCAGAGACGCTGAATTCCACAGGACAGCGGGGGGACCTGGGCTCGGCCCCCTGAGAAAGTCCCTTCAGCCTCCCACTCTGCCTCAGGGAAGGCCGGTCCGTCCTGCGGATGGCGGGAGGGTCGCGACGGCGGTTCTCGCGGGGCGTGCTGGGCTCTTCCGGGGACCGAGCGCCGTGTTCACGAGGGCGAGGCCGCCTGGGGTCAGCGTCCACCGCCGGCCACACCGCCGACCCCGTGGTGACGCGGAGAGCTCCTCCCGGGACACCAGGCCAGCGCGGGGCCGGAGGGGGTCCCGTCTGCGCCCCTGCCCATCCTGCTGTCCAGACACGCGCCGCCATGAAGACAGGTGCAGCTGCAAGGGCCGTGGAGACAGTGAGGCCTGTCCAGTCGCTCAGCCATGTCCTCCCAGGGCCGCCCTTCCTTTTCGCTTGACCGTCTCCATGTGTGCATCCTTTCCCTTCTAACAAGACCAACCGTCACATTGGATTTGGGCCATCCAATCCGGTATGACTTTGTTTTAATGTGATCGTGCCTTCAATGTGAGACCCTATTTCCAAAGACGTTTCCATTCATTGGTTAAAACTTTAACATGTCTTTAGGGGACACAATTTAACCTATCATAGTGTGTGTGTTGAAAATTATTCCAGCCTGGTTCTCCACTTTCCCTAACCCTTGTGCAGGCATGTAAGTATTTCTTCTATGGCTTTCCTTTATATTATTACAAACAAGCACAAACCCAGACGCTGGTTACTTCTGCCTTTATTCCTTGTCATTATCATCTAGTAATATATCTATCTTTATCTCCTATTATTAGCAAGCCATAAGGTATTACATGGGCTTCCCTGGAGGCTCATCTGTCTGTGAGGCAGGAGATCCGGGTTTGATCCTTGGGTTGGGAAGATCCCCTGTAGAAGGGAATGGCTACCCACTCTAGTATTCTCGCCTGGAGAATTCCATGAGGAGCCTGGTGGGCTACAGTCCATGGGGTCACAAATGGTCAGACGCGACTGAGCAACTAATGCTTCACTTTCACTTTCTTTTAACAAATTACAAACGCTAGATTTTTTTTTTCAGTTTATCATATGTAGTGGAGACTATTTGATAGAGACCCCTCATTTTTTACAGCTGTATAATATTCTATTGTAGGGTTATATAACAAGTCCCTTACTGATGAAAAGTGGGTTGTTTCTAAGCTTTTGCTATTGCAGCCAACACCAATGAATAACCTTGCACATACTTTATTTCTCCCTTGGATGAATATATTTATAAAATAAATATAACTTACTTCAGGGCAAAGAGCATATACATTCATAATCTTAATAGCTGTTGCCAGATTCCCCATGGAAGTTGAAAACAACATGTTTCCATTAGCTTTTCATAAGTGACTTTTTCCTCCCTTGCAACTTCAGCACATTATCCTTTTTTAAAGAAAACAAACTAGGAATTGGATAATGAAATCTCAGTCTAGCTTAATTTTCATTTTATTCATCACGGGTGAGCTTGAGCATCTTTTCTACTCACATATTTAAATGTCTGTTAAGTGTTCTTTTAAGCGTTTTCTACTGGGTCAGTGGGTTTTTTCTCATGGATTTGTGGGAACTATTTAGGTATTAGTTATATCCCCTTTGCCTATATGACTTGCAAATATTTTCCCCATTTGTTGTCTTATGAAGGCTACTTTAACATGAAACTTGAATTTATTGTCAACTGATTGTCTTGGATCCATGTAAGTATTTTATTTCTTATGTTGGAAATAGTTTTAAAAAAACAAGACATAAATCCAACACTAGTAAGTAGTTGGTTGGTTGTACTGTTTTGTCTCTAGGAATGGACTTGGGGGACAACAGTATATTAAGATACAAGCATAAATATGATTTTTTTTTAGTAACAAAAAGTGAGGGTTTTTTTTCATTTTGTAGAAACTTTATAGAACATCCATAATTGTATCTATCAATTATAAAGATAGAATAAAAGTGATAAACCTAAATATTTGCTCTACATAAACCTATTTTTATTACTCTGACAAGATCTAAAATTTACTAAATAGCTTGGTTAAAAAAAAAACAAATTAGAAGGTTCCCAAATGGCTCAATGGGTAGAATCCACCTGCAATGCAGGAGATGAGGGTTTGATCCCTGGGTCAGAAAGATGCCCTGGAGAAGAAAACGGCAACCCACTACAGTGTTCATGCCTGCAAAATCCCATGGACAGAGGAGCCTGGTGGGCTACACCCCACAAAGTGTCGCAGAGTTAGACACAACTAAGTGACTAAGCACAGCGGAAAAAAAAAAGTAAATATTTCATGGATATAGTTTTCAGAGAATATTTTGCCCCAAAGGGCCAAAAAAGGATGTTTTAATTTTTATTATTCTTTAATTTTATTAAGATTTGAAAAAATGTTTACTAATATATATGCACACAGACACACACACATATACGTATATTGTCATTGTTCAGTCGCTCAGTCACGTCCAACTTTTTGTGGCCCCATGAACTGCAGCCCGGCAGGCCTCCCTGTCCATCACCAGCTCCCGGAGCTTGCTCAAACTCATGTCCATTGAGTCAGTGATGCCATCCAGCCACCTCATCCTCTGCTGCCTCCTTCTCTTACCCTTGATCTTTCTCAGCATCAGGGTCTTTTCCAGTGAGTCACGTCTTCAGATCCCATGGCCAAAGTATTGGAGCTTCAGCTTCAGCATCAGTCCTTCCAATGAATATTCAGAGTTAGGATTGACTGGTTTGATCTCCTTGCAGTCTTAGGGATTCTCAAGGGTCTGAATTCCTTTCTGAGATTCAAGAAGCACCTGGTGGCTGGCTGTTCACTTAAGGGACATTTCAAGGGCGTCACCTGTTTGCTGATGCTAATGGCCATCTGCCTGAACCTTCACCAAAGGGGTCATCGTGGAGGGGCTATTTGGCCACATGGGGGCATCTCGCCTGCCTGCCAGCCTCCCCAGGAGTCCAGGGCTCTAGGGAACCCACCTGACCTGTGACCTTCACCTTGGTGGGTCGCACCCTGGCCCCTTGGGGAAGGGGCTGCAGAGCTAACATTTTGAAAGTGATTTTCTGCTGCTGAATAAACGTGTGGTTTATCACAGCCTTCAGAAACGCCGATTGATCGGGATTATCCCCTTTCTCCTTTCCTGTGTGCCTTCAATTAGCTGAATGAAAGCAAACCCCGGGCTTTAGGACCAAAAATAGCTGGGGAAAAGTGACGCAGGCTTCACTGAGATGAAAGAGTGGAGCCCAGAAGCCTAATTAAAAGCAACTGAGGAACCAGCATTTGATACGGAGTTTACTCACCTGAAAAAATAAACCGAGAGCTGCAGCAGGGCTCGGGGGGAGGGCTGTGGGAAAGGGCCGCGGGGTCCCCGGCGGGTCACAGGAAGGCCCTGCCCGCCTGGACACAGGCTGCCTCTCCGCCCCTCCTGGAGTCAGGGGGAGGTCGGCCAGGAGGGGTCCCAGGAGGGCGCGCCGCCACGGTGGCAGGGACCACCTTCGTCCTTCCCCCGGCGCGGGGCTCTTCCCCTCCCTGAAACGTGCGTCATTCCTCCCCCAGATCTCCCAGCCTCTTCCCATCTCCTGTCTCCTCGCCTCCAGCCTCTCCCCCGCCACCTTCCTGACATTCAGAGCGTTTCTGTGCATTCAGCATATAGATTGTTTTTGATGGCATGAGCTTTCAAGGTCCCACTGAAAGAATGAGCCCTCCTTTACCAAGAGGAAAATTCTCTCTGTGTTGAGATAAATCAAGGCCAAGGTCAGTCAAGAAACAAATGACTCCCTCTTTCGAACACTGCTTATTTTTAACCTACAAGTCAGCCCCACACAGGGAACCACTGGCAAACCTAAATGGCTTTGGGGGTGGGCTTTGGGGGTGGGGGGCCTCTTGAGGCAGCTGCCCTCTTGTCCAAAATTTAACTTGGAGGCGAGAGAAAGAACTTCGCCTAATTTTCTTGGCCCTTGACGGCTGGGGGAGATGGCCCGCATTCTCTCCTTTCCAAGCTGGATACTCATTACCTCGGGCAGTGCTGGGGGTGGGGGAGGCGGAAAGATGTATTTGGTGTTTTCTAACAAATGCGGTGGCTTCATTACGGCAAATGACCGAAATGACAGCGCTGTTTCTGGAGCGGTCTGCTGTGCGGAGGAGGCAGAGGCCGGATGCTGGCTCCTTGGGGTCCCAGCAGCATTTCCTCACCTCACGCTTTATCGGGGAGGACCCAGGACTCCGTGAAACCATGGCGGCCGTTGTCAGCTACCGTTCCACAGAATGTGAGGTCCAGGAGTTTTCACAGGGATGGGGGCCAGCAAACTGTGACCCAGGGGCCAAATCCAGCCTCATCCTACAAATAAAGTTTTATTTGAACGCAGCCACATGCATGTGTCTGAGGATTGTCTGTGGCTACTTTCAAACAGCAGAGGTGACTAGTTGTGGCAGAGACCATCTGGCCCCACAGAGCCTAGAAAAATCACACTCTGGCCCTTTAAGAAAACATCTGCCCAGCCCAGAAGGGGGTAGGGGTGGGCCCTGAGTATCAGAATATCCCTGTTTATGTGATTTAATGTGAACCAAGTGACTCAGTGGTCAGGACCAACCATCAGAGAGGAAATAAAGGGCTGGAGAAGCAAAGTCTATCTCCCACATCTGTGATCTTTCCAAGTCCACAAGAGGTTTTCCTAATCTTTCAATAACCCAGTCCAAGGGTGCAGACCAGGTAACTGAATCTTGACAACTGGGCTTTCCCAGATGGAGCTAGTTATAAAGAATCCACTTGCCAATGCAGGAGATATAAGAGATGCGGGTTCAATCCATGAGTCTGGAAGATTCCCTTGACGAGAGCATGGCCACCCACTCCAGAATCCTTGCATGGAGAATTCCATGGAAAGAAGAGCCTGGGGGTATTCCGTCCATAGGGTGGCAGAGTCAGACACGGCTGAAGCAACTGAGCGTGCAAGATTTGGAGGGCACATCTGCAAGCCAAGGAACCCCGAAGATTACTGGTAAGACCCTCAGACATCAGGAGGCATCCTGCAACAGAGGCTCCGCTCAGACCTTGGAGGGAGCAGCCCAGCCATCACCTTGATCTCGACTCCTGCCTCCAGGGTCTCTGTTGCTCTGAGCCACCAGCTGGCGGCACTCTGTCACGGCAGTCCCAGAAACAGCGCACACGCTCTGTAATGTTTGAATACTGGACCACGTGAACATCATATGTATTCAAAGAAATAAGTAAGTAGTTGGAAAATTTTTTGGCCAGGAGAAGAAATGAATAAAGTAGGTCCTATACCATGGTTCTGTTTCTAAAATCATGCCAAACTTCATGAGATTACGGGGAATTCGTCTCAGTGGAGTCAGCCACACTTAGGTGAACATTGTGAACATGAAAGAAATAAACCAGCGGAAGTCCAGGGTAGGCAGGACTCTGGCCCCTCAGCCGCTGTCCTGGACGCCTGACCCAAGCCGAGAACTTGACTCCGGGGAGAGTAGCTCTTTCCCCAGTTTGCCTTCTTATCTCACTTTTTTTTTTTTTAAGAGAAAAAAAAATGAATTCCTTTGAGGAGCAAGAGAACCTGCCTGAGCCCAGTGAAGCGACCAGAGCTGTTAGGAGACTGATCCGGGGGCTTTCGGCCACTGTCCACCCACAGCCAGCAGTGACCACAGAGCAGCCCCACAAATGCCGAAGTGATGCCGATGCCGCAGCAATGCCGGTGCCACAGATGCCCGGCTCCCTCTCCGCCTGTCGAGTGAGGCTGTGGCTTCTTGCAAACTGGGTCTGGGTCATATTCATATTTGTTGTTAGCTCTGAAATTGAAAAAGTTGTTGTAATCACAATGCAACCGAGACAAGGGAATGTCTGGTCAACTCAAAACACTCAAAACAGATTTTGACACTAGATGCTCAGCTGAATTTTTTTGAAAGAAAATACTTTTTAATAGGATGTTTTAGATTTACAGAAAAATTGCAAAGATAATACAGAGTGTTCCTGTATGTCCCGCACCCATTTTCCCCTATTATTAACCTTACATGTTGAAAAAGACCCTGATTCTGGGAAAGATTGAAGGCAGGAGGAGAAGGGGGCGACAGAGGATGAGAGGGCTGGATGGCATCACCAACTCGATGGGAATGAGTTTGAGCAAGCTCCTGGAGATGGTGATGGACAGGGAGGCCTGGCGGGCTGCAGTCCATGGGGTCGCAGAGAGTTGGACACGACTGAGCTACTGAACGAACTGAACTGAGTCTGGTACATTAGTTACATTAACGAAACAAAATTGATAGCATCACTATTAACTGAGCGTTATACTTTATCCAGATTTCCTTACTTTTTACCTGATGTCATCTTCCTGTCCCAGGATCCCCTCCAAGGCCCCGATCACAGGCAGCCATCCCGTCTCCTGAGGTTCCTCGGGGCTGTGACAGTTTCTCAGGCTTCCCTGGTTTTTGATGACTTGGACGACTTTGAGGAGGGCTGATTGGTAATTCTGTGGAATGTCCAGGGTTTTTCCCTCATGATTAGCTGGGATTATGATTTGGGGGAGGAAGACCACAGGCAAAATGCCACTCTCATCACCTCCTGTCAAGGGTGCATACTGTCAAGATGACTTGTCACTGTCAGTTCTGACCTTGAGCTCTGGCTGAGGTCGTTTCTGCGAGGCTTCTCCACTGCAAAGCTGCTCTAGCCCCCTAGCCCCGCCACACACACACACGCACACGCACACACATTCTCCTCCTTGGAAGGGAGCCACTGTACACACCACACACTTAGGGGTTGAGGCTCTGCTTTGTCTCCTGGAGGACAGAACGTCTCCATAAATTATTTGCAATTTTCTGCAGAGAAGACTTGTCTCTCTTCAGCCATTTATTTGTTTATTCAATCAGTTGTTTATATCAGCATGGGCTCATGGATATTTATTCAGTTCAAAGCTACTTTATTTACTTAGTGAATCTTTTTATTGAACAGGATGACTGGTTTGGCATCATGAGCAGATAAGCTCAGAACTCAAAATCCACCATACAGCTACCCACTAGAGCCTCTATTTTTGCTCACATGGTGACCACATTTCTGGAAACGCCTTTATTGACCACGAAGGGGCCAGGGGTACCCACCATGCTGCATGTGGGGAGCACGGGTGTGAGTGGGACAGGCTGTGTGCCCCATCCCGTCCTGTCAATGTCGTGTTTGGTTTAGTTATTTGCACACAGCCCAGCATTTGAATGTGGGTAACAACACAGACCATCTAATTCTGTCCTCAAGAAGCTCCAGTAGTCATTGGAACAGATATGAGGAACTCCAACCTCACATAAGACGAGAGAGAGAGAAGTACAGAGTCATCATAAACCAAAATATGCCAGGTGTGCTATAGGGCAGAGTTTATCAAGGATGGCTTTCTTGAGCTGGTGCAGGAATAGATTTTCTCAGAAAAGCTCTATTTTGTAAAAAGTGGGAACTGGAGATGTGAGATGACCATGGGAAGGGATGATGGCTCGAGTATATTTTTGTGTGTGTGAGTTTTTTTGAAGGAAGAATGAACAGATGACCTTATAATCGCTATTATAGTCCATCTACTGTTGTTTAAAATCTTCTCTAAAAGCCAGAATCATTCCCTGGCTTGCATGTACTTCATATAACTCCCTGTTTGCCAGTTCATAATAAGAGAAAATGCATGCTGAAGGGAACATGAGAGCACAGGGCCGACTGCTCACCCTGTACTCAGTGAGCCAGGCCGCCACAGAGCGCTTTGGGGGTTGAACCACTCTGAGGTTCTGGGCCCCCACGGGACCTGGGCATTGGCTTTACTCTGAGAGACCCCAGGTGAGTCTGGTGAACGGTTGTAATGTAGAAAACTGCCTCTACAAATCAGGAAAGCAACTGATTCTCGGGAGACTTTTATATGTAGGTCAGTAAGTTTGCTGAACTTGTCTTTCAGGTCAGGAACTGGAAGAGATCTTACTGCTCACCTGCTTTAACCTCATTGCTGAACAGAGTAGGTGGGGCCCGGAGTGGGTGACGGGTCAAGGCCGCCCACCAGCACACAGCAGGGCCACGGCCAGCCTGGGGCCAGGGACACCGAGCAAACCTTCCTGGGTTCTGATCTGGGGCGGCGGAAACTCTTTGTTTTAAAAGTTAAATATTTCTGTCTCAAAACAGCTGGACTTCCTGCCTCTGTAGGGAAAATAACACTTGCATGTGTGTGGGTGTGTGTGTGCGTGCATGTGTGTAATCAGGAGGAGCTTCCCGGGTAGTGCTAGGATGAAAGAGCCCGCCTGCCAATGCAGGAGCCATAAGAGACAGAGGTTGATCCCTGGGTTGGGAAGATCCCATGCGGGAGGGCATGACAAACCGCTCCAGTGTTCTTGCCCAGAGAATTCCAGAGTCGGACACAGCCGAGCATCTTAGTACTCCCACGTGTATAGTCGGAAAAAAGTGGTCGTAAAATGTCGTGCCATGTGAGAGTGATGATGGCATTCAGTTCAGTTCAGTTCCGTCGCTCAGTCGTGTCTGATTCTTTGTGACCCTGTGGACTGCAACCCGCCAGGCCTCCCTGTCCATCACCAACTCCCAGAACTTGCTCAAACTCATGTCCACTGAGTCAGTGATGCCATCCAACCATCTCATCCGCTGTCACCCCTTCTCCTCCCGCCTTCAGTCTTTCCCAGCATCAGGGTCTTTCCCAGTGAGTCGGCTCTTCCCATCAGGTGGCCAAAGTATTGGAGCTTCAGCTTCAGCATCACTCCTTCCAATGAATATTCAGGACTGATTTCCTTTATAATTTACTGGTTTGATCGTGTAAGAGTGTAATGATGGCATAAAATTGGTATTAACTTGTAATGATGGTCATTCAGCTGAACTTTTCTACTTTGGAACAAGTTGCTGGCTTGAACTGTCTCCAGATAAACATGCATTCCTCACCTTATAATGTACTACTGAGATGTCAGGGAAATGTTCCTCTTTTTAGAGGTTGCAGCCAATTTTCTTTGGTTAACAGAATCGTGTGTGTGAATCCCATTTGGTCTCCTGAGTGACACACATGCTAATTTTCCTGATATGTCAACTGTTCAGATTATCTGTCGCTGCATAAAAACTCTGCCCCCAAAACTTAAAAGCATGCTGCTAAAGGAAAGAAGCCCATCTGTAAAGGCTATGTGCTGTACCATCCCAGGGATGTGAAACTCTGGAAAAGGCAGAACCACGTAAAAGACCACAATGGGAAGATCAGTGATTGTCAGGGTGGAGGGTGGATGAGGGAGGGATAAACAGTGGAGCACAGAGGATTTTTAGGGCAGCAAAATTACTCTGTATGATTCTGTCATAGTGGACATATGACATCATAGTCATATGTCAATTGTCACCATGTGTCAATATGTCAACACGTATGTCAATATGTGTCAGTCAATTCGGCCATGTCCAGCTCTTTGTGACCCCGTGGACTGTAGCCTGCCAAGTTCTTCTGCCCATGGGATTCTCCACGCAAGAATACTGGAGTGTTAGGCCCTCCTCCAGGGATCTTCCCCGCTCAGGGATCAAACCGGTGTCTCTTAATGAGTTCTTACTGCTAGCCCCACCTAGGACGCCCTATGACATAGTACATTCGTCAAAACCCATAGGATGCATGACATGTTGCTAGGAAACTAGAGGAAAAAGCGTTGCTTCCCACTAATCAACAGGAAGGTGGCTTAAGCCCACGAAAATTCTCAGTAATATTCAGAAAAAAAAGAAATATTACTTTCAAGCAAAAGAAGTCATTAGACATAAGCTAACAGCATTTCTCACTAAGCTCTTAAATGCTGCAGCAAACACCCATCCCAAATGAGCCACCAGGAAGGGACAGGTGGGTCCCTCCGGGGGCCTTCAGGGCTGATCCGGTTCTCCCCTCCGAGACAGGGCCCGGAGTGTCCGGTGCAGCCGGGGTCTCCCAGGCCGTGGGCACCGCTCCTGGGGGAGTTCTGCTGCCTCTCCGGCGGCCCCTCCCCACCCTGTCCCCCGTCTCGAGGAGTCTCTCTCTGGCCGTGCCCCCCGGATTTGGCAAGTACATCTGGCGGCATCCTAAACCTCTTCTCCTCTAATGACTTTACACTGTGGGTGCACGAAGCCAGAGGGGCTCCTAGGCCGTTTTTCTTTCTGGCCTGGCGCTGCCTCCAGCAAGTCTGCAGGTGTCCCTGAATTCAGTGCCACAGGAGGAAGATGAGCCCAGATGAACTCAGGCTGACAAAAACCCATGGAGGGCAGAAGCACTGAGTCACGGGGCTGTGGGGGAAGCAGCGTGCGCCTGTCACAAGGACCTCATTTCAGGATGCACGGATGCTCCGAGGGCTCCCTGGAGGAGGCGGCGGGAGAGGTTGGGGGAGAAAGAGGAAGCGAAGGACGGAGAAGAAGATGCCAGAAAGAGAGCCAGTGTCCAGGGGCAGCAGCTGGAGGAATTCTGGCGAATACTTGGACACAAGATAGTCTGAAGGAAGGCCCAGGCCAGAAAGGCCTCCCTTTTTCTGGGGTGCTAAGGCACACAGGGAGCCGTGCAGAACGGGCTGGGACTGCCGGGCTTGGGCTACGCGGACGCTCACCTGGGAGGCGAGCAGCGGGCGTGAGCCCCCGTGCTGACCGGCTGGCAGGGGCCAGATGCCGCTCAGCGCAGCCAGCAGGTGGCAAATGGGCACCCCTGAGGCCCTGCCTTTGTGACAGGGACTCGAGAGGCAGTGAGGGTCTCAGGGCGAGGGGAGGAGGGAAGGATCACAAATCTCCCCGCAACCTGAGGCCATGCTTTTGGAAAGGAACACTTTCTTCATCCTTTTCCTGCATGAGAGCAGCCAGCTATATCCAAAGTTCACACGTCTCAGGACTCCGGCAGGAGACATTCTCTTCTCGGTGCCTGAGCAGTTAGGGAGCTTTGGAAACTTTATTTAAGACAAGTGAAAGCTCATCATGTAGCACGCACCACCTAGAAGGGATTTCCAATTGTTCAGAGTGCTTTGTGGCTATGAGTAGGCAGGGCATTCTCCCACAGTTGCCCTATGAACACAGCCTTTCTGCTTGGAGAAAACAAAAATAAACTTTGGTTGGTGCTCCCAACCCCAATTGCAAAGTTGGTAGTCTACATGCTCCTCTTTGTCTTTGCATCACTTCCATTAGAAAGACAGGCAGCCGTGACTCGTATCAGCCTGCAGCAATCTCGCAGACGTCACTCACACACTGCGCGCTTGGCGAACACGGGGGTAGACACCAAATGGGTTTTGTAACTGGCCAGCGAGGGCTGTGTCTCTCGAGCATGGTTACTCAGGTTCTGAAAATCATTTCCATCTGAGGGAGGTTTGGGGGCCTGGTGTGACAGGAGGGGACGGGGTCAGCCAGTAATCTGATCGCCTCGAAAATCGTCACAATTATCACCTGCGTGGGTGGTCTTGTCCCGGGTTCAAACTGACCTGAACAAAGCAAGCATCACGGCGCTCTCTCTTGTCCCTGGAGGCACAGCCCTCTCTGCGCCGAGGCCCTCCGTGGCTGACGAAGAGTAGGAGGCATGCTGTCTGCGGGGCTGGAGCCAGCACAGGACTTGAAGACCCCAAAACTGTTTCCCTCAAAGCCCAGGACGCGGGCTCCAAGACCTCCATCCATGGTGTGTGCACACCTCCCAGCCGTTCAGTTAAAGACCACCCTGAGCACTGCTGCGAAGATGTCAGGAAGCTCCCAAGTCAGCTGACCTTACCTTGGGGAGGTGACCCAGTGGGCTCAGAGACTCAGAGCGGGAGAGGGACCTGACATGCCCTTGCTGTCTGAGAGGGGAAGGGCCCACGGTGAGGAGGCGACCCCGAAGCCTCAGAGCAAGTCTCCGCTGACCCCAGCCGGGAAAGGACCCCAGTCCTGCAACCGCAGGGAACTGGATCCTGCCAAGGAGGAGCAAGTGCTCGGAAACTCCAGACAAGGAGGCCGCCAGACCCGTGCTGGACCTCTGATCTAAGGACGTTAGTAAAATCGAGAGAACAAATTGTAGCTTTCAACCACTGTTTATGCTAGTTCATTATTCCATGGTCGAAAACGCATACAGCCCCCTTTGAAAGGGTCAGTTGCTCAGTCATGTCCAACTCTTTGTGACCCCAAGAACTGTAGCCACACACACCGCCACCCCAGGCTCCTCTGTCCATGGGATTCTCCAGGCAAGAACACTGGCATGGGTGGCCGTTCCCTTCTCCCGAGGAGCTCTTTGACCAGGAATCAAACGCAGGTCTCCTGCATTGCAGGTGGGTTCTTTACCATCTGAGCCGCCAAGGAAGCCCCCTTTACATCCTTCCACATTTATCTTTCGTCGTTTTCACTCACTCTCATCCTCTATTTCTGATGCACATAAAATACAAGGTAAGCCAGACAGAGAAGAATAATTTTACATCAAAGTGCCTCCTCTTAAAGAAAAGACCCTGGAGATGCAGGTTCGATCCCTGGGTCAGGAAGATCTCCTGAAGGAGGAAATGGCAACCCACTCCAGTATTCTTGCCCGGAGAATCCCATGGACAGAGGAGCCTGGCGGGCTACAGTCCATGCAGTGAAGAGAGTCAAGAGTCAGGCCCGGCTGAGTGACTGAGCACATATACACACCGAGAAAGGAAGGTCCTTATATGTTTAAAATGGAATTCAAGCTTTTATAAGAACGCTTTGGCATTTACAGTCATGTGGGATAAGCAAAACAATATAGGTTGCTGCCTGCATCAAATGTAGCCAGTCTCCCCTTGCGGTGTTCACACCCCACGACACCTGCGGCGCTGATTCTCAGAGGCGGGAAAGTGGGGCCAGAACAAGGGTGAGACCAGAGGACACAAATTCAAGGTGAAGGGGAGGGGGCAAGAGACTCAGTCCCTGAGATAAAAGGTGCGCCAAAATTCTGACCAAACGCACACAACACAAATGTGCCTTTTTACCATTTGTAGGTTCAGCGGCTTTAAGTTCACACTGCCACGTCCCATCTCTTCCTCCCTGGAACGCTTTCTGTCTCATGAAACTGAAACTCTGGGCCCATCGTATGGTAACATCCCAGATAAATAACATATTAATGCAATGTTTGTTTTAAACTTTATATTTTAGAGAAGTCTTAGGTTCACAGCAAAGTTGAGAGAAAGGTGCAGAAATTTCCTGCCTGCCCTCTGCCCCCCACACATGCCCTGTTCCCACATTATCGACACCCCCACTGGGGGTATAGTCGTTATGATAGATGACCCTGCACTGACACCATCAGCACCCAGAGTCCGCTGTTTACATTAGGGCTCACTCCTCGTGTTATACATTCCACTGGTTTGGACAAAGGCTTAACAGCACGTATTCATCACTGCAGCGTCCTACGGAGCAATTTAACTGCCCGCCCAGAACCCTCTGTGCCCGCCTGTTCACCCCGCCCTCCCTCCCTGCCCCCAGCTCCGGGAGCCCCTGAGCTCTTCACTGTGTCCATCCTTTGCCTTTTCTGGTATGTCATCGAGTTGGAATCACAGCACACAGCCTTTTCAGATTGGCTTCTTTCATTTAGTAGTACGCATTTAAGTTTCCTAGTACAATAATTTTTTAAAAGATCAAAATTAATACCAAAAAATATCCAGGATGAGCAAAATATCGGAATGTAAAGGCTAGCTAGGTCTTCACACGTCAACTCACTCTGCAACCCGATCGTGTAACAGACTCCGTCCTGTAATAAAACTGGGGCGTTTGCTCTGACCGTTTGCTGCCAATAGTTCCGCTTATTTGAGGAGGTCATCTACATGAATTATGGAGCCGGCCGTGACAGATTAGACCTGGAGCCTGGCGCCTCGGGCATTCCTGCTCCTCCCACCCCTCCCCTGCCGGACGTTTCTGGGAAGTTCCTAGGTGGTGGGTGGTGTCGATTACAGCTGAGACATTAGTCCAGATCATGAAATAAGTAAGGCCTGGAGAGGCGGCGTGGAGCTTGTGTCCTCAGCTTCCAGCACAAGCTCCCATCACTGTTTCCAGAGCTTTTCCTGGCTTGACTTCAAAATAACTGCGTTCCGAAGTTCATCAGGAAAGTGCTCCCAGGGATGAGAGATGTACTTTGTGCCGGGAAAGGCAGGGTCCTGCCCCTTCCCAGCCCCCTCCCCGCCCCTCGGGTGATGTGGGGTGGGGTGCAAGGGCTGCCAAGGCTGACCCCCTCCTTCAGGCAGGAGCAGCCCCCAGGAGGCAGCCCGCGCCCGACAGTGTGGAGCGCGCGTGAGTCACCGGGACTAGCATCTCCAAGGAGCTCATCGAGGGGACCGGGAAGGAAAGACGTCACTCCCTTGAGCCCAGGCCAGAGAGGGTCAGGAGATGCCATCTCTAACGTCCTTCTGATGGAAGAGGGTCTCCAGGCTTCTCAGAGGCCAAGGAGTGACTTGGCCAGAGTCGGTTTCTCAGGGTGTGGGGTCCGTGGGGGAGGGAGGAAACGCTCCAAGCCTGACAGCAAATGCGTGGGGAGATGGAGGAGAGAGACGGCGATCGGGCGGCTGGAGCAGGGGCGGGAGCAGGCCCGGAGCGGGTGGAGGGCTCCTCTGGGGGAGCAGCTGTGAGGGGCGTGTTCCTGCCCAAGAGATCACCAGGCCCCCTCCTGCCCCCAGGGGAAGGGACTGTTTCTGAAGTGACTGTGGACGCCCACCGCCTCGCAGGAAGGGAGCACTCGCCACTTTCTCACGTCTGTTGTATCCTGCACGTGCCTCGTTAACTCGGAGCACGTTGTCGTGTCGTTCAGCCGCTCAGTCACGTCTGAACCTTTGCGACCCAGGGGCTGCAGCGCTCCAGGCTCCCCTGGCCTCCACCGTCTCCCGGAGTTTACTCAAACTCATGTCCATCAGGTCAGTGAGGCCACAAAAGAACTGGGTTTTATTGCTGATCTTCTGGACCTTATCCTTTAGCTCCTGGAGCTGAACCTCCTTGAGTTTTCAAGGATGGACAGAAGCAGTGGCTGGGAGTTTTGCGTCTCTTCACGTCGCTTGTGAACACTGACTCTGAGAACAAGGCCCACGCCCTGCACTGGAGTCATGCCTTTCCACGGCAGGGAAGGACGGGTCAGCTGTCATCTCATGGGCTGCGCTGGGGCTCCCCGGGCCAGGGCTCTCGGGCGCCGTGGGTCTCGCCCCAGGCCTGGCAGACGTTGGCTCTTCTCTCCTGCTCTCAAATAGAGCCTGGGAGCTGCTCCCCTGCCCTTGCCGTGTCTCAAGGCAGGGTGAAGAGGGGTGTCTGAAATAACTACATTTTCTCAGGGTGTAAAGTCCAGCCCGAGCTGCCCAGGGGTGGCTGGGGTGGGCTTCCCTGGAAATTCTGCCCATGTTGAAGGATGTCATGTGACGATCAGGGCATCATGCTGCCTTTCCATCTCTTCACAAAAATAACAGAAACGAAGTTCAGCCCTAAACCGCCTCATTCACCAACATAGAGCTTCCCTGAAACAACCTCCAGCAAATACATACACACCCGCCAAGATTACCTCCCCTGATAATGAAGTGCAAAGCAAGAAGCAAAGAGGAGGGGAAAGGGGGACATTTCAGACCCGACAAGTGCGTTTCTGTGTCACCCTTTTAGCGGGGAAGTTCATACAAAAACAAAACAAGATGCAAATAAAGACACACTCCGGAGCATCACGTGTTTATTCTAAATCCCCGTTGGCGTCAGCACTTGCTGTGTCTTTGCTGCATCCTGGGCGTCTAATTGTGATTTTCTTTCCTCCCCAGTCAGATTTTTGTTCTTTTGAAGTTAGGAAATGTCAGTGGTTTCTTTCAAGCGTTTTTGGGCTAGACTCTTTTTTTTTAAGAGTCAGAGCAGGAAAAGGCCATTCAGCTTATCTCGTTCACTTCCTGAAATCCAAACAAGCTCTCAGAAAACCGCATCACACCCCATCCATTCAGCGAGGGGCTCTGCACTTGGACAGGAGATTTCAGGGCCATTTTGCTTTTATAAAAACCTTCAGAACTGGATCTGAAAAACCTCTAGAGACTTGGAGAAGTAACTTGAAAGCTTGAGGCTAAAATTGGGTGGTTATTTCCCTCCTGAGGAAATGATTCAGAAAAATCCTTTCTTTCCTCAGAGAATTCCATCCCCGCTGGCCGCCCAGAGCCCCCACGTGGACCGATGGCTGAGCTTTTCAGACCTGTGGGCTAATTCTGTTTCTCTGCCGAGCAGAGCATGCCTCCAGCTCTGCCAGTTCCTCCCCTGGTCCTGACTGAGGACCAGACTTTGAGAGCCACATGTGATGGGAAGGAAGAGTTCCGAATGAATCTACTTGCCCCCATGAAAGAGTACCTATTTAAATCATTTGGAGGGACTGCCGTGGCAGCACAGTGGATAAGAATCTGCCTGCCACTACAGGGGATGCACTGAACACTGGTCTGGGAAGATCCCACAGGCTGCAGAGCAACCAAGCCCCCATCTCACAGCCACTGAACCCCGAGTGCCTAGAGCCTGCGCTCCCAACAAGAGAGGCCACCACAGGGAGAAGCCCGTGCACGTCAACGGGAGAAGCTCTTACTTGCCGTGACTACAGGAGAGCAATGAAGACCCAGCGCAGCCCACAAAAAAGAAATAACTTTAAAAAGTCGCTTACAGAACAATAAATTTCTCACTAAACAACAACAACAAAACACACACACACACACACAAATTAGAATTCAACCCCAAACTTTAAATCTCATTTTCTCAAAAAAAAAAAAAAAAAAAAAGGTTTGCAGCTCCCCGCCTTAAAAAAACAATTACGGGAGGGCCAGTGGTCAACACAAGTCAGCTGAGTCCCCAGACTCTGCACCATCTTGGTCAGTACTCTGTGCTTTGAGGATTCCTCCCCTTTGAACGTGGAAGAGCAGAAACATCAAGCAAAACGCACGGCAGGACCAGGCGGCAGGAAGCAGGCAGCGCCCATCCGCCCTGCTCATCCGACGGGACAGAGCTCCTCAGAAGGTCCCTGGCGAGGTCTTGGCACGCGAGTCCTTAACTCACTCAGCATGAGTGAGTCCTGACGACGCCCGCAGTCATCAGGGCGACAAGTGACCGCGAGTGGGAGCCTCTCTGAGCAGAAGCCGCCACTCCCAGGGAGGTCACTGAGGGGCCCGTGAGGGTTGCTGTGTTCAGCGCTGGCCGGCAGGAATCTGCTCAGCGTCGTCAAGGCAGACAGTCCGCCTATTCATCCTTCACCCCGACGCACGGCGGTGCAGTCCTGAAGCCCACGCTCGTCAGAGGAGCCGCAGAAATGGGCCCAGTCATCCAACATAGGTTTTTTTAAGTTGTATTATCGAACCACAAGATTTGTAGTCATGTTTCATTGTCAGAGTTAAAGAAAAAAAGCCAGTCCCCAGATCATGACATCTGATTCTATTAAGACCTGATTGCTTGCTGTGCTTTTTTTTTGGCTTGCTGATTTTGAACAAATTCCAGTGACATCATGACCATCAAGCTTCTGTGATGAAGGAGACACTGTCCCTGAGTGGCTCATGAGGAGAGAGCCTGCTTATCCTTCCGGGCAGCACAGTTTTATTCTGAATCATATACGTTTTGGTTATATTTTTTTCCAAAATATATTACAAACTTCTCAGTCCTCCCAATACCTGATTTTTTAAACGACAGTGACATACACAGCGCAACACTGACCACTCTCCTCACGTGTAAGTGTGCAGCCCAGTGGTGGCAAATACGTGCACACGCTTGTGTGACCACCACCCCTGCCCGGAGGACTATCGTGACGTAAGAGGAACTTGCTTTGATGAAGACAGCATGGCCCGTAAGCCTCCAGCTCTGTGAGCGCTGTAACATCACTCACAGCGGGAGAGGGGGCAAATGAAGTGTTCGTGCGGTTTATGTTGCATACTAGCTGACCTCGAGCCCCTAAGGTTTTGGGGTCGTGAGATGATTTTCATTGCTCCTGTTTGTTATTCTGTCTTCTCCCATCAGGGGGTCACAACCATTTTCTCTGCTTTCAGGACACTTTTATGTGACGCCCACTCTGTCCTAGTCTACTGCAGGAAAAGTCAGCGGTCAGACTCTCTAAAATGTGCTTAACTGAGAGTCGGCCGTGGGGAAAACTTTCCCTTGAGTTAGGGTCAAAATAGCCTGTGAACGGACCTCACGATGTGCGTTTTCTTTGGAAAACATTTCTGCTTCTTCCAGCTTCTTCCCTGTGTCTTAGGTGGTGGTGATTGACGTACATCTGACCTGTGGATAAGGGAAGACTCATGCTTATGGCTCTTGGTTGTCTGGAGCCCCCTACACTTCAAAAGGCAGCAGTAACATCTGGAAGCCTGGTCCCCACTGGGAAAACAACAGAAAATTAAATTAGGGAGACAAAAATTTAAGCAAACTCCCTTTCAGGTTCCTATCATTTCCTGCCATAGAAATAAAAGACAGATTCTTTCTCTATTTGCTCTCAATTTGTCTTGACCATATCGTTTTTACTCATGAAATTATCCCTCCTAAGTGTAGCCAGAAGAGAAATAAACTCAGAACCTAGACCTCGAGGGCAACCTTGCAGAGAATCGGGTTGCACATCCTTCCCGCCTTTCCGCCCGGTACCTGCAGGCAGAGCAGGCAGGCTGGGTTTTCTCTGAGAGCATCTGCCATGGCGACTTTACTGCGGGGTTTTAATTAAGTCACCGGTTCTCCGTTTGGGGCAGTTTTGCCCTTGTGGGACACTTGGCAAGGAATGAAAACAGTTGTGATTTTCACAACTGGGGGAAGGGGAGAATCGAGCGGGGAGACGCCAGGGAGGCTGCTGAACAGCCTCCAAAGTCAGGAGCCCCCCGCCCCCAGGTGGGGGCTCGTCAGCCCCCGAGTCAGCAGCACCGAGGTGGGAAGTCAGAGCTGAGAGGTCCTGAGGATGACAGAGCAGACGGATGCTGCAGACCTCGGCGACCACTCGGGGCCGGGGGTGGAAGAGGTCCTGCGAGTGGATTTTTTTAAGCCAGAGGACTCTTGCTTTGGGGGATGTGAGCCTATAAAATATAAGTGATCCTTGTTGAGTTGAGGCTTCAAAGTTGAGCTGAGCTGAGCACTCTGAGAATTGTTGTAATTGTATATATCACAACTATTTCATATAAAAATATATGTTTATATACATTAAATACATACAAAGAGAGCAGGTTCTATATCTACATGTATAGAGACACAGGTAATTATTTTACACACACACACACACAACTGGCCCCATTTCTCCAACGAACCATGACAATCATTCACTAACCAGTCTGTAAGCGAAGAGTTTGGAGGCAGTCTAAATTCCCAACACCAGGAGCCAATATAATGGAACACAAAATATTTACTAAAAGGAACAATTAAGTTTATGCCTTTAACAGCTCTTGAAAACAAAATGTTGAATATCCTAAACAATGTACACAACGGGATGCCACTTATGTAAATTTCAGAAACACATTAAACAATCCTAAGCTTTTATTATGGAAAACAGAAGTGTAATAAGAATATAAACACATGACCCACAAAGTACCACATCGAGTTAATCAGAGCTGTGTCCTCCAAGGAGGGAGGGGATGAGGGCAACAAGGATGTGGAGGAGTAGGGTCCAGAAGGAACCCAAAGAATTCCATAGTTTCCTTGGTGATACTTGGTCGTTTCATAAAAAATGTCTGAGGCATGAAGGACAAGATGTTTGCTCTTCGCAGATGGGCATCATCGTAGGTAGGATCCTGGTCCCTTCCAACATCCATCCACAGGAATCCAAGACGGTGGCATTATTTGGGAAGAGTCTGTGCAGAGGTCACTAGCGGTGATTCCGGGTGAGACTGCTCTGAATTGGGTGAGCTCCAGGTCTTACGACAGCTCCTTTTCATCATGGACTTCCATTCCACTTCCACAGTTCTGGGCCTGTTAGGCCCAAATATGTTCATATACTGGTGAGAGAAGAGCCAACCTTCACATTTCTTCAAGGTGCTTTAATCAAATGTGAAAGCTTGTCCTTCTTGAAGTGGTTCTGAACCTCTGATTTTGGCATCGGAATATGGTCTTAAAAGCACCCCACCCGCCCTCACTTCCTCACGGTGGCAGCCTTCAAACCTGACAACTCCCTGGCGGGCCCACAGGGGAGACGGCCAGGACCCCTGCTCATCCTTGGGAGGAGAGACACTCTGTGAGCCGGCCAGCCTGTACTTGGATAAGCGATCAGCTTTCGTTGCATTAGGAGATCCAGGGGTTTGTTTGTTATGCAGTGTGACCCATTTTCCTGACTGACACATGCCCCCAAGCAGCTGTCTCATCATGTATTTTTCTGACTTCCTTGAACATCACATTTACAAACCCGCCAGAGAAATTCTCTAAGTGACTGTGGCTTACCCCATTCTCCTTCAGATCACGAAGCCATTCGTAAATAAATGTTAAAGTCACTTTATGGTCTCTTCCACTGGGATTTCACAAATCCCATTTCATAGCCAACAGTTTACCTCCTTCGTCTGACTCAGAAAAACATATTGTAATCAGAACACCTTTTGCACAATAAGGAAAACAAAGGAGCCTTCACAGCCGGTGCTGGCTCCTAAAGCAGTCGGGCGCCGGGCTCAGAGTCCCGGCCAGCACAGGCTGCTCACTCACAGGTTCCTCTGAAAGAGGGAGGCCCCATGCTGGTGCGAGGTGTGGGCACACCTGTGTGTGTGTGTCTGCTGAATCTAACTCCTCCTACCCCCAAACCGCACTGTCCTGTAGACTTCTCCTACCCAAAGCCTCTCCTAGCAATGGAGCCATGACTCAGGCAGACAGTGAAGGGACGCAGAGGACAAGGTCCAAGTTCCAGAGGCCTGAGGGCCAACCCTGGCCCATCTCAGCTGTGTTCCCACCCAAGTGACTCTGTTTCCTCGGGTGGAAAACGGACCATCATGTTGCCTTCTGGCGTTTCTAATAAAGTGCTTCCAGGAGGGCCTGGCTGGAGGGAAATCCCCACAGTGAAGGCAGATGAGGGTGCATGTGGTTGTCATCCTCCAGGCCCTGTCCCGGAATCCTGTCTCCAGAGGCAGAGCTCACACCCCCTCTAGGAAGCTGGCCAGAGCCGACAGATGTTCGCAGCAGCCTAGCCCCAGGGGGCGGGGGGAAGACACGGGGGTGAGGCTCCCTGCAGCCAGGGAGGCCCTTCCCCTCACGGAAACCCCAGGCGCACCCCACTGGGCAAACCTGAAGACCAAAGAGCCAGACACTTCCGGTCAATGAGATGTGTCGTGACCGGTTTCCAAGTAGGAAAAACCTGTGTATTGACAAGTTCATCTTGAAATGAATGCAGCAGACAGACATCTTCAAGGAGAGTCACTGAAATGTTCCTGGTTACGGACGGCTTTTTCAGACTATGTTTTATAAAAGCAATAATGTCATGAGCACAAGACAAATGAGATATGTTTTCTTATTTCTTCTTATTTCGTATTTATGGAAATAAGGAGGAAGTGCCCCACCTTCTGAGACTGGACCCAATGTCCAATGCCAGCTCTGCCGCCAGCAGCCAAGGCCCCAAATGACCCCGTGTCTCCAGGGGCCTTGTGTCCACATCTCAGAAGGGAGAAGGCAGTGTTTACCTCCTGGCAAGATCAGATGCTTCAGGTGCATAACTCACAGCCACACAGCTAGAATAGGACTCGGAGAGCACTCAATTTTTGTTAAAATTCTAATGGTCCAGAACAATCTGGCTTCCCTGTGGCTCAGCTGGTAAAGAATCTGCCTGCAGTACAAGACCGGGGTTCAATCCCTGGGTTGGGAAGATCCCCTGGAGAAGGAAAAGGTTCCCCACTCCAGTATTCTTGGGCTTCCCTTGTGGCTCATTGGTAAAGAATCTTCCTGTAACGTGGGAGACCTAGGTTTGATCCCTGGGTTGGGAAGATCCCCTAGAAAAGGGACTACCCACTCCAGTATCCTTGCCTGGAGAATCCCATGCACAGAGGAGCCCGGCAGGCTACAGCCATGGGATCACAAAAAATTGGACACGACTGAGCCACTTTCACTTTCAAAACAACCTGCTGGGGAAAGTCATTTTTCAAAGAAAGTACTTACTGGACACTGATCAGCCCCAGCAAAGTCGGAGAAGGCCATGTTCCTTCTGCTTTCCCTCCATGGCCTCCACGTCACTGGGGGTCAGAGGCGGCGGGAGGTGGTGTCACGTCTCCCTCTGGGTGTGGCTCACTTGGCCACACTAAGAGCAGCCCAGAGCAAGGGTGTGAAGCCGTAGCAACTGTGAAGCCCCTGCCAGTGCGAGCCCGCCCCACCCACCCCACGCTGAGCGGCCTGGCTCCAGCCCATCTCCACGGGAACCCAGCGCCTGGCTCCTCTCTGCGGGGCTCCGTAGGTGCGGTGGGGCGGAGAGGACCCCGCGCCTCACCGCCGCCACCATCCACGTTTGCTCTCTGCTTCCTCCTCCCCTCGGTCCCGCACCTTCTGCTTGCGGCCGTTCATCTCTTTGCAGAAGTTGGCAGGTCAGCTGGAGGCCAATCCCCACCAGCTCCTCTGTCTTTTCCATTGTCAGGTTTGAGGTCCCCTGAGGGCCGGGGATCCACACTCTGCTCATCAATAACGTCCTCAGCAAATCCGTCCACGTCCTCCCGGCTCCCCTCTCTCCTCCACTCGGTCAAGGCAGCCCCGGGCTCCAGCCTCCCCATCTTCCCACCTCCCTACTCCCGGGAGTTCAAGCTTTCCCTCCCTGTTTCAATCCTACGCTCGCCGTTGCATCACTGCAAGGAGCTCTTGGTTGCTTGTCTGTGACATCATCATTCTTGGGGGCTTGCAGTTTTGTAGCAGAGAGATTTCCTGCCTAAAGCCCAACAATCATCTTGTTTTAAAAGCAGCAATACACTAAAGGGATAAGGTGTTCAACCTGAAGGGCTCATGATGAGAGAAGCAAGTTTCCCATGCACAATTTATGGCCCCCAACCAAATGTTGAGAAACCTACATGCAGGTCAGGAAGCAACAGTTAGAACTGGACATGGAACAACAGACTGGTTCCAAATAAGAAAAGGAGTACGTCAAGGCTGTATATTGTCACCCTGCTTATTTAACTTCTTTGCAGAGTACATCATGAGAAACGCTAGGCTGGAAGAAGCACAAGCTGGAATGAAGATTGCCGGGAGAAATATCAATAACCTCGGATATGCAGATGACACCACCCTTATGGCAGAAAGTGAAGAGGAACTAAAGAGCCTCTTGATGAAAGTGAAAGAGGAGAGTGAAAAAGTTGGCTTAAAGCTCAACATTCAGAAAACTAAGATCATGGCATCTGGTCCCATCACTTCATGGGAAAGAGATGGGGAAACAGTGGAAGCAGTGTTAGACTTTATTTTTTGGGGCTCCAAAATCACTGCAGATGGTGATTGAAATTACCATGAAATTAAAAGACACTCATTGGAAGGAAAGTTATTACCAATCTAGATAGCATATCAAAAATCAGAGACATTACTTTACCAACAAAGGTCCGTCTAGTCAAGGCTATGGTTTTTCCAGTGGTCATGTATGGATGTGAGAGTTGGACTGTGAAGGAAGCTAAGCGCCGAAAACTTGATGCTTTTGAACTGTGGTATTGGAGAAGACTCTTGAGAGTACCTTGGACTGCAAGTAGATCCAACCAGTCCATCTTAGGGGAGATCAGTCCTGGGTATTCATTGGAAGGATTGATGCTGAAGCTGAAACTTCAATACTTTGGCCACTTCATGCAAAGAGTTGACTCATTGGAAAAGATCATGATGCTGGGAGGGACTGGGGGCAGGAGGAGAAGGGCACGACAGAGGATGAGATAGCTGGATGGCATCACCAACTCGATGGACATGAGTTTGAGTAAACTCCGGGAGTTGGTGATGGACAGGGAGGTCTGGCGCATGCTGTGATTCATGGTGTCGCAAAGAGTCGGACACAACTGAGCGACTGAACTGAACCAAATGTACGCGGGCCCTGACCTCAGGGACCGCGCTCGGCCACCCTCCACAGCTTGTCGGACAGGCCCCCTAGGAGTGACCAGCAGGGTCTCCTCCTCTCTCCACCACCAGCAGAAAATGGGCCGTAGGAGACCCTCTGGGCCCGGGTCTTCACAGCAGCCCCGCTCCCACCTGGAGCAGGGGAGGAGGGCAGACAAGCCCTGAGATCTGGATGATTCTCCTCTCTGCTGGCAGGAAGGCCTGCGGGATGCAGGCGAACCCTTCCGAGGTTCTGTGCGGCCACGCCTGCCCGCGTCTCTGCTTTGTTCAGGACGCAGCGCGGTGCTGCTAAGGAACCTCACTCCAGCTCCCAGACGTATCTCCTTGGCCACGTAACCTTAACCATCTGGCCTTAGCATCCTCCTCTGTAAAGTGGTGACGACAACGGCTGCTCCGCTAGACTGCCAGGAGAACTGCTTAGGATAACTCAGAGCACGTGGTCTGATGGGCGGGGACTCGGGGCACGAGGTCTGATGGGCGGGATTCAGGTCACATGGTCTGATGGGCGGGGACTCGGGCACGCGGGTCTAATGGGCGGGATTCAGATCACATGGTCTGATGGGCGGGGACTCGGGGCACGAGGTCTGATGGGCGGGATTCAGGTCACATGGTCTGATGGGCGGGGACTCGGGCACGCGGGTCTAATGGGCGGGATTCAGATCACATGGTCTGATGGGCGGGGACTCGGGGCACGAGGTCTGATGGGCGGGATTCAGGTCACATGGTCTGATGGGCGGGGACTCGGGCACGCGGGTCTAATGGGCGGGATTCAGATCACATGGTCTGATGGGCGGGGACTCGGGGCACGAGGTCTGATGGGCGGGAT
>CM035296.1:47825866-47912873 GCA_020226075.1 Hydropotes inermis | reverse complement strand
CACATGGTCTGATGGGCGAGGACTCAGGGCACATGGTCTGATGGGCGGGGACTCGGGGCACGCGGTCTGATCCGAGGGATTCAGGTCACATGGTCTGATGGGCGGGGACTCGGGGCACGCGGTCTGATCGGCGGTATTCAGATCACATGGTCTGATGGGCGAGGACTCAGGGCACATGGTCTGATGGGCGAGGACTCAGGGCACGTGGTCTGATGGGCGGGGACTCAGCACGTGGTCTGATGGGCGGGGACTCATGGCACGGGATCTGATAGGCGGGGACTCAGGGCACGTGGTCTGATGGGCGGGGACTTAGAGCGCGTGGGTGCCTGCACCGCTGGAGGTGGACACGCCCTCCCATCTGTGTGTCTGATCGCCAGCCGGCTGCCCACGGTTCCACGTGGCCTCCCACAGTAGTGCTGTTTTCATCAAGCTTCTGTAATTTTTTTTCTAACCTTTATTTTTGTTTGCAGCCCATCAACGTGCTCCCCTCTGGCTGTGGCGTAGTCATGACTTGCCCCCTTTCCAACGTCCCAGAACTGAATTTACAAGTTTTCATCTGCTGTTAAAAGGCTCCACCTGTAATGACCACCCTGTTCAGAGCACTGTCCCCAGAGGCAGGGTCCCTGGTGTCCCTAGCTCTACGGCCCGCTCAGGGTCTCAGCTGCACCAGTTCCCTAAACCATGAGGAGCGTGTTTGGCTCCCTGCAGACTGAACCGGGAGCCAGCCCAGCTCTGGACGGAGCACAAAGGCTGAACCGGGCCCAGCAGGCCCCAGCTGCAGTGTTTCGATTGCTCACCACGAAGGAGGTCTTGCCTCTTTTACGGGAACGGATTTGCGCGTGTGCCCACTGGAGGGGCACGGGTAGCCCTGGGGCTGACCCCTCCCCTGCTGGCCGGGGCCTTGGCCGCTGGGCCCCTTGGGTCAGCAGATTTCTTTCCAGATGTCCACCTGCGAGCGTCCATCAGACCACCTTACGCCTTTCCGGGGTCACTCCCCTTGGTGGGTAATGCTTCTGCGAGCCTTCTCTGAAGCAGCTGCGGCCAGGGAATCTGCGGAGGAATGGCGCTTTATAAATCAAAAAATAATATCGGAGCGCAGGCTGAGCGCTGGAGGCTGGACATGCCTGGGCGGCCTCCCGGCAGGGCCGCGGGCGCTGGTGAATGACCACACTGCCACCTGGTGGCCGAGCTGAGCTAGCGCCCCAGGGTGCGTGCGAACCAGTTACCACCGAGATCCCGGAGAAAACCACCCAGCGATCCCCCGAAGCCTTCCCTCTGGGAGGGAGCATAGTAGAAAAATCTCATTTTTTAAGACTTTGAATTTATTTTTTTGTCCCCAAATAGCTGAATTTCTGAGTAGTTCTTTTTAGTGAGAGCTCACTAAAGAATAGACTTTTTTGGGGCATTTTATAATATCGCCTTGCATAAGCAGAATATGTAAGACACTGCTATCTCTGTTAATAAGAGTGACGAAAACTGCTTATGAAACTCGAGAAGGAATTAAAGTGTGTGCTTCCTTTGTGTTACGTAAAAATGCCAGGTTTTAGGTTTAATTATTCAGACTGGGGACTTCCTATCTAAACTCAGAGCTCAGGTTCTTTCTGAGCCAGAAACCTGGCTTCTGCCCCCATCCACACACCCGCGAGAAAGGCATGCGTGACCCTGGGTGTGTAAGCTAAGCTTGAAGAAGTTTGCCTCTAACAGCATTTCGTTAAAGTTCCAACCTCTCGCTGTAAATGTCTCCAGTCTAGACTGAGGAAAGAGCCCTGGCGTATCTGGAAATCAGGGTGGGTCTGGCAGTTCAAGGAGGCGTGCGCCTTCTGGAATTTTCCACTCCCTCGACTGTTTCTTCATAACTGGAAGAACCCTACCACTTCCCACTCTACCGCATTGCTGCGTGAGAAAGATTCATACAATGGGTTTTTACAAAGCGTTTTGAGCTTCTTTCAAGGGAACAGCCTGGTAAAGGTAACCAGTAAAGGAGGAAAAAAGTCGACTGACACTTAGATGCGATGGTTCCAAAGAGCACCTGCGCTAAACATCATAGTTCAAATCTGCCTTAAAAGAAACGGACATAAACTTCAGGGAAATGTGCAAGTGGCCTTGCGCATACATTCTATGTTGCCTACCTGCCTGATGAATAGAAAAGTTGATGTGAACCAAGCGACATTTTCCACCAGAGTCATAAGTATCACAGTCAGGAAAAGTAAAACCCAAACAAGCCAGAGAAGCAGGCAAAGGCCAAAACGACGGGAGCCGGGTGCTCGCCCCTCCTCTGATCCGGGCCCCGTGTGCAGAGGACGAGCGGCCGCCGTGGGTGCAGGTGGCGTGAGCCCGTTCGGGGGCAGAAACCTGCTTCTCCACGTCGAGGGCGCCTCGTCCCGGGGTGGAGAGCTGCTTTCCTCTGTTACCCTGGTGGCTCAGGCGGTAAAGAGTCCTCCCGCTATGCAGGACAGCCAGCTTCAATCCCTGGGTTGGGAATATCGCCTGGAGGAGGGCATGGCAACCCACTCGGTGCTCTCGCCTGGAGGACCCCACGGACAGAGGGCTATAGTCCATGACGTCACAGAGTCAGGCACACAACAACGGAAGATTCACCATCTTAACCACTCACCCTGCGCAGGTCAGTGGCGCTAAGAACAGTGACATAGTCGTACAACCATCACCACCGTCTCCAGAGCTCTTCTGGCAAAACTGAGACTCTGTCCCCATTAGACATTCCCTCCACCTTCTCCCCTAGCCCCCGGAAAGCACTCTCTGCCTCTGGGAGCCTGCTCTGGGGAGCTGGTACACGCGGAGTCATGCAGCGCTCTCCCTTCCGTGGCTGGCTAATCTCTCCGAGGGTGTCCGCAGTGCCCCTCTGTGCCGCAGCAGGCGTCAGAACCTCCTTCCTTTCTGAGACCGAACCGGAATCCACTGTGTGCAGGGACCGCAGCTTGTTTACCCATCGTCCACTGGCAGGTGCGGTCTCCCACCTTTCGGCTGCTGTGGGTGCCGCGGCTGTGAACGGCTTCAAGTCCTTGCTTTCCATTTTCTTGGGGGCGTACATGCAGGAGGACGAAATTGCTGGTCATGGAGTAACTCCGCGTTTAGGGTTTCAGCGCAACTGTGCTGCTCTCCCCAACAGCTGCACATTCTGCATTCCCACCAACAGGGCACCAGGCTCCACCTTCCCGCCAGTGCCGCTCTTCCGTTTCTTTGATGGAGGCTCTGACAGGTTTGAGCTGACGGAGGGCCTTCCTCTGACCAGCGAGACCCTCACAGCTCCTGCCTGGGGGCTTTGCGGCAGGTGATCTTCCCGCGGCGTCTCGGAGAAGGAAGCACTCTACTGGACGTGGCAGTCAGCTTTCCCCTGCATGGCCTTGTGATGGGGCTGTTTCTTCTACCCCACCCGCCCCCCGGAAGGACCTTGGGAGCTGGAGGAGAGGGGACGTCCCCCAGGACTTGGGGACCCTGGGGGCCGTGTGACTCATACCCGGGTGGCATCCAGAGGTCAGTAGCAGCCAGGCTGGATGTTCTGCTGCCTCGCAAAGCCCCCGCACCCCACACACATCAGCCTTGAGGGCCAGTGGCCGCCGGGTTGGGGGAACTGTGCAGATTATAAAGGAACGAGACCGAGACGAAAATGACCCAGGGGAAGCCAGCATGGCCCCGCCAGGTCTGGAAGTGGGCAGGATGGACGGTCACCCCAGTGGAGCCCGTTTATGGCCAGCACGGATCTTCTCATGCACAGTTTATGTGCGAGGTGGTAACTGTGAAACAGTTGCTCTCAACCAGCCATTTTTCTCACTGGCCTTTTATTTACCCTTGAAACGATTTTATTGTAGGGAGCCGGGAATTATATCCCCAGACTTGCTGTGGTTGGAAGACATGCACAGCTTCCCACGAAAGCTTAATTGGTCTGCCTGCCCCGGTGTTTGAGTGTTTAAGACAAGAAAAAATAATCTGGAGGGATCATCTCTATTTTCACATGTCAACACTCATCTCAATCCCTCAGTCTTCTACTGAAAAGTCTAGAATCACAAATATGAACAACCCTCAGTTATGGGCCCATTTTAAAGGGTGGTAAGTGGGGGCACTGGGAGACCAAGGACCCCACAGTCATGGGGACTGTCCTCTTAGGGAAGGAGTGGAATTCCAAATGTGGTCAGAGCTTCCCCAGCTACAAACTGTAAGGGCAGACTCAGTGGGACAAACCCGGGGAATAAGCTGAGTCCTGTTACCCAGGGAAAAACGCACGTCTTCATCCTTCCTACAATGAGAGTGTTTCCTCGGGTTTCACAGTCAAGCAGCTTCTGCTTGTAGCCTTTTCCTTCTGCAGTGAGTGGCCCCCGACCTTGATACGCATGAGGACCACTGGGGAGGTCTTGAAAAACCCAAGGCAGTTGCATGTTGGGCGGGAGACCACCGCCTGCGGAGGGAAGGCACGCAACACGCGGGAGCTCTGAGCAGAACCACAGGAGCAGGCTGCTTCCCAAGGAAATCAAGTCACTTGACCTCCTCTTCCCCTCGGTCATGTGATCGCGCACAAGAGTGAACAGGAGTGACCTGGGCAGGCGGTGATTCTGTTGGGGTGTGGATTCAGCTTGGTGTCTGCTTTCGTTTGAGGGATCTTGAAAGCAGATCCTGAGACGTGAGCTTGGACACGGTTGGTTTCCGGGCAAAGTCATCCCACGAGAAGCGAGGGGAGGAGTGCGCCGGAGCCAGAGGCAGAGGAGCCCGTGCCGCCCTTGCCGGGGGAATGGGCTGCGGGCTCAGGGTGGGGCATGTGCCCCTGCCCCTCTCTGCGCTGCAGCGGGCACCTCGCTCTGGTCCAGCTCCCTCGGGCTGAGGGTCCCCGGGGTTTTGCTCCAGGGCTGTGCCCACTTGGATGAGGTCACTTCCTGTGGCTCAGGAAGGGGTCCTGCATGTTGAAAGCCAGGGGAGGGCTGGCGCCCTTGCAGCCGCCATGAGCCCAGGTGTCTTGAGGGTGCGGCCCCAGCTGCAAGTAGCGTTCAAGCGTGGACACCGGCAGGGAAAGTCTTCCTGGCCAAAGAGGACACAGATCCATCACCCTCTGAGATGCTATCATGGCAGGGATCACCCGGGGGCACTTCCCATCCGTGCTGCTCCAAGGCAGAGGGTGAACTCAAGGGCTTCCCACGTTGTCCTTAGCCCTCTGGTCCTGCCTGGGTCCCTGTCACAGCGAGGGTCTCCCTGAGGCAGGAGGAATCAGAGCTGCGAGACTGTCACCTCGCACCTCCCGTCCCGAGACTTAGGCTGAATCGTTGCACAGACAGACATGGGAGAAGGTTTAACGGTGTCCAGTTCCTCCAGGCAGGCCAGGGGCGCAGGCCATGGAACCCACGGTGCGCAGGGAGAGCCAGCACCCCAGCCCCACTCCAGGGACCGGTGGACGGGACATGCACGTGTGTAACAGGAGCTCTGGGTGGCCAGACGCCTGCCCAAGGCCTGCACCTCACCTGGGCTTTTTAACCTCCTCTCTGGAGACGGGAGACCACCAGCCGGTTTCTGCCATTTTTGAGACAACAGCTGAATGCTTCCGGCCTGCTCTGCAGAGGCCACTCCAGCCCGGACCACTGGAGAGGCGTTGCTGAGTCTCCACAAAGCTCACATCCTGGAACAAAACCCTTGTCCTCCTGACGGAGGAGAACCGGAGCCCCGAGCAGCGCAGAGGGGCCCAGAGGTGAGGGGACGGAGCGCAGATAAGCCCTGAGCCCCAACCAGCTTTCATTAACAGCGGTGCTCCTCTGCACCGGGACTCGCAAGGCCCGCTGAGCACTCTGTGTGATGGCGAGGCCCAGCTCGCCCGGAGCAGAGTTGACACGTAATAAAAAACAAAAACCTGCACTGATTTAAACCGCTCCAGGATGGCTGATGGATATGAACAAAGCTTTAGACTAGCAGGAAGAGTGAAAATACAACAGAGTGCTTCCGTGTCAAATGAACAGATGGATCCCCAAACAGATGATGGGTCAGAGCATCTAACACGTGCAGCCCGGAGACACGTTTCCTGGGAATGATTACCTGGTGAGCATCACCTGGCCGTGCAGAAGGTGGGGGCATCCGGTGACCCCCCAGACACATCCTCATCTTCCACTTCGACCTGTGACCCTTCAGGGCAGATGCTACAGGGAAGCCCTCGGGAAGCCCTGCCTGTGAGCTCCCAAGTGTGTGTGTCCAACTGTGCTCCGATGTTTGATGTATGAATTCATGCCCATTTAACTTAACCTTTGTTCAAGGTTTGCTTGAGGGTGAAATCATGTGTGTGTGTGTGTGTGTGTGTGTGTGCACAAACAATAGAAAGCAATACAGTGAACACGGGCATAGAGAGCTTCACTTCGCCCGTTGGCGCCCGTGGGTGCCGGCTGATCGGGTGACTGCAGCCGCCGCTGGGCCAGCTCACGAGCTGAGGCGGCTTCTCCCGGTGAGCCGTCTGGAGAAGACGCTTCTCTCCCAGGGGGGAGATTCTGGTTTGCGGCTCTCACCCGGCTTCTCCCCTGCCCCGTGACTTGGGGCCGCCTCACCAGGCCAGCCCTCGTCAGGGGTCGCCTACCCATCTGTGCAGAGGCCGTGGACGCACTCACGAAGGAGAGGGTTGCTTTGTGATTTGGGGTTAGACAGACCTTGGGGTAAACCCATGTCCACGCCCACAGAGAATGACCTTCAGCCTCGCTGTGGAGGACGCAGCTTCCCGATGTGGAAAATGGCATTATGGTAGGACCAGCACCTCACACAGGTCACCATGGAGATGAAGTTAGAGAGTGAGGGCGAACCTTACACACAGGATCCCGCACAAACATCCGCTTAATAAACAGTGGAGGCATGTGTGCGGCACACGGGATGGCTGGCTTTTCATGCATGTAAACGCCAATGCTCGTGTTGACTGAAAAAAAAAAGCACAGTGTGAGAGTTAAATTTTATCTGGGCAAAATGAAGACTGTGGCCAGCTCTGAGAAGCTGCTCTGAGCAGGCAGGGGGAGGTCAGCATACACGTGGCTGTGGTGAAGGGCAGCTCACGCAATCAAGCACACGCTTTTGCAGACGGTTGCTGCCAGGCCGGTGAAGGTCACTGCTGGTCCGGAGGAGCAGACGTCACCGTGAAAGATTTTAGTGCTTTTCTAGACACAAAGAGACGCAAGAATTGAGCTCATAAAATCTTCTCCTGGAAATATCTAACTATCTAAAGACGTGTTCTGGCAGCTTTTCCCAGAGCACGGAGTGCCTCATTCCTGATCTCCACCCTGAACTCATTTCGGAGGGTGTTGAAGGTCAGTGGTCACAGCAGTTTGTGAATTAACCCTTGTAGAGGCAGGTGGCAGGTGCCAGCCTTTAGTCGAAGCATGTTAGAGTCTCGCTTTTAATGATACATGAGAGCATAAAGCTCAGCAACACTGCTCCTCCGTGGGCTGTATCCAGGGAGTGTAGTCATGAAGGGGCTACTCTAGGTTTGTTTGCAGGGACACCCTTTGAGAGGGCCCCACAGGCAGAGCTATCAGGAGACCAGCACTCCATGTTATGAAGCCACCGGATGGCCTCCCCCTTGTATCCCAGGCTTCCTCGGAGTGACAGCAAAAGTGGTGCTTAGGGAGATCATTCACACTGAGTGCCTACATAAGAAAAGAAGAAATATTTCAAATCAACAGCCTACCTTTCCTCCTCAAGAAATTAAAAAAAAAAAGACCAAACTGAACCCAAAGTAAAGAAAAGAAAGGGAATATAAACAATAAGAATAGAAAACAATTAAACAGAAAAGAGAAAACTAATAGAGAAGACTGATGGGAGGAAAGGGTTAGTTATTTGAGATGATCAATAAAATTGATCAACTTCAAACCAGGTTGATCATGCAAAGACCCACGCACGAATGTTCACAGCAACTTCATTTGTAAAAGCTAAAATATAGACATAACCTCAGTGATTAACAGGTGAACATAGAGAAAAGGGTATTTTTAACGTCAGAAAGTCCATCACCTATCTGAAATGTGAAGTGTTAATTGCTCAGTCGTGTCTGACTCTTTGCGACCCCATGACATGTAGTCCGCCAGGCTCCTCTGTCCATAGGCTTTCCCAGGCAAGAATACTGGAGTGGGTTGCCGTTTCCTTCTCCAGGGGATCTTCCTCACCCAGGAACTGAACCAGGGTCTCCTGCATAGCAGGCGGATTCTTTACCAGCTGAGCCACTAGGGAAGTCCCATATGCCCACCTAAGTCTGATTTTTGTTGCTAGCTGCCTCTTTAATGTTACCACATAGTAACTGCTGCCAAGTCGCTTCAGTCGTGTCCGACTCTGTGCGACCCCATAGACGGCAGCCCACCAGGCTCCACCGTCCCTGGGATTCTCCAGGAAAGAACACTGGAGTGAGTTGCCATTTCCTTCTCCAACGCGTGAAAGTGAAGTCACTCAGTCGTGTCCGACTCTTAGTGACCCCATGGACGGCAGCCCACCAGGCTCCCCCGTCCCTGGGATTCTCCAGGCAGGAGGGCTGGGGGGGTGGCGCCGCCCAGCAGCAACTAATAAAATGGCTGTTAAGTTTGCTGTTGTTCTTTAGTCACTAAGTCATGTCTGACTCTTTCGTGACTTCATGGACTGTAGCCTGCCAGGCTTCTCTGTCCACAGGATTGCCCAGGCAAGAGTACTGAGTGGGTTACCATTTTCTTCTCCAGGGATCAAATCCACACCTCCTGAAATGGCAGACCGATTCTTCACCACCAGGCCACCAGGGGAGTCTGACTTTTAAGTTACTGAGCAGTAAAATTACTGTATGAAGGCTAAACAGTAAACACTGTTTACTGCTTACTGTGACAAAATGGAAACTTTACTTTGCAGATATGGACAAGGCCGCCTCTTCCATTTCAGAGAGTATTAAATTTTGAAATTTCAAGTCCCAGTGGATTGTCACAACAGGAGCCATCATTACCCGCTTTGTGGTGGCTCAGCAGAAAAAACAACAACAATAAACCGTCTTCCAATGCAGGAGACTTGAGTTCAGTCCCTGGGGCAGGAAGATCCCCTGGAGAAGAGAATGGTGATCTACTCCAGTGTTCTTGCCGGGAGAATCCCGTGGACGGAAGAGCCTGGCGGCAACAGCCTTTGAGGTCAAAAGAGAGTGAGACGTGACTTAACGGCTCAGTGATAACAACAAAGTAATACCCAGTGTGTTAAAACACCCTAACCAAACATGTTTTAAGAAGCAGGTGGATGTCAGACAAACTTCTAAGGCAGCACAGCTGGGAGTGAATAACTCCTGAGTGAGACAGAAGCAACGTAAAAATTGCTGCAGGAAAACCGACCAAAACCACAGCATCTGATGCTGAAAACGTCAGCAGAAGGCAGTCTTGATGGAGGAGCAAAACTCCTGTTCCCCTTGGAAAGCTGTGAGCCCCCGCTCATGAGGAAAGCCACTAAGTGAATTGTAGAATGATAAGATCTGAGACAAACAGGAACATTTTCAGGGAAAGGAGTTTTTAAAAACAATTTTAAAAGCATTTACAAAGGCAGACTGTACATTGTCTTTTGAAAAATACCCTAGGAAACCTTCATAATGTTTTAAAGGTCAATTTTATGAAACATATGGGCAAGTCTGAAATTATTCAGAATATTAAAATTGACTTGAGAATAATTAAAATTCAGAAAAACCTCAGGTGTGTGTCCAAGTTCTGGACAACATTAATATAGTATAAAAAGTTCCTGGGAAATTTACAGTGAACAGGTGTGTGAAGTCATTGAGGGGGAAAGAAGTTCAGACCTTAATTAGCAAGAATTATGAATATCCTCGTTAGGTTGTTTTCTTTCAAGTTGACAGGTTTTTGAGCGTATGCACAGGGGAAATATTTTTAAAATCATGAGGACACATGGTAAAGAAAACCTTACTTGTGTCAATCACTTAAAAGCCGAGTGAGCTTTGAGGGGACCGAGCTCTGCGGGCCCTGAGCACAGGTAAGCACCTTTGTTGAGAAATTATTTGTCCCCGCGGTGACATCGGGGGACACAGGCTGGCTCTCGGGGATCCCTGTGTTGGGAACAGGAGCAGAGAGTTACCAAAGGGGGGCTTTGGGACCCTCTCAACCCCTGATGGGTCTGGATCCCAAGGTGGGGTGGGGCTGCCTGTTAGAGGGGAAGTGACCACGTGTCTCCCCTGGGATGAGGGTAAGGGAGACGGCCCGTCCCCTTCCCCCCAGGAGGACAGGGAGCAGCCCAAGTCCCCGGCCCCAGCGGGGGGACGCTCCTGGGAAAGGGTGGAGCTGGACCCCGGACCTGCTTATGCCTGTATTGGAGGCAGGAGGAAGACTGTTGCTCCTTGAAACACTTCTGACAGCAAGTGTGTAGGGCTTCCGCACACAACCGTCGGGACACCCGCCTGGAGTCAGCACAGACCTCGGTTCCAGGCTCATCCCTCAGACCCCGCACCTCCAGACAGGCTTCTGTCCAACTCGACCAAAACTCAGGGCTTCCCAAGACGCCTCCTTGAGCGTCCATCATCTGACGCCTCGCTCAGCTTCGATCATCTGAGTTAACGCTTGGTCCACAGAACCCAGGGACTGCCTTCACTTACTGCTCCCCGTGCGCTACAAAGGACATAGTAAAGGACACGGACGGACGAGTGGCCGGAAGGGCGAGGCCTGGGCGGGTCCCAAGAGCAGGAGGCCCTGACCGTGTGCAGTTGGGGTGCGTCCCCCTCCAGCACATCCATTAACCCAGAACCTCTCCAGGCCCTTCGTTCAGGGTTTTTAATAGAGGTTTCGGTACCCAGGGATGACAGATCAACTCCGGGCCACCGGTGCTAGCTCTGCCCGGCTCCTTCCCCCTCCCTGGGGGCAGGGGTGGAGGGGCCAGGTGAGTGCACCAGCCCCCGATCCTGCGGCTGGGTCCTCGCACCACAAGCCTCATCCTCCCAGAGTCGCCTGAAGGCAGCAGCTCCGCTGTGGACGCTGAGGAGATCCCGGGGCTTCCGGGGGCTCCGGGCCAGGACCCGGGACCCGGTCAGACACACAGCTGTGGCTGCATCACATCACAGAGGCCCGGGGAAGAGCTCGGAGCGCCTGGCCTGGCACCGGGTGGGGAAGCCGAATCTTGAGTGACTAGCAGGGTCTGTGTGAGCAGACTGTCCACTGCTCCCAGCAGAGACCCCAGGCACCCCAGCGGGCCCATGCCAGCCAGGGTGGGTGGGCAGCCACCCCGGGGGGCCAGGCTAGGGATGCTGGCCTGGCCCCGCGCCACGCTCGGACGATGGCTAGGCTCGGAGCCGTCACAGCAGCCTTCCAGCCGGGAAGGACACCGGTGGCCCCGGGCTGGGCAGCCGTTTCCTCCTGAGTCCCTCAGCGGCAGGTCCTCTGGGGCAGACACACACCCCTCTGGGTCTGAAGAATCGCCCCAGAGCTACAGGAAAGGGTGAGCTGCTGCTAGCTGCCTTCATGAGTCCTCACACGGTGCTGCACCAGGCACTTTATCTCAGTCTGTATCTTTGTGCTAAAATTAGGGGTAAAAACCCGCACCTTATGTCGGTTCCTTGCATTCAAGTTGCGGGAGTAGTTTTCCCCAGGGCTCCTGTGGATGGTCTAGAGTCCCTGTGAGTGTAGCCTAGGTTCTTGATATCAGCAGATGTCATACACCATCCTCATCCAAAGGAGAACGTTTGCATCGCATTTGACATGTCCACAAATTAGCTCGTTAACCAAAGGATAAACAAGGTCCAAGTTTATTCCTCAATATGATACATATATATGACTGCTACACATCTTATAAGGAAAAGGAGTGCAGCTGAATGAAACTATGCCAGAAATAGAAAACACACACGATATATGCAGTCACCGCTTCGGGCTCCGTGTTTATTTCTTGTCTGCACTGAGAAGCTTCGTCCAGGGGGCTCACCGGCATCTATCCGTCGGGATAACTACAGAACGTGCAAGCGGGACTCTCCTGCCCCTTCGAGTGGGCAGCAGCAGGGGGGTGAGAAGCCTTCGCGGAAGGTGAAGCTGCCCACAGGAAGACCACCAGGGACGACGCACCTGCCTGGATCGGAGCCGGGAGGAGAAATGCGCTGACCCTCTGAGCCGAGAAGCTGTGAGTTTCACCCGAGGCCCGGCAGTCGTCCTAGCCCAGGAAGTCCCGCCCACTCAGTGCAGCGTCTCAGTCCTTTAGGACAGAAAGCAAGTCACATTTTGCAAACGTAATTTTCATCTCAGAGGGGCTCTAGGGGGACATGGTGATGGATAAGAAGCCGGACTTTGATTCTAACTTAAGAAAAAGAGAAAGAGGCAAAGTATTTTAAAAGATGGAGCAAAAGCAAAGGAGGGCATCGTGGCCAATTTGAGAAGGGTACAGAAGAACGGCCTGAACCCAGGACGGAATCTCCGGCGGAGAGAGCTGAGCTCAATCCCGCCCTACCCCTAGTTACGAGCTCACAGACCAGTTTCCAAAGGAGGCCCCTCAGCTGGCCTGGAGTCCAGACCGAACAGGCGCAAGTCTAATATTGGCCCTCCCACAACCCAGAGGCTGCAGTCGGGGTCGTGGGAACAGAAGGACAGAAAAGGAATTAAAGGAGAGCCTTGCTCATTTCCCTCGTAGAAAATCCAAATTTGGTTCTAAAACAAGGACAAAATGCTGCTGTACTAATTTCCATAAAGATGGTGAAAACGTTGGTTCTCACAGTTCTGAGACTACATCACATCAGAGACTGCCTCGTGAGACAAATCATCACACCTATCTGCATCTTTGAGGAAAGAAAGCAAAAAAATGTCAAGTCAGACAGAAAGTGACTCCAGGCAACTCTACAGCGCCCAAAGACAGGAATCCGCCAACCTCAACCGGGAAATGGTTTTCACGGTTAACCCAGGCGGGAGTCCGTGCCGCGGGCTTTTATGTCATGAACAAGGTGACCCTTTTCTCCCTGTTTTTTAAGCGGCGGCAGATTCTGGGTCCCTGTCGGCTCCTTTTCCCTTGGCAGCTTCTTTCTCCCCAGGCCGAGGGACAGGACCCACCCCACTGGCACTTTATTTCCTCCATTTGCTGGAGCAACAGTGATGGCCTAAAGGAGCGAGCAAGACCACCACATCCCCCGAGAGGATGCAGAAGCCCACACAGCCCCCGGGTCCTGGTGACTTCTGCGGGAAAGGGATCACAGGGACCCCGGTCCCCCCAGACTCCGTCCTGGGTTCACGCTCGCCTGTGGTTTGATTCCTCCGATGCGCGACGCCCGTTTCCCGTCAGAATCGCCACATCCCGCAGCGGCACAAGGGTGTGGACAGAGGGGACCGCTGAGCAAGAGACGGGAACCCCCTCATCTCGTGAAACTGTAGGGCAACCCTCGGCGCTTCAGCATCCTGTTCTTAGCGCCTGCAGAAAGCACCCCCTGCGGACCCCGCCCCAGCACTCCCCAGCCACGTGTGCAAGTCTAACTCGCAGTCTGAGGAGAGCCGCTTGCAAAGCAGAGTCTCCTTTCTAAATCCTAAAACCCACGCCCGCTGACTGCGGGGTCGTCAGTGGGTGAATCTGGCAAGCAAGCACTCGCTCACTTGGCTGGAGCTGGGTCCTCTGTGTACGGTGGGACCGGGGAAGGCGGCCAGGGCCGAGGTGACCCTCACGTCCAGCAGAAGGTCCTCCGCGCGGGCCGGAGGAGAACCCACACTCAGGCCAGAACACGCCCTGCACGAGGGGCTTCCGATCAGACCCCCGTGTCCTGTTCAGCAGTTGAGCAGATGCCAGCTCTCTGTGGACTGAGTGTTAAACCTGGACCACCTCCTGTTCTTCCAGACCCGATGAACACCAGGAGCTAAAGATAGTGCGGTAACATAACACTTCAGTCACAGGGCCTTGTGTGCGTGTGTGTGTTTTAAGGAAACTAAATTAAACACGAAGCAGAATCACAGAACAGGAAGAGGAGAAGCCAGCCTTGGATGAATGCGCAGGCCCAAAGGAGAAGGAGACGCATCTTTTTTTTTTCAGGAGATGCATCTTATTGCACCACCGGTGAGCTGGCGAGAGGCCTGAACTAATTACCCCTGTCTTCTGTCTCGCCTCCCCCGCCCCTGAAGCACACGGGCAGGCGAGGAGGACTCTCGGGCGGGATCAGAGAGGATGGGGAACTGTCAGCGCCTGTCAGAACCCCCTTGCCTGGGCGGCCCCCAGGGCTGTTCTTAGTTCCTTTCATCACTATCGAGGCAGCTGGAGCCTAGAGCAACTTAAGCTAAAAATAAAGACATTATTATAGCTGATCTCAACACAACAGGTATTTGGAAGTGGAAAACGTGAGAGAGGCTTAAGAAGTAAGTGATGGGTGTGGCATCCACCGTCTCAGCTTCCTGGAGAAACAACCCCCGTTTCTGCAGCAGGGCTCAGGCCCCCTGTTACATGTGAAGAAACGGCACATGAGCTCGGGAACGGAAGAACCTCCAGCTGGAAATCAGGGTCACGTCCGAGCGGGGGTGCCCTGCGCAGGGCTGAGCCAAACAGCCGACATGTGGTGTGGCCACTGGTCCTCTTTACCCAGGTCGCTCGACAGGAAGCCCAGCACTGTCCCCCTAAGGACTCACCAGAGCCGTCCCTTCTCGTTCCGGCCGCGTGGAGGGAAGCTCTCGGGACAGTTAGCGTTACTCAAGGCCGTGAATGGGCAGACTAGCCGTGCGCCGCCTCCCAAAGCCCGTTATTCACGTGGAAGACGGTTCCCTCGGAAGAGAGCACGGTGCACGGTGACGACCCACGTCCCTCAGCTGAAAGTAGACCAGCTGCTTGGAAGACCGCTGCTCTTGGAGCAGGTCTTGAAACACACGGCAGACAGGCCACCTGATGCCTGTTGCTCAGAAGTCAAAGAAACCTTATGTTCCAGAAAGCAAATTACTCATCAGTTGGATTCACTGGATTTCAGTCCAAATCAAAATAATAAAAGTCTGAGAGACTAACCGGTCAAGGGTTCACCGGACTTAGAACTTTTTCTGGCAACATACTCACCCCTTTGAAAGGCAATTCTCCCTCTAAATGTATCCAACTTTTTTTTTTTAGCATATATCCACATTCTTTCTCATATTCTTTTCCATTATAATGAGCTGACTCATTGGAAAAGACCTTGTTGCAGGGAAAGGTTGAGGGCAAGAGGAGAAGGGAGCAAAGCAACAGAGGATAAGATGGCTGGATGGCATCATCAACTCGATGGAAGTGAGTCTGAGCAAACTCTGGGAGATACTGAAGGACAGGGAGGTCTGGCGTGCCGCAGTCCATGGGGTCGCAAAGAGTGGGACACGACTGAGCGACCACGCAGGAGCGCACACAGTGGTCTGTCCCAAGACGCTGGGCACAGTTCCCTCTGCTGTGCAGTAGGACCTTGCTGCTTATCCGCCTATAGATAACAGTCTGCTGTTGCCTCCAGCACATTTCAAACCCTCAGCTCAGTCTCCAGTGTGACCGCCCTAGTGGTCTGAGACGTAGCAGAGATGAGACCCACCGGGCCCCAGCAGCGAAGACAGAAAGCTTTAAGCTCAGGATGGCGGGGAACCGTCTTGTTGGGTGTGCCCGGTCACAGGGTGTGAGGAGGGGGGTGCAGGCTTGCCTGCCTCCAGGGCTTCAGCTGTCAGCGCCCCCCGCCCCCAAGCCTGGCAGAGGTGCTCAGAGTTCCGAGTGACGCACCCCCCACCCCCGCCCCGGCCCAGAGCCACCAGTCTCCATAGGGGTCAAGGCATCAGAATTGCTGATTTTTCCAAAAATCTTCTCAAGGCAGCAGCAACCACAGCAGTTTTCCTGCAAAGCAAACAAAATATGACTCTTGTTAATTCAGCAAGGCTTTTAAAATTGTAATTAGTTGGTTGCACCCCTTAGGAAAACCACAGATGACTTTTTATAACGTATGTGTGTCTGTGAGAAAAAAAAGGAACCCCTTGAAGGATCCCACTGCTTCCCAGAGCTGGGTGGGTTGTGTGTGTTTCAGTTTACGCAAGATATTTTGGTACTGTGTGCAGGATCGAAGGACAAGGCCTCTTTGTTTCACCTGAAGCGCAGGCAGCTCTGAGCTGCTGCCACGCCTGCATCCCGCCAGCTCCGTCAGCATCAAAGTGCTGCCGGGGACGCGCGCGGGACTCTCTCCATCTGCTCTTGGCTGCGTGTGACCCACGTCCTCCCTGTAGACCCAAGAGCTTGGCCCCAGTGCGCGTCTCCCAGGCTAGCCATGGGGCAGCGGGAAGGAGAAATGAAACGCCACCTGGTTTGTTTTCAGAGTGCTTCCTCAACCCATCAAAAAACCTCTGACAAATTGCAGGAGATCTCTGTCCTCAATTTGCGTTGCGGGTTATGCCTTATTCATAAGGCTCTTTTTCCACAGGAATCATCTCCAACCACCAGATTTTAAAAATCAATATTTTCTCAAAATTGGTTTTACTCATGTAGTTTCTTGCCAAAGCTCCCAGCCCCTCCTGGCAGGAGAGATTGCGAAGCGTGATCTACTGCTTTTAGCCCAGCATCCTTCTCAAGGAGGGCTGCCCCCAGCGGTAACTTCTTAAGCTTATATTTTAGTTTGAGACAGGAAAAAAAAAGTGAGAAAGGACACCAGGAAGCACCTGCATTGCATGGACATGCGGTGGGACCGGGGTGGGTTTCTGTGGCCCCTGGAGGTGTGGGGGGGACCCAGGAAGGGAAGGTGACCTGCCCGAGTGGCCGGCACGGAGTGGACCAGGCCAGGTTTGGAGTGGTCTCGCTGAGCATCTGCAACAAAGATGCTGCGTTGCCAGGGCAACCGGCTCAAAGCACTTTGTCCTTTGGGAAGGTCATGTATACACTGCTACATTTAAAACAGATAACCAGCAAGGACCCACAGCACAGTACTTGGAACCCTGCTGCGCTATGTGCCAGCCTGGACGGGAGGGGCGTTTGGAGAGGATGGATACATGGACACCTACACGTATGGCTGAGCCCCTTGACCATTCACCTGAAGCCACCACAGCATTTTTAACTCGCTGTACTCCAATGCAAAACAAAAAGTTTAAAGTTTGGGGGGAAAAAAGAAAAACACAGCCCTTTGTCCTCGTCCTGCTGGCTGCCACCCCCTTCCCTCGCCTTGGGTTCAAGAGCAAACCTCCTGGGAAGGACTCGGTCGTCACCCACTGCCTTTTCGCCTCATCCTTCCCACCAGCCCCTGGCGCCAGGCCTCCTTCCTGGGCACCTCCTGGCACCCAGCGACCTCGCTCCCACCAGCCCCCAGAGCCCGCCCAGGGCTTATGGTGGGAAGGTGGTTTGCGGCAAACCCTCAGGGCTTGTGGTCGCTGGGGACGGAGTGGCCTCCGGGCGGGGCTGGGGGAGAGAAGGACCGCCGAGGCGTGCTGCCTGCAGGCCTCGGGCCCGCGGCTCACGGCTCCCAGCGAGGCCGGGATGCCCCACACCTCAGGGGGCGCAGTCGGCCCTCCTTCTCCACCGTGTCACCAGATGTGAGGCTACCCCCGACAGTTCCCAACGCCAACCCCCCGCTAGTCTGGTCATATAAGAACGGTCTTTGTAAGTCAAAAGCAAAAGCTTTCCTGTTGACATCATATCAGTCTCTAAGCAAGCAATAGGGTCCCCAGTAAGGGACCCTCGTGCCAAAGCTGGGGTGTTCGCTGACGCTGCTGGTTCGTGACTTGTATGATGATTTGCTGATTTATTTCTACCCCGTCTTACTCCTCAACAGATTCAAGGCAGCTTACAAGAGTACATACAGTCAACAGACCAACAAAACCTCGGGGCCAGAGTAGATACAAGTCAAAGGGAGAGTCCGGACAGGCCGGCTGCAGAATGCCACCTCACGAGGCTCGAGTCCAGCAGGGCTGCTGAAGCCGAGCTGTCCGGCTGGCTGTGGACTCGCAGCCCAGATGACGGGGCGGCCCCCGAGTGTCCCCCAGCACCCCGTGTGGGTTCTCAAAGTCCTCTGGGATGCTGCCCTGCCCTCAGCCTCTCCTTTGAGCCACGCGTGTGTGTGTGCGTGTGTGTGTGCGTGTGTGTGTGCGTGTGTGTGTGTGTGAGCGTGCGCATGCTCGGATCCTCAGCTGTGACTGACTCTCTGTGATCCTATGGGCTGTAGCCTACCAGGCTCCTCGGTCAGTGGGAGTCTCCAGGCAGATACTGCAGTGGGTTGCCCTGCCCTCCTCCAGGGGGTCTTCCTGAGCCAGGGATCAAACCCATGTCTCTTATGCCTCCTGCACTGGCAGACGGGTTCTTTATCACTGGCGCCACCTGGGAAGCCCCCTTTAGGCCACAAATTGGACCATATAACAGCACCTGCTCATGTGTAACACTCCTTCTCTGAATAATTCTAACAAAATTCTAAGCAAGCAGAGGCTTTGTGTGAAGAGGCAGTTCCTTGGGGTCCAAGAAGGGGTCTGGGCCTGGCAACAGCTCGGGAGGAGGAGGAGAGAGGCCCCGAGAGGGTCAGGCCCCACCGTGCCCCGGGCTGTGCCCAGGGGGCAGGGCCTCAGGCTCCCAGACTCTGCAGACATGCTCCCTCCCCTGTTACCTCAGCCACATACAATGTGGCAAGGGCTCCCGGGAGCCCTCCTGAGGACCTACTGTGCGCTGAGCCCTGGTCTCCGGCTTTGCTTGGATGGTCTCAGTGGAGCCACTCAACAAGCATGGGAAACGAGACTGTCCCCAGTCCACAAATCACAAGACAGAGGGCTCTCTGCTAGGAAACAGCAGAGCAGACCCCAACACAGCCGTCTGGCCTCGGGGCCTCCCCCGGAGGAAACGCGCCCCGCTGCAGGCGGTGAGACCGCCAGGCTCTCCCCGCCCTCTCTAGGCTCAGAGGCCCCTTCAGACCAACCTTTCAGGAGGGTGCTTTCCGGACACTATTTGGTCAGCAGGTCCTGGGCATCAGAGCAGCAATTCTTCCTCTTCTAGGAAAACCAGGAAGACATTTTGAGAAGGGTCAGAACTGACGCGGTCTGATGATACCCGAGGAGGTGGGGTTCCTGCAGAGATGTCCCTGGACCCTGCGTGGCTCACGGCTGCAGAAGCCGGCTTGAGGGCGGCCCCTCCCCAGCCCCTCAGCGGACCTGTCATCACCGCTCTTCCCCTTGGAGTCACGGGCAGAGAGGCCCACACCCCATGACCCTCGTTAATTCAGCAAGGCTTTCAAAACTGTAATCAGTTGGCCCCTTGAAGGATCCCAGTGCTTACGAGAGCTGGGTGGGTTGTGTGTGTGTGTGTCTGTGTGTGTCTGTGTGTCTGTGTGTGTGTATGTGTCTGTGTGTCTGTGTGTGTGTCTGTGTGTGTGTGTCTGTGTGTGTGTGTGTCTGTGTGTCTGCGTGTGTCTGTGTGTCTGCGTGTGTCTGTGTGTGTCTGTGTGTCTGTGTGTCTGTGTATCTGTGTGTCTCTGTGTGTCTGTGTGTGTCTGTGTGTGTCTCTGTGTGTCTGTGTGTCTGTGTGTCTGTGTGTGTCTGTGTGTCTGTGTATCTCTGTGTCTCTGTGTGTCTGTGTGTCTCTGTGTGTCTGTGTGTCTGTCTGTGTGTATTGGCAGTGAGGAGGCCGTCCTGGAGAAAGGGCATTGGGACTGGGCCTCTGACACTGCCCAGGACTTGGGCTGACCTGGGCGCAGGGCTGGGGCCCTAGCACTGGCACCCATGCCTAGAAGAGGGCATGGGGGTTCAGGGTGCAAGAAGGGGAAGGCTGGGCGAGTCCCTCATCAGGGGATAATATGGTCAGAGCTGTAATTAAGGAAGGGATGATTTGGTGACAGGGAAGAGAGCGGGTGCACGTAGACCCTGAGCACGTCCATTGTCTTATCAGCTCAGTAAATGGGAAGCAGAGGATGAGGCCGGCACCCAGGAGACGGGGAGGAGAGGTGGATGGTCAGGAGCTGTGGGAGGAACCAATCAGTCCCACCTGCTCGGCTTCCCCGCCCCCAGCCCCAAAGCGGGGACTGTGTCTGCACAGCTGCTGGCCAAGGGCTCACGGGTTTGCCCTCTGGGAGGCTCTGCCGCAGCCCAGGCTGTGTCTGATGCAATGGGTGCTGTGCGGGTGGTGGGCTCGGCCCCGTGAGCCCGGCTCAGGTGGTAGAGACTGCGGGCTTCAGTGTCCAAGAAGGAGAATCCTTCCAAGTTTACAGATCATGGGCATGCTTGGTGGTTGGGAAACAGGAAGTGCTTTTAAGCACGAAACAATGAAAAGAGACAAATAAAAGTTTATTACGAAAACTCTGAAACATCAGAATTTTTAAATAGTTTGGGTAAGAGTTGAATTTTCAACACGAAGTTGAATCCTGGTTCAACAGGACAAAGAAACAAGATTCTCCCAGAAGTGAATCACCTAGAAAAAATTATTCTCAATATTTCACCAAAAAATAAAACACATTAAGCTTGAGTGTTGTCTTTCAGTAACATGAAAGATGTCACACAAGGGTGGTCCTGGAAATGACACAGGCCCCCTTGGCCCAGCAGCCCGCCTCCAGCGGGACGGCAGAGTGGGGACCCTCGCCCGACTCCAGGGCCTGCTACCTGTGGTGGGATCCTGGGTGGGTCTATAGCCCTGTCCTCAGCGGCCCATTTGCATAAAGGGCATGATGGCATGTCTGTTTCAGAGCATCGGCCTGAGGACCCAGTGAGTTCATTCTGAGGTGCACTTTTAACTTCCACGGTAACTGACTGCATTTGTACAATGGAATATTTTTTTGTTTAATCCTCACCATCCCTGAAATATCTATTCACCTTAGGTACCAGCAGTTGGATAAAATAACAAAAAGGTGATTTTTGTTGTTATATGGTCTAAAAAATATTTTTAAACACTTTTACACTGTATAATGTCATTAATTATCTGTTGTGGTTTCCATATTGTCCACCACGTCAAAGTGTATTTGGACACCAATAAGCTTGGATAAAAATACATGGGTGGAAAATTGGCCCAGAATAGGTTGGTAACCCTAATAAGCAGTTTATGCCGTCTGGGTGAGGTACCTACCAGGGAATCAGCCTATTTTTACTTGACATCAGTACCAATTATCAAGGAAAGGTATATTCAGACACAAATAAAACTTACAACTGAAGCCGAATTTAGAAGTAATTTCAATAAAAACTGGATGTGGAAAAAATGACTACCTGGGGCACAGTCATCCCAGGGTTTGGTCAGTGGAAAAGCTCCACTCCAAACCCCGGAGGAGCAAAGATGGAGGGGAGGGGAGTGTACAAGGCCGACCAGTCCCATCCATGGTGAGTCTGACGGCAGGGCCTGCCCACCGCCTCCCTGGGTGTCACGACCCGTTGACCATGCTAAGTATTCAGGAAAGCTGCTTAGATGCAACCCGTCTGCCTCTGTGCTGTTTACATGAGCCACGGTGATCTGGATGTGGACGTCGGCAGGAGGCGATGGCAGTCACTCAGGTGACAGGCGGCCTCGGTCTAGACAACCATTGTGATGGTGGGGACTGCACAGATTCCAGGAATAATCAGTGCAGGACTTGGAGGTAAATTACAGATGAGATGAAGGGACTGGGGGAGGGAGAGGGAACACAGAGATGCACTGGGGTCTGGGAGGGTGGCGGGGACAGTGGCAGGGATGGTGGCGAGCGGCGAGACAGTCCAAGCGGAGATGGCCGGCTCACAGGGGAGTATTCGGACCCAAAGCTTAGGAAGGAGACCTGTGTTGGAGGGGCCGACGAGGGAGGTGAGATGTTAAGCGCTGACTAGGGCGGCGAGAGGCGGTCGGGAGTTTGCGTAAGACGTGACCTCACGGGGCGGCCTGATCACTCTCCAGGTATACCCACCATTCAGTCTCTGCTCAGACTTTGGAGAGTCTCCTTCACACGCATTTACATTAATCTCTTGTCCAAGCTGAATATTACCTTTGTTATTTTTTTTTGGTGCTTAGAGCACACTAAACCAGGCAAGCAGGGAAATTAGAATTCTGAGTTCTAAGCAGATTTACCTTGACTGTATATTAGCACGTATTCTCCGAAACTTTATGTGTCCCTATGCACTAGGCTAACCGTGTAAGTGTGGGTGCAGTTACGGTGGCGATACAATTCACTTTGTAATGGATACAGTAATTAAATAATAAACGTAATACATAGTTCTGCTGAAAATAATTCTCTAGCATAGTTAGCATCATTAAAAAGCACAAATCACTCAATAAAAGCATTTTAAGCAATTTAGCACTACCAGAAGATTAGAAGGCTGTGAGAAACTAATTAGAAAGAACGTCACTCGAGGCTAAGGTGCCGCTAGCATCTGATCGTCAAAAGGTTGAAGCCAACTAGAAGAGAAGGGGAAAACAGCAGCCATGGTTACCTGCGTGCGGAGCCTGGAGTGGAGCTTGTGATCCGACAGCCAAGGGTGCTTGAGAGCCTCACTCGCACTGATTCTCCAGCTAAAGGGAAAGGTAGGGGTTATTAAGGACCCAGCAAACGAGAACTTGGCTCTGGCCACCGCCTCTGGGAGACCAGATGGCCTCATGTCAAGTTGCCAGGCAATTCTGTCTTCTGTAGAATTAGTATCAGGGACAGGTTACCCTCCAATCCCATTAGGGTAACACTGTTGGTAAGACTAGCAAGACAAACAATTCTGAAATCTTTCTGCCACCTGAACATCTTCCTTCAAATAGAAATAACCATTCTTGATGAGATGTCTGAGCTTCATAAATTGAATTTCTGTCTTCCCGACCCGGGGATCGAACCTGCGTCTCCTGCTTAGCAGGCAGGTTCTTTACCACTGAGTCACCAGGGAAGCCTGATCTTCAATAAATGTTCACCACATTGTATTTTAGCCTCTTTTAAAAACTACTCTTTTGAACTGCGGTGTTGGAGGAGACTCTTGAGAATCCCTTGGACTTCAACGAGATCCAACCAGTCCATCCTAAAGATCAGCCCTGGGTGTTCACTGGAAGGACTGATGCTGAAGCTGAAGCTCCAATACTTTGGCCACCTGATGTGCAGAACTGACTCATTGGAAAAAACCCTGATCCTGGGAAAGACTGAAGGCAGGAGGAGAAGGGGACGACAGAGGATGAGATGGCTGGATGGCATCACCAACTCAACAGACATGAGTGTGAGTAAACTCCAGGAGTTGGTGATGGACGGGGAGGCCTGGCGTGCTACGGTTCACGTGGTCGCAAACAGTCAGGCACAACTAAGCAACTGAACGGAACCGAACTAAAAACTGCTTGTCTCTTCTATTAGATCACAAGTTACCTAAAGGCAGGGACTGGACTTTATACATTTGCCCTCAAAGCCCCAGATACAATTCCTAGTGGATCAGGGACAGTGAAGTGCAAGAGAAGGAGCATCTGGGGTCTGCCCCGGACCCCACCCCACTGAACCGCCTGTCTGTTGGTTCATGGCTGTGGTTATATAACTTAAAAGCTATAAGATAATAAAAAAATAAAGCAGGTATTGTTGGCTGTGAACATCTTAAATGACATCCATCACTGTATGTTTTATTATTTTTCTATTTTCTTTCATTATTTTTCCATTTTGGAGGTTTCTTGTTTTCCTTTTTTTGTGTTTTAAAACTTTTTTCTTTTTAAAATTATTTTTATTTATTTTTAATTTGTTTTCTTTTTTCTTTGTATTTTTCTTTTATGTTTTTGGGAGTTGTCTCTTAAAGTTTTTGTTATTTAGTTTTATCTTTTGGCATTATATATTTTAGACAGAATCGTCTGAAAAGTATGTTTGACTGGCTCATCACAATCCTCCACCCCGTCCATGATTCTAAAATGTGAGCCCCTGTATTTCAGTATCAGTACTCTTCAACCACTGAATTCTGAATTAGCAAGACAGAAAGCAGGCCATTCATACATAACAGTCATGCGCATGGCCTTGTGTTGATTCTTGGTTCTGTCACTTAACTAGCCATATGATCTCGGAGTCTCATCAGAGAACATGACTGATAACGCCCTCCTCCCACGGAGCTGGGAAGGGGGTGAAGAGAACACGTCTGCAGGGCAGCGGGCAGGCCGGGCCCACCGCTGGCTCTCCATGAAACGACCGCCAAGCACTCAGCGGCGTGGAGCCGCCTGGCCCCACTCGAGCCCTGCGACCACAGCAATTCCAGGTCTTAGGAGGCTGGGTGGGGAGCATGAGTCGCTCTGTCTTCGGCTCCGCAGGCGCATCAGAGGCCACCGCGGGGGCCGCTGGCACCTCTCTGCCCGCGGTCCTCTCGCCCCGGGCCCGCCTCTCTGTCCCCCCACCTCCTCCTGAGCCCAGAGGGCACGTGGTCACCTCTTCTCCTTAATGAGAAGCTTGGAGATGAACTCCCGGGCCTCCTCCGAGACGTCCTGGAACTCTTGGTCCTCCAGGTCCCACCTGCAGGCCAGGATGTTGTTCAGGGTCTCAGCATCGTCGTCGCCCAGGAAGGGGGACAAGCCGCTGAGTCTGTAAGACACGGTGTCCAGGGTGAGGAGTCTTTAAACACCCTCAGACTCTGTAGAGACAGGTGCCTTCTTGGTCCTGTCATTTGAAACGGAAAGAAGGCAAATGACCAAGAACTGTGGCTCAGTGATGAAGAATCTGCCTGCAATGCAGGAGTTACAGGGGACGTGGATTCGGTCCCTGGGTCGGGAAAATCCCCTGGAGGAGGGCGCGGCAACCCACTCCAGTATTCTTGCCTGGAGAAACCCAGGGACCGAGGAGCCTACAGACAGTCCATGGGGTCGCAGAGAGTCGGAGACGAATGAGCCACTCGCGAGCGTAATTTTATGTTTATAAGCAGTGGTTGTGATGAAGGCACAGCTACCCTCAAACACGAATCTCACAGAATGACGCAAACACCCTTTTAACGTATTGTACTGCAGAGCGCCATCATGTCCTCGGATGGCAGACGCCAGGAATGACCCCCTGAACTGTGAGGCTGCTTTGTCACTCAGGGGATCAAGACATAGGTTGGAGGTGTTTTTTAAGTTACTTTTAGAGCATAAGATGGTGTCCTAGGAATTCGGGTGATGAGTGAAGAAGACAGACTGTTACTTTTTCTGATGATGTAAGGAAAGAATTTACTCCTTTACCCACCAGACTCAGCAGAACATGGGAAGTGCCTGAGTATGGGGCAGAGTTATTTATCTTTGAAAGATCTAACTTAGGGCTTCATTCAAAGTAGCAAATGGAATATGCACGGAAATTGAGAACAAACGACCAAGGGGCTGAGGGGTCTGCTTACAGCATGTAAGTGATGACGCCCACACTCCACATGTCAGTGGGGAAGGAGACAAAATCGTAGTTCACAACTTCAGGGGCGAGGAATTCAGGAGTTCCAAAGTTCACCTTCAGCTTCTCTCTGGGTTTGTACCTGAAGTTTAGGAGACAACACGGAGGAATGAAGAGGGTCTGTCAAAAACCAAAAGGATGCAGTCTATAAGCAAAATCACTGCAGCCACGCAGCACAGTTAGTATAAACAGCCTTCAAAGGAAATCGTGCATTACAGAGATAGTGTCCAAAACTGGTAACGAAGCTCCCCACCAGAGAGCCTTAATAATCCGAAATGGTTGTGAGAAAAGCCACTCAGAATAATTAGAACACCTGAATTATGAAATATGACCGAAGGAGCCGTGATACAGGCTGTGCCCTGTCGACGGCTCGAACAAGTTTAATGAATCGAGAAGATGCAGCCGTTCACGACCGTCTGATACTCTCGCTCAGGCTCTGAGGTCCCTGTAAACTCTGTTCCCTTAAGGAGCTCATCTCTGCCCGAACCCTTGGCAATCCTGCTCACACAATTACTTTTTAAAGTAAATCTTCGCAAAAATAAATAAATAAATGAAGTAAATCTTCGCTTTACAGATGGACCAAATACAAAAGACTAAAACAAACTCTTACAAGTTATGGATTACCGTCTTAAAATTTGATGACTGCACTATACTAGGTTTTAATATTCCATGTTTTTCTTGCATGCGCTGTAAGAAACTCCTAAACGTTCAAATTCTGAAGCCAGCAAAGTAAAGCTGAAACATAATTTTGGTTAATTCTAAACAGGGATACAAAACCAAGGGGTATATCAGATTTATCTTTGCAAAGAAAGATCACCCATCATGTTCTCTAACTCAATTCATACACCTATGTCCAAATTGACATACCTTCTGGCCAATCCAAAGTCAATAATTTTTATTTGCTTAGTGTCCCGATTCACACACAGGATGTTCTCAGGCTGCCAGGAGAAAGAGACACATTAGCAATGAAAACAACCATCCTTCACTCAAATTGTCCTTGAACCACAACTAAAAATACAACGATGCTCAGGAAAAACATATCAGGCCTTTCACTTTGGGGCGGGCTTGTCTGTGTGGGTATTTTCTCCTTTAATTATGTGGTGGATGAGGTTGTGGGCCCCTGCCAAGCCTGCATGACCCTGCCTTCCCTCCCCCACCGGCTCTGCAGTTGACGACCATGCCTGAGTTCAGGCCAAGGCCTCCTGCCTCAGGACTTTCCAAAAGGCCTGGTGGAGGCTGTCTCAGACTCTGACATCCACCCCCCCGAAAATTATTAAGTATGAATTTCCCCTTCTTGGAGGAATATTTTTCCCGAGGATTTATGAGTTCCAGGAGAAATGGCCTGCTTCATTCCACCGGCCGCGCTGAGCACGCACCCGAATATGAGCAGCCCTGACCCCCAGGCTCGCCTGCGCTCAGTCTATGGGAAAGTCATCTGTAAGCGGGGGACCCCTCCACCCCCGTCCATTCTTCATCCTCTGCAATGCCAGAGATTTGCTGAGTTTGGCCTCAGTGCCTAAAAGCCTTGACTAAGCCTTCCCTTGGAGTTTGCCTCTGGAAAGACTTGGCCCTGCCAATGGGATGGTCTTGAGGTGCAGAGGAGAGAGGGAGATAGAACTGCAACTCGGTATTTCTAGAACACCAGAGAAGTGCACCTACCTTCCTTAGGATGGGAGACCTGAGGGATGGGAAAGATAAGGGATCTGACTTAAAGTCAAGGTCATCCTTAAAAGAGAAATAGAGGTTTCAAAGAACTGCCTGAACTCTCAAGCTCTAACTAATCCCAAATCTTCCCTAAGCGCTAGGAGGGGGCATTAGCCGAGGTGCCAAGTGCCCAGGATTCCACATCCCACCCTGCACATGGGGTCATGGCTGCCCCCTACCCTGCCTGTCCAGATGGAGGAGACGGTACAGTGAGATCAGAAACACAGCAACACTTGGCAAAACGAGCGAGTCCCGGCTTGGCGGTGGTGGTTTAGTCACTGGGTCGTGTCCGACTCTTTGCTACCCCATGGACTGTAGCCTGCCGGGCTCCTCTGTCCCAAGCAAGAGAACTGGAGTGAGCTGCCATTTCCTGCTCCGTAGTGTCTGCTTGTCAACATTCAGTTGTCCATTTGGTTGGGCATAATGTCATTGGAAGCTTTTTTTCTAAAATATCTCTAAAACAGATGTCTGTAGGCAAAGGCAATTTATAGAGAAGTGGGTGCTACACAGGAAGACGTGGCCCCGTGATCACATAACTGATTGATTATGTATCAAGCTGTCCAGTTGCCAAAGAGCACCATGACACAAAAGAATTATTTGCAAAATATTAAAAAATAAAAAACCAGCTCTGAGGGCACTTCAGAGTTAATTTTTTTTCTGATTATAAAATTAAAGCGTATTCATTGAAGAAGATTTACAAAACACAAAAAATCCAGGAAGAAGACCACTTTAAGTCAGCTATAATCTCCCCTACAGAGAGACAAGCCTTTGGTATTTTTGGCCCCTCTCCTCCCAAGGAGCTTTCTGAAAGGGCACCTGGGCCTAATGATCCATCCAGCTGTCACCTTTATTGCATCTTTACATATGAGCCACAACTAAAACTGCCCGTTGCAAGTCCTCAATCAACATTATGAAGCCACATATGGAGCTATTTGACTTACGACAGGGCAGGTCCTCGCTTCAGCTGCCAATCAAACCCCTGTAGGGATATTTGAAGAGTATCTACACTCATTGAAAATGCTCTGTGAAAGTATGCATGATCAAACCGGTCCATAAACATGGGCTCTGCTAATGACTGTTAACCTCTGGCTCTGTCATCCTATCAACCACTTCCCGCTGCCCTGTGGATGGGAGATGCAAGCACGTAAATCAGGACGGTGAGAGGAGCCAAGTTACGGGAACGGAGGCCCATGGAAACCTCTTCAAGGAAGCTGAATTTATGTAGCTCTGCGACCCCTGAGGACTTGCAGTAGATGGTATGTTCTACAGAATGTGTATTTTATCTCAGTGTCACCCTGTGCAAACGGGGAAGTGAGGAAACGACTGAGCACACAAGATGATGCACTTGACAATATGAGAGCTGTTCAGTCATTGGGCCCCGTGTTTCGCTGGTCATAACTATGCACAGTCCCATTACAGGGACTTCATAATGGGTGAGAGAGCGAGCGGGAAAGGCCGTGAAATAAGGGGAGAAAGAGGCTGAGCTTCCCACTGTTTGCAACAGGGTCGCACGATCCAGGGTGGTGCCCAGCCCCAGCCACCACCCCTCTGCCCCGCAGCCTCTCAGCACCTCCCCCTGGAACCCACTCTGCCGTACCATTCTCCTCCGGCTCTAGCAGGCTCATAGGAAAACAATCCCTGAAGTCCAGAGCCTCCTGGAGGGTTTTAGAGGACTGCTGGGGATTCTGGAGAGTTGGGAAGTTTGACCACAACCAGGGAACTCTGAATTAGCTAAAATCCCTCCCACCTACTCAAACTGATAATGAGGGGATGCAACCAGGATGGTGGTGATGGTGGAAACCAGCTCCCTCTGAGTTCCTTTAACATAAGCAGCTTAGAGGAAGACTGAGCAGCAGGACCGAAGGTTGGAGACAAGCACGTCTTGATTGAGAACAGGGAGATGAAGCTAAAAGTCCAGAGTTTTCAAATTCCTGAATACGTACCCAGCGACAGGCTCTGTCTCCCAAGCCGGCATCCCGCACTCCCGGGGCCCACAGACCCACCTGAGGGAAAGGCTCGCGGCCCTGTGAGCAGAGCGCGGCCTACCTTCAGGTCCAAGTGCAGAATGTACATCTGGTGCATGTGTCTTATCCCCTCGCATATCTGCCTGATGAACAGGATGGTGTCGAACTCCGTCAGGCTGCAGTTGTCGTCGATGATGCGGTCGAAGAGCTCGCCTCCGTCCACGCTGCGGGGGAGGGGGCGATTCCCCAGTCAGCGCCCTTGACAGGCACCTGCTCTTTGCGTCTGAGCGCTGCTGACCTGCCCACGGGATGCATCTGCAGCTGCGTCTCTCTACCTTCTCGATAAGATGCCTCTGACGGTGATGGCCGTCGCTGGAGCCACCACCACTTGCTCAAATGGAAAGTCTCAAAGCCCCCCCCCTTGCAGGGGCTGCGGCTCTGGGGTGGGTCTGTCCATCTCTAAGGGTGGGTCTGCCCACCTCTGCCATCTCCTAAGGAGCATGGAGGCCCAAGAGGACGCTAAGAAGGCAGGGATGGAGGGAATTCCAAACTCCTCGGGAAGGTTAAGCTGATTTCAGCAATAAAGTGCTTATGTGGAGCTCATGCTGGATGTTTTAATATCCGAAATTCCTATCACACAATGACGAGCAAAACCCGAACTGGGGGCTGGGGGTGGGGAGGGGAAATGAGTCACAAGCACAGATTCAGTGTTGGCAGAATGACTCACTTTCTAACTAAACACTCAGTTTTTTATAAAGGTGATTTTATTTCATTTTTATAATTTTTTAAAGTTTTTTTTTATGTGGACCATTTTTAACGTCTTTAATGAATTTGTTACAACACTGCTTCTGTTTTATGTTTATGTTTAGCTGCCAGGGATCGAACCCAAAGCCCTTCGTGGTGAGGGGACGTCTTAACCACTGGGCCACGAGGGCAGGTCCTAGAAAGCTGATGTTAAACAGAAGCCTTGTAAGAGTCTGGCACGAGCTTCGTTTTCGCCATCAGGTCACAAGTAGGACACAGTCCAAGGCTCACTCCTCCAGGGTGTCCAGAGCAAGAGCTAAGCGGGGGCCTCAATATTCAGCTCATGCTCGAAGCTAAATCCGTGTGGTCATCCTGCTGCTTAGCAACAGAATCTCACGTGGAGACCCTCTCCTGAGTAATTTCCATCCCGCGGCAGATGCAATTCTGACACATGCGAGTCAGAATCCCGGGGTCCTGCGGGGTCCACCAGCTGGAGGCAGGACAGGGCGGCGTGCTGAGGGCCCGGATGTGTGCGTAGGATGGGGAGGGGTGGGGGACGTACTACTCCATGACCAGGACGATGTCGTTCTTAGACTCAAAGGCGTCGTAGAGCTGGATGAGGTTCACGTGGTCCAGCTGGTTCATGACGCTGATCTCGTTCCTCACATCGTCCTAGCGGAGGGAGGGCTGGTTTAGCACTGGGGGGGTGGGGGGGTGGGCGGCAGCCCGCGGCATCCACCCTGCGGCCCTTACCTTGTCCTTCACGCCCCTGGTCTTGATGATCTTGGCCGCCAGCTTCAGGCCCGTGGCCTTCTCCTCACACTTGTGAACTTGGCCGAAGCGCCCGCTGCGGGAGAAGAGGACGTGGCCCGGGTGAGGCTCTGTCCCCACCTGGTGGAAGCTGAGGCTTTCCAGCACCCCTCTCTGGCTTGAGTGAGCAAGCCTGACGTGCCCCTACCATTGCCAGATCTCCTAGAACAGGTCAAGTTCTGGCCTCAGGGTCACCTGGGCCCTGCTGAAGCCGGAAGGCTGGGGAAGGCCCCAGAAGCTGCGTTTTCACAACATCCCTTGGGTGGTTCTCATGCACCCTAACATTTGAGGGTTTCTATTGCACAGAAAGTAGAATCTTTCTGAATGCATGTGAATATAACAAGCTGGGTTCTCTAAGCATAAGATTGATACAGGCTGTTGGATGGGGAAGTCAGATTATTTTTGGAAACTGCATATAAATAAATAAGAAGTAATCACAAAGTTGCATATAGACACATTTAATCAAAGCAGACACTACACACTTTAGCTTGGATATCAATTTAAATGCACTTTGTAGGGCAGCTTCTTACAAACGTCACCACCTCCCCAAATACATACTCATGAGCAGTCCTCCCATTTGACTTGCTGTGATTCCTGACTCAGTGTAATGGCCGGGGAGCTGGGGAAGGTCATCCCAGCCCACCCCACTCAGCCACACTCCCTGCACAGAAGCAGATGCGTCCTGGGGTGGGGGTGGGGGGGTGATATTACCGAAAGCGCCGCCAAGTGTGACCTCAATCCCACCCACTGTTCCAGACGTGTGCTCTCTCCTGGAGCCCATGAACATAGCCTCAGGCGCTTCAGATGTGGCTGCTCATTAAGAAAGGGCTTTTCCCCTTAATTAGCAGTGACCTCCGGATCGGCCTGGCCCAGCCATGGTGCCACGTCCGTCACTGCTCAGCTTCAGCACCTCCTTCCGCCTCTCTGGCAGGCTTCGCCCTGCAAGGCCCGGGGCGGGAGGTGGCCTCACAGGGTCCCTGCTGGCCTGACAGGCTGATAACCTCAGGGTAGGAATAACTGACCATGGTGAGCAGCAACTCTAATCACCCCACAGACCACAGGTGGGGAGAGCACCCCGGGAAAATGGAGGGGCCTGCTGCGGCGTGTGGGGCCCGGCATCCAGGCCCTGGGCTGTGGCTCCGCTGACAGTGCAGGACAAGAGGCTGCATCTCGACTCGCCCCTGACTGAGAGGAGGTGCCTGCTGATGAGGCCAGCACGCCCATCTGACCGCCCCTCTAATTCCTCACTGAGCCCAGGACGGGGCAATGGGTGGATGGAAGTGTGGCCCAAAGGGGCAGGAAGGAGACTCTGAGAGTCACCGAGAGACCTCGACCAGAAACACACACAAACCCTGGGGTTGCTCCAAAGCCGCTTCTGCAAATAACTTTTCTCCTTTAGAGAGACGGGGGCTGGCTTGCCACCCCCATCCCTCGAGACCCTGATAAGCTAATGTTTGCCGTGAAACTAGGGGGCCTCAGGCACCGCTGCCTGCTCCGGAAGCCCCATCCCCCTCAACCATCCTCACAGGCCGGGGGGCCTCTCTGCCAGCCAAGAAGGAGAAAGTTCGGGTGTGTCCCGTGACAGATGGCAAAGGAGCCGTGGGATGGGAAAAGCCAGGAGGGGCTTTGCAGAGTCAGCCGCACCCCTGACCACAGGCAGAAACACGCGTGCTAAGAGCCACACGTGCTTTCCCCATGTTGTAAGTAACTTTCTATGTGTTGAATACATGTACAATTTTCCTGCTTTCCGCCTCTTACTCTACATAGATAGCTGGTGGTAGTCTTGGAAGTCCCAAGACCTCACGGGGGGTTGTGGCTGAAGTTGGAGAGGAAGGACCCTCCTTCCCGACGGGCTCGCCTCCTTCAGAGAGGGGGGGGGGGGGGGGGGGGTCCTAGCAGCAAGCCCTTCAGGGAGGCACATCACCAACTGAAATGAATGGTGCTATCAGTGCAAATGGAAAACCAATGATGATAAAAATACATATTTAATATGTGCCATGAGATAAATAGCCTTCACACATTTCTACATTTTGCTCCTCAGCATTCAAGCTTCTAAACCTCCTGGAGACTCACTCACACCTCTTTCCTCTCACTCCAGACAGGATGACATGGAAAGTGAAGCAGATGAAACGTGGAGGGTAGTCACCTCATCAACCTTTCTGGCATCAGCGACAATTTTCAGAAATGGTTAAAATCACTTAAAATAACTGTATATGATGTTTCTGGTTCTCTGGTTGAGACTGACAAACGTCTCTGAAATCTTTAAGATCCACCTCTGTTTGTAGCAGCACTATTCACAATAGCCAAGGCGTGGAAGCCACCTGAGTGTCTACCAATAGATGGGGGATGAGGAATGCGTGGGATATATATTCAGTTCAGTTCAGTAACTCAGTCGTATCCAACTCTTTCCATCCTCATGGACTGCAGCTCACCAGGCCTCCCTGTCCATCACCAACTCCCGGAGCTTGCTCAAACTCATGTCCATCAAGTTGGTGATGCCATCAATCTGCCATGAAGTGTTGGCTTAAAGCTCAACATTCAGAAACCTAAGATAACGGCATCCACTCCTTGGAAGGAAAGTTATGACCAAACTAGACAGCATATTAAAAAGCAGAGACATTACTTTGTCAACAAAGGTCCAACTAGTCAAGGCTATGGTTTTTCCAGTGGTCATGTATGGATGTAGAGTTGGACTATAAAGAAAGCTGAGCACCAAAGAATTGATGCTTTTGAACTGTGGTGTTGGAGAAGACTCTTGAGAGTCCCTTGGACTGCAAGGAGATCCAACCAGTCCATCCTAAAGGAGATCAGTCCTGGGAGTTCATTGGTAGGACTGATGTTGAGCTGAAACTTCAATATTTTGGCCACCTGATGCAAAGAGCTGACTCATTTGAAGTGACCCTGATGCTGGGTAAGACTGAAGGCAGGAGGAGAAGGGGACGACAGAGGATGAGACGGTTGGATGGCATCACCGACTCAGTGGACACAAGTTTGGGTAAACTCTGGGAGTTGGTGATGGACAGGGAGGCCTGGCATGTTGCAGTTCATGGGGTCGCAAAGAGTCAGACACGACTGAGCAACTGAACTGAACTGAACTGATGGGACTGGATGCCATGATCTTTGTTTTCTGAATGTTGAGCTTTAAGCCAACTTTTTCACTCTCCTCTTTCACTTTCATCAAGAGGCTCTTTAGTTCTTCTTCACTTTCTGCCGTAAGGGTGGTGTCATCTGCACATCTGAGGTTATCGATATTTCTCTCGGCAGTCTTGATTGCAGCTTATATATATTACTCAGTCATAAAAGGAAGGAAATAATGCCATTTGCAGCAACATGGATAGACCTAGAGATTATCATGCTAAGTGAGCTAAGTCAGACAGAGAAATCAAACAGCGTATGATATCACTTATATATGAGGTCTAAAAATATGATACAAATTAACTTATTTACAAAACAGAAACAGTCTCACACACCTAGAAAAGAAACTTAGAGTTAGCAAAGGGGAAAGGTGGGTGGCGTGGTTCTAAATTAGGAGTTCAGGATTAACCTATAAACATCACTATATATAAAATAGATAACCAACAAGGACCTATTGTATAGCACACGGAACTCTACTAAATATAACAACCTTCAGTGGAGAAGAATCTGAAAAAGAATAGATATATATAGATGTAATTGAACCACTTTTCTGTACACCCAAAACTAACACAACATTATAAATTAACTATACTCCAATATAAATTTAAAAACATGGAAACTCAGTACAAAAGCCAAACAAAGTAAAATTAAAAAGATAAAACACATAAAAATTTTTAAAAAGACCTGTGTCTTTGAAAGCAGTCTTTCTTCCTTGTCAAGAGAGTGCTGAAGAGGCGCGTCACTCACCCTCCTAAGATCTCGGTCCTGCTCACGGTGTAGAAGCTGTTGACCGCGGCCTGCCTGGCCGTCACGATGCGGTGGTCGAAGGGCGCGGGCGGTGCTGGGGCGTCGGCTGGAAGGCGAGAGGAGAAGGCTGGTAAGAAGCAGCCCATGTGCCAACATGCTCGTTTAGAAGCAAAACGCAAGCGGGCCCCTGGATTTCGAAAGACCCGGGGAGCACAGATCTTCACTTCATATTGTGATTTGTGGATCATGAAGGTGACACCTGACACTTTTGAGAAAGGTTGTCAGGACATTGGTCCCCACCTTCTTCGGGACAGCATTCAGAAACAACGAAACAATGAAAGATCTCCATATAATCCCCAAACAGGTAATGCTTCCGGGTCTGAGTCATTTACACTCAAATCCCTGACAGTGTTTGACCCATTTTTTTAAAAGCACAATTGATAAAGTCCACAATTTTAATTAGAGAGAAAAAAAAATGAAAAATTTCTTCCATCATTGAAAGGTTTGATAGTACTAACATGACTTTACAAAATATTTTAGCCTTTATTTAAGACACATTTAAAGCTTAAAGGGGCTTCCCTCGTGGCTCAGTTGGTAAAGAGTCCACCTGCAATGCAGGAGACCTGGGTTCGATCCCTGGGTTTGGAAGATCCCCTGGAGAAGGGAAAGGCGCTCCAGTATTCTGGCCTGGATAGTCCCATGGACAGAGGAGCCTGATGGGCTGCAGTCCACAGGCTCGCAAGAGTCAGACACGACTGAGCGACTAAGCACAAAGCTTAAAGATGAATTTTTCCCAACTGGAAACAACACACCGGGAACACTGGCTCCGAGTACATTCTCCAGCTCGCAGATTTCTCCCATGTTCACACTCCAGCCTAAGTGTTTAACCTCCAGTCCACAGCAGGGTCTGTTCTAAAACACGCTGCAGTTTAGTTGCTAAGTCATGTCCAGCTCTTTGTGACCTCATGGGTTGTAGACTGCCAGGCCCCTCTGTCCGTAGGATTTCCCAGGCAAGAATACTGGCGTGGGTTGCTATCTCCCCCTCCAGGGATCTTCCCGACCCAGGGATCAAACCGGTGTCTCCTGCATCGGCTGGAAGGTTCTTTACCACCGCACCAGCTTGGAAGGCCCTAAAATACATAGCTGCTCACTAATATTCTTCCAGCATACTTTTCACTTTTCCAGAGTTACTATAAAACTTTGCTTGCCATGAACCCATTCATTTCTCCATTTATTCATTATTTAATCACCTACCAAATGCAGCGTCTTACATGTGTCCAAAGGGTACAGAGGGAAGTGAGCCGATGATATTTTTGCTTTTAGAAATCCGCATTTATTCAAAATGTGATCCTTAAACACTTATCTTGTGCTAGGCCCTCTGTCAAGAGTTCATATTTTTTAAGATTCAGATAATGATATTAATCTCTGGGCATCTGATCTGACAGGATATTCTCCTCTCACACCATAAATACGCTGAAAAATGAAGAAGCTAGGACAGATTCCTCATGGTGGCACTTGTCTCTTCACTGCCCCCCAAACAGTGATGGAGTTACAAACACAAATTGTTGTAAGGTCTCCTGCAGGACATTAGTCTAAGTGAAATTTAGTCAGAAATGCTTGCTGGAAAAGGTTAAGATGCTTTAAAGGGCTGGAACCAAAGCCGTTTCCTACCCAGGGGGGTCTCCAGAGCTTGCTGCCTGGGGGCCTCTGCTCCAGAGCGCTCGGGGGCTCTGTCTTGCAGGGAGTCCCCAGCGCGACTGGCTTGCGGTCTGCTCCGCGTGTCCCCGGCCCCTTTACCCGCCGCATCTATCTTGCTCTTCTTGTTCTCCTCCTGGGCCAAGCTCTCCTCACCGCCTCTCCTCTTCCCGCCTCCCGAGGCCTCTGTTGGATCAGCTTTCTGCAAGACCGCTGCCTTTCCCACGGCTCGTGACGGGGGCTCAGCTTTTACGGAGATGACACGCCTGGAAAATAGAATCCAGCCATAGCTCTCAACGTTCCCAAGGGAAAACTCTCAGATGGTCACACTTCTGAGCAGGAAAGCTTCCTCGCGGCGATGCTTCGCTGATGGGACGTAAGCTTCGAGACAGGGAGCTGGCGATGTCAGAGTTTGGGGTGAGATGGAGATGGGTGCACCCCATCGTCCCAAGCAGCTGGAGATAGCCCACATCCTAGAGACGCTCCCTAATGACCTCACGGAGACCCCGAGTTAGTCCACTGACCCTTTTCAACAGCAGTCATTTTATGACTCCCTAACTAATTTGATCTTCATTTTTCACTTTCTTCCTTAAAGAAGAGGGAAACCACTGCATTAAAACGCAATAAAAAAAAGAAGCAACAGTCTCTGAATAGGACCAGCAGTGAGAGGAGCCTCTCCTGGCGAAAGAACTGAACTAATGTCCACTTTCCGACACCGCCAGACTCTACTAAACCCATCTCTTCAGTGATGGACTTCCTTCGTAAATGTTAGCGTTTACATTTAACTCTTGAAAAAATTAGACTTCTTTATAACTAGCTTCCAAAATACATTATTCAAAAAGGAAATAAGAATTATATCGGCAATCCCTAAAAAACACCACAGAATGGTTAGATCTGGGTGCTCTTTGTTTCAAGTAGATTCTTGGTTCATCACAACATAGACTCATTCATTTTAATTGGCTGCGTAATTGCCTGAATTTCTATGTGAAACTTCGCAGATGAGGACGAAACATTAAATAACCTACTTCGAACTCAGTCCTCACAATACTTGTGAAGCAGCCAATGTACCGTTTGATCAGTCTGATCAATGCTCAGTTAGGAAGGATGTGCTCCATATTGCTAAAAATAAAAAACGTTTACTTGATGTTTAGAAAATACAAAATGTGATTGCCAGTAATCACCATACCTGTCTATCATTTGGTAGGAGACATAGAAGGTGATGAATTGCCTGAAAATGTCACAGCAGGAAGAAAAAATAATGGCAAGAAAAATCCACGCCACTGGGGAAGCGGCTTCTAAACTGTCATTTTGAAGAGTCCCTTCAGTTATCTTTCAGTATGGCCTTACAACGGCACATAGATCTACAGAAAACGGCGGTTGCAGATGCAGACGCTGTAAACCCTACCTTTCGTGGAGGTGACCACCATTTGTCCTATCAACACACTGCTCTTTATTTGAACTCCTGTCCAGCCCTGTTCTGTGTGGAATCTCGCATCCTCCATCGTCTTTAGATCCTCCGTCACCAGGCTCTCCCTTAGGGCGAAGCCCCTTTTCCTCCCCTTCGAACACCAGACTTTCACTTTCATCCGCAGAGCCTCGATCAGCCCCAGAGCTGCGAGCTTCCTGTCGGCTCAGCCTCCCCGGGCGTGAAGCGCCTCTTCTGTCCTCACTCTCTCTCGGCTCTGTGGAACTTCCGAGGGCAGAGTCTCCCGGTTCATCATGGGGTCTTTCTGTCTGAAATGCGGCGGAACTTCTCTGAGCTAGAGACGCAGGGGTCTTCTCGGCCTGCTGCTCGTCAAGCTTGTTAAACGTTTCTTCCTCAGAGGAGGGCAGGTTCTTCTGGGAAGATCTCTCTAAAAGCCACCATAGGACACAAAATATTTTAATGAAGGTCGCACGTGACCGGTGTCATTCTGGCCTCACAGAATGGCACCTTTATTCAGGCTTCTCTTTATCAGCAGATACGAGCTTTGGAAAGCACAGTAGCAGAGCATGTGGTCAATGGACTGGGGGCTGGGCCTCCAAAGATTCTCTGGTCTGCAGCTAGGAAAACCCAAAGCCGATCAGATAAAGGTATTCAAGCAGCACTTGACCCAACACAGGGCTTCACGAAAGTGTAACTTCCTCTGGATAAGAACCACAACGACAGGACTTGTATAACAGAGCTCTCTTCATTCATCAACGTCCAACCTAATGGAAGGATTACCTGCGGGGGCCGCTGTCCTGTCGTCGGTGGCAGGTGCTGAGTCCTTCAGTCCAGGGAGTGACCACACTTGCTCCTTAGCCTGTGGGGACACAATGGAGTAATCAGCGACGTGAATGACACGTCAGAGCAGGCTCTGTTGACCACAAGACTCCCGATGCCTTTTACTTTATTTTTTATTATGGGGAATGTCTCTAGAATCACAGGATGTTTGGCAGCATCTCTGGCATCTGCCCACCAGATGTCCACAGTGCCCCCAGGTGAAATATCCAAAATCAATGCCTCCAGAAATTGCTAAATGTCTCTGGTAGACAAATTCACCCCAGATTGAGAACCACTACATTACACAATTCAAGCACAGACAAAAATACCAAAAATAAATAGCAATTTAGAGGGCAGAACAGTCTGAATTGATGAAGCCCTGTAGCAACTAGAGTATTTGAAAGTGAATGAACTATTTTAAAAGAAGTTTTTAAAACTCTGACATTGTTTGTAGAGGCTCATCTTCTTGGATAAAGATATTGACCATGTGTATGTTACCCTTGACCTTTGTTTATTCTGTCTTGCTATTGTTCACGTATAAATCAAATAAAAATCAGAGGCTATATGTGAATGGGTTTTGCAAATCAGAAAGTAGAAGACTACAGTAAGCTTTCATAAAAGAGGCTTCTATACCACTTAGAACAGATGGCCCCTTTCTAACGAGAACAGCATTCTTCTCCCAGTCCTTTCTCTGAATTAGTTTACAAATCCTTTTTAAATACCATATAAAAGGTAAACATTAGCCCAACCCACCCAAATTATCACAAGTTCTGAAGTCATGCATTATAAATTAATGAAATTCTATGGCTGTTCAAAGAATCAGTCTTTTTTTTTCTTTACTTTGGAAAGAGCAAAATTTGCCTGTGGGTGACTTGCAGGCATGAAACACTATGTAAGTGCAGGTCATGGATATCAAGACAAATTATAAGTGTGCTTTTAAACAACCCAAGAGGCAGTCCATCAGGTTCAGAGCATTTTCATTTTTCAGATAAAGACCTTCAAACACAGAGGCATGTTTAGTAAACCCTGTGGAAAACCAAAATTGGAGATTAGAGCCTGGTAGTCTGGAATTTTCTCTTTTTTAGTGAAAGCCAGGACCACGTCCTTCAGCTTCCCCTTAGGTACAAGCACATCCCCCGCCCCAAACAGCACCCAACACTGTCTCCATGTTTTCATCATCAGCTTCCCACCAGATCGTAGGGCCCAAGTGGGCAAAAAGACAGATTCATCTTTGAATCCCTGGCATTTACTCAGGGATATAATGTTGGTGGAGGTGACGATGGTGATGGTGGTGATGATAATGCCATGGCTGCTAAAGATGACGGTGATGATGGGGGTGGCTAGTATATACTAAGTACTGACTACATACCGGGCATGTTTCTAAGCCCATTACATCATTAATTTCTGGTTCCTCATAGCAACACTTTGAGATAGATACTACTAACTCCATTTTGTAATACAGTCGGATAATTTCACAGGGCTATATAATTCAGAAATGGCATAAGCAGGATTTTAAGTCATAACTACAGCTGGTACTGTCACTCTGAAAAAAGAAGTAGATTATAGGCAAGGTATATCATTGATATTGATGGAATATCTACCGTACAGCCAGCACCACAGGAGACAAGATGAAAGGTTATAAGAAAATGCCATCAAATAGAAACAAGTAAAGAAATAAATATTCTTTGGTCAGAAGATCAGAATTAACATGGAAGGAGAGAAAGAGAATTTCATTCAGGTTTTGAAAATGAGTCAGATAAGGTAGTTTAACAAATTGAGATATTTGATAGCTTTGTCTTTCACTGCCTCTCTTTTGCAGTGAAAACCCCTGGTGGACAGGTGTTGTTCTCCTGGATTTATGCCGGATGGCATGAATGTGATGGTGAACTTAGGAAAGAAAACTGGTGTGTGTCAGTGGATTTCAGTCTATCAAAATATGCAAACTGGATAATGCGGCATGCTGGCCCCAGGTGCTGCCTCCAGGGACATCTCCATGTCGGTGGTGGGTGCCCACAGGACGCGCTAGGTGCTAGGTCTGATTTGACCAACAGGAGAACTACTGATTCTGAGGAAGGTCAGCATCCAGTTTCCCAGCGAGGCTCTGTTCTTCCCCTTCAGTTGTGTATCAGGTTCGCTCCACCCTTGAACACTGTGAGGTCTTCCTGCATTGCCACAGGCTGCTTCCCTGGGTCACACTGACATCTAAAGGGGCCTGGACCCGGTGAGCTCCAAACAGGCGGCAGCCGCAGCTCTCCTTTGCTGTTTGAGCAGAAACTCCAGGGTGAAGCTTTGACTCCGTGCACCATCCTCACCCGGGCACAGACCTTTCCCCGCGCTCCGCTCCGCGGCACCGCACGGCGGGCCCGCTGAGCCCACGCGCAAGAAGGAAGACGTGATTACCAGACTCTGATGGCAGGGCAGGAACAGCCCGCCAGGCTGCACCCCTGAAACCGGGCTCCCCAGGCGCCGCTGAGAGTCTGCATCCCTGAGCTGAAGTTACGGGATCACCGGAGCTCTGTGTGGGGGGGTTATAGCTGCCTCAGAAAACTGTTTTCTTAACATCTCAATGGGACAGGACCAAACTAACTGCCTAAACGCTGAGCTGAGGGTATACTACTGTTATTGAGGTGCCAACTGTGAACACTCTGGGTAACTTTAGCCTAATGCCTTAGAAATGCAAAAGCAAAATTATAAAAGCTGTAATGTTACATTGTTAAACTTTGGTTAGGCTCCCCACAAGGGAGAGAGGAAAGCAGAGCCTAAAAGAAGACAAAGGAAAGAATTTTCAGGAGAAATATTTAAACTGTGTCTCTTCGCCTGCTCCTGGAAGATGACTGTGGAGATCGTTTGTAAGAGAAATCTGGCCCTCTTCATCTTCGGCGCACATGCAAACTCCTTGGACCTTAAGGGAGAAAACTTCCCACAGTCCCCGGTAGATATGACCCGCTGAGCGATGTGCCGGGCCTGGCAGGACAGGACAGGACCGAACCTGGGAGGGAAGTGCCGACCTGGACCTCAGAGCTAGGGGGCAGACACACCCTGAGCTGCAGAAAACGTCAGGGGCAGTCAGACGGCCACACGAGAAGACGACCCTGCCAGGAAGACCAACGCCTCTTGGTGAGTCCACCAAGGAAAGAAGACTGCTCCCAGGTGTGTGTCAGGAGAGAGGCCAGAATCAACGGTGTTGGCTCAGGAAAGCCTAACGGGAGCCTCTGTCAAGGGCAGAGACCTGGGAGATTTTACTCTCATTTGACTACAAGATGAATCAGCAGTTTTGTAAAAAGGCAGCACACTGCCCGGCTCACTGCCCCTCCAGCGAGAGGCGCGTGGGACCAGCCCTGCTCAGATGAGCTCCCCGACCACTCCTCACAGACTAAGACTTGACTTACACTACACACTTTCAAGTTTGGTTTGGGCTTCCCAGGTGGTTCAAGTGGTAAAGAGTCCACCTGCCAATGCAGGAGCCGCAGGAGATTCGGGTCCTGTTTCGGGGCTGGAAAGATCCCTGGGAGAAGGAAATGACAGCCCACTCCAGTGTTCCTACCTGGGAGACCCCATGAGCCTGGTGGGCTACAGTCCATGGGGTCTCAAAGAGTTGGACACGACTGAAACCAACTGGGCATGCACGCAAGTTTTCTCATCCCCAAAACCCCTGCTATAACTGAGTGACCAAGAGGGTCCTCAACAGGGATGTGAAGACCCAAGGTTTTGGGAGAGGCCGACCCTTGGTCTGCCCTTCCTCCTTGGGGGCCAGGTTGTGGAGCAGAGACACAGATGTTGAAAATACACCCTGTCTTTCACTCTCCTCTCCAGCCTGCCCTTGTCGATTTAAAAGAACAGGTTAGAACTAATTGTGAGCAAATTAAGACCCGTCTCCTAAAGATCTGGGCTGGCTGAGTGGTAAAGAATCCTCTTGCAATGTAGATGTGGGTTCAATCCCTCCCTGGTCCGGAAGATCCCCTGGAGAGGAAATGGCAACCCACTCCAGCATTCTTGCCTGGAGAACCCCATGCACAGAGAAGCCTGGTGGGCTACAGTCCATGGGGTCACCAAGAGTCAGACAGGACTGAGCGACTAAACATCAACCACCTAAGATCCAGGCACACGGGGCGTGTGGATCATACGGACTTCACTTTCCCTCCTATTGCCGACAGACGCGCTCCCCTCAGACATCTGAAAGAGGGTCATATTGTCTTTTCCTTCCCTCCACCACCTCTCCTGCCTTTCCCAAACGGAAAACGCTGGGCCCTCTGCCCCTAACTGCTGCCCTTCCCCAGGAGCCACCAACAAGGCTCTGCCTGGCCGCCCTCCTGCCGCCCTCCCCCTTCTCACCTGCCCGGATCCCCCTTTGCTCTGACCTGGTTCTCCTTGACCACTCAGCCGGGGGTCAGAAAACCATCAGTGCCTGGGTCCCGCCCCCTAGAGTGCCTCATAAAATTACAGGAGTGGGCTGGAGACTGACATTTTGACCCCCACCCACATCCCATGGACTGTAAGAACTAGGCTGGAGACTGAATTTTGACCCCCACCCGCACCCCATGGACTGTAAGAGCCCCCAATTTGGGGGCCGGGGCTCTGCCAGCTCCGGCCCCATCCCTCTGGCTTTTGGAGGCGTTTTTGGTTCCTCACCACCCAGGCGGCCCCACCGCAGCGTGAACGACAGTGAGACACTGGGGAGGCCGCACTCCTCAGCCCTGCTGCCTCCCTCCCTCCCTCCATCAAGGGTCTTCGATCCTCCCCAGGATGGATTATCTAGCAAACCGCTGCCTCTGCCTCACCGGCCAGCAGGGACACACGAGGAAATGAGTCCAGGGGTGCTTGCCCAGCAGACTGCAGACCCCTCTCCAAGATGATCTTGCGGGGGATCTGGAGACGGGGAGCCGAGGAAAAGCCCACATTCCCACCCACACCCCTGGTTCTCCCCTGAAATCTTCACCTTGCTTCCTGGTCAAAATGAGGCCATCGCAAGGGATTGGATTCCTCCACCCAAATGCGGGTGAGCAGAAGCGGCGAGACTGGCTGCCGTTGGGAGACACGGCCTCCCAGGGCGCGGAGTTATTTGTACACTTCACAAAACATGAGTCTGAAATCCCCTGGACGGCGGCTGCCTCTGTCTGCTTAGGGGTCTGAACCCCAGAACAGCACCTGCACTTTAGACTGGGCGGCAAGGTTGCTGAGCAATGGCACTGGGGGGGGGGGGGGGGGTGTGCACGCGTGCGCGTGTGTGTTAATAACCAATTTCAAACTCAGGTACAAATGGGATTCGAGCTCCTTGATGTACATTTGATTAAAATGAGTCTTAGTATAACTCCTCTCTTATACAACACAAGACCCGACCTTGGAATGTTTTCACATGAAGTTTACAGCGTTTTTTCACCACCTAATAAAACCCTTTGATTTCTCCCCGCCGCAGACAGTTTTATAAGGACTCATTTCACGTGGTGTTCTCCGTGTGCGCTTTAATTTTTATTTTACGTTCGCTTTTATCGCTCCATCTCCTGTATCCTGCTCCAAGAAAGCAGCAGGCGGTATAGCCCAGCCCCCTGGGAAGCTGGTTCACGGGGGTGGGTGGCTCTCTGGGGAACCCAGTGCTCCCCAGGCAAGGGGCTGTGTGGCCCCTTGGTTTAAGGGAAGTTCAGAGATCTGAACTTAGAGCAAAATACTGAACCTGCCAGGGTGTGCCTTTCCACAGCTTCCCCAGGGCAGCAAGTTTTGCAAGCCCGTTACAAAGCAAAGTGGCTTTAAAAGGAGTGTCCGAGAAGTCTCTGAACATGGACTGTGATGCGAACGTTGTAGATATAAACTCGTCTGCGATGCCTCTGCCCAAAAGTTTAGGTGGCTGGTCCCTTCTGCTCAGACAGGTCTGTGTCCAGCTCCCCCTGAGACCTTGTCAGAAATGCAGACTCTGTATTAAGTGCGACTTCCCTTCTGTACTTCAGAGACTTAATGAGCACTTGCGATGATGGGGAGGAGATGAGGTTAGAGGCGGGTGCTGGCACTCACATTTTACTTCATGAGGATCATGAAACCTCATTTTCCAGGAGGCGAGAGCAAGCCACGGCGACTTCCTCTGAAACGTCTGATTAGCTTTCTTTGTGCATCGCCGAGCTCGACACTAGAGCAGGTGCTCAGTCAGCGCCTTTGCTGCGGACACCGAAGTCCGTCCCCGCATCTGTCCGGGGCCCAGGGAGCCGCCTACACGCCGCGTGCAGCTCTGAGCCCTGCGGCTCTCGAGGCCGCCGCCTCTGCACTGAAGCCTGGCGGAACTAAACGCACTCTCCGGGTCTTTGCTGGCGAGAGACCGCTTCTGGGGTCTTTCCAGGCACCTTCGCCCTTGGAATCGCTCTTCTGCTGTGATGAGGAGTTAGTAGCCAGATGCCATGTGGAGGTGTCTTGAGGGCAGATCACAGAAAGGAGTGCTTACTTGTTTCCCTGACTTTGTATCCATTTCTCAGCTGGTGAGGGAGCTGCTTCGCAGAGCTGACTCCCGCTGCCGGGGCCCTGTCCGCAGGAGGGCCCATCTCTCGGGCCCTCTATCAGGGGACTCGCGTCTCCCCTCCGTCTCAGGGGAGTGGAGTGTGCGGGAGGGCTCCTCCCTAGGCTGGCTGGGGGCAGTGGCTCGGGGCTGGCCCCCGAGAGGCTCGCTCCAGCTCCTTCGCAAATGCCTGGTCTCGGGCAGCCCTGGCATTGAGCCCGTCGTCCTTGCTTCAGCGGGAGAGGACGGACTTTGGGCACCGTGGCGGGAGCAGAGGCCAGGACGAAGGAGACAGCCACGTGGAGACATAGCCGCGCCACGTGTAGGAGGGAGAGCCCGCGGGAATCCGCCGTGTGATGCGGGTGCTCCGAACCCGCCTCGGAGACCGCCCAGAGGGGCGGGCGGGAAGGAGGGAGGTTCGGGGGAAGGGGCGCAGGGGTGCCCGCCGCGGATTCAGAAACCAGCACAATGCCCTCCAGTACAACGATCCTCCAATGAAAAATACATTTATTTTTTTAAAAAGAAAGCACCATCCACTGATTCCAAAAAGAACAACAATCTCTGGTTCACGGAAAGATCGCTTCGTCCATGAACAAAACTAATACATGTGGAAAGGTAGCATTTTTCATTAGGGAGAAAAATGCTTTTTGTTTTCCACGACGACTGAAGACAGAACAAGGAGCAACCCACAAAAATCACCTTAGATGAAATACCACAGGTTTAAATTAGATGTTTTAAAGAAACTAAGACAATGGAAGTAGCTTGCTTCCCAGTCCGGTGGGTTGGATACATCACTGTTTGGTATTCCCAGTCACACAATTCACAGTAAAGGAGCGCAGTGTTTTAAACGTTCAAAGTAAAACAAAGAAATAGAAAACTCAGTAAATCATAAAATTATTTAGAATTTTAAGAGACCTTGAAGAGCACGTAGGCCCAGAAAGCTCAGCTAGAGAGAAGAGAAATGAGCCTTCCCAGGTCCGCTCAACTGTAGGAGATTTTAACACTGCGTGCTAGGTCGCTTCGGGTGTCTGGCTCTGCGACCCCATGCACCGTCGCCCACCAGCCTCCTCTGCGGTGGGATTCTCTAGGAAAGAATGCCGGGGTGGGTTCTCGTGCCCACCTCCACAGGATCTTTCCTGCACAGGGATCGAACCCGTGTCTCTTACATCTCCATCTCCTGCGTTGGCAGGAGGGTTCTTTACCAAAGAGCGCCAAATTAGCTGAAGCATTTCTGCTAAAAGGGATGGTTCTTGTGAGTACTGGTGACTTTCCCCACAACGCCTTCTTCCCTAAAGTGCCAACTGGACTCACGCTTGACAGACTCTGTTCTCCCTTCCTCTCACTAAACACCCAGCCACGGCAGAACCTTTTCCAAATGTGCACACAGCTCTCCTTGTCCCATGCGTTACTACACAGCAGTTTTCTAGACACTTAGAACAGGCAGCTGTAGAACTGTTTTATGTTATGAACCGGTATAAACATAAGCATCAATCTATGTTTTAGTATCGGGTCGCCAGAGAAGGACACAGGCCAAGTAAACTTTAAAGGGACTACTTCTGTTGGGAGGGAAAACTTCTCAAATAAGGCCCAACAGTGGGGATTAAGGAGACTCTATTAGTGCCTGCAATTGTATCCAAATAGAGTAGATTTGGGCTGGACAGGGTCTGAAAACGAGGAGGGGCTGGCCTACTTTCCTTGGCTTCTGGGGGACCCACCTGGAATTCCCCGTGGGTTTCCACAGGAAGCAAAACCAGCACACAGTTGCTCATCCATCTTCCTGGAGACGGTTGGCCAGACTCGCCCCGGAAGAGCAGGAAGTAAATCAGTGCCCTCGAGGAGGCGACAGCTGGCCCCAGCCCACTCAGCACGGCACCACCCTGGCTGCAAACTGCAGCCGTGGGTATTCCAAGCCCAGAGCTGAAGTCTGTTTTCAGTTAGCAACCTCGTATAAACCTCGTCTGCCTTCACGCCACGCCACTGCAGCCCCCTCATCGAGTTTAATGAGCTCTTTCTTCTCTGTGAACCTGACTCACACACAAAGATAACTGCGCTAGGTGACAAGTCATGAGCAAAACGTTCACATAAAACCGGCGACTCATCCTCTGTTCGCTGAGACGCACGGTGCGCTGGAGGCTCACACGTCAGGCTACTTCATGCAGCTCCAGAAAATACATTTAAACTGTGAAATGAGAAACTGCTAAAGAAAAAAAATAGAAGTAACTTTTTCCAACTCTTCTGGTCATGTCTCATTATTTTCACGTATTAAAATTTAGGCAAAAGTCTAAATATACTTGGATTTCACATTTAATGAGATCAGTTCAATTTGGCATTTAACAATCACTGTAAAAGTTTTCATTTTGATTTAATTCAGTTATAAGCAATATATTTTTCAAACTGACCTCATTATTGCTGGAGTACATTTACACAAATACATAACTTACTGTAGCTACATCGGTCACATCTGAACCTGAACATTTCTTCACCTGCTAGTACTTTGCTGTTGTTCATTTTCTATTCACTCCCACAAAATTACTCATATTGGCACCAATTTTTCCTATTTAACAGAGAAGTAGTGTTATTTAAAAATAAATAAGTTCAGTTTCTAGGTAAATGCCATAAAAATATTAAGCACTTTTTATGAATTCCACTCTTAGTAGCACCTCAAATTTTTTTCTCTGCTAAAAGTTATGACAATTAATGTCAAAGTCAAATGTGGGGCTTTTATTTTAATTTTAAAGAAAATTAACCAGATGAGGGTTCCAACTCCTATGAAAATCCATGTTCTATAAAATGGGGACTCCAGCTGCAAAAAAATCCTCAACTCAAAAATTCTAAAATCTAGGGATTTTTTTCAAGTGATTAAATAACTGAGACTAATTTATTTTATAACATGGATATATATATATATATATATATTTAATGAAACAGCATACTATTTATATGCATTTCATAATCATCCATATTTTTATTAAACCTTGCTTCCATCAATACTGATTTAACCAAATTCATGTCTGAAAGTGTGCATAACCTTTTCCCCCAGGTAATCTAATATCATTATCAAAGTTTTTAAAATAGGAATTTTGATAGAATTAGTCTCATCTTTGTATCTAAATATGCTGCCTCTAAACAATGCTTTATTTTAATAATTCATCATGCTAAATACGTTTCCTTACTAAATTCAAGTACTAGCCAAAGAACAACAGCTCTGAAACTGAAGCTGAGAAAGCTGACTGAACCTATAAACGTACTTACACTTAGAAATAACAAAAATGTGTGCTTATGAGTCACGTTCTCTGATGAAAATTGTTTTTTTAAATTTGCCTTTAAGCATTATATTTTGTTAGCTTCTCTTCAAGTCGTTTATCAAATCATTTTTTCAGAGGATACCAAAGAGTTGATCTTGAAGTTTAACTTCACAGATCTGCCGTACAATGTAACCTTGGTGGTCATGAATTTCGGCCGTGGAAAAAGAAAAAAGTCACTTCTCCCGTTTCCATTCTCCCAACTAGCAAACAGAAGGAATTGCCCCGTTTCAGATTTGCTTTGACCTGGGCCATCGTCTCATTAGCCCGAGCTAGCACAGGGGTTAATTAGCTGCTAATAGACTCAAGGATTCTGCCAGCACTGGACTTCTCACAGGGCTGTGTTATGTTTATTTCCAGGACTATATGTTCCTTCCACTTAATCTTTTGGCATCTTACTTTGTACTCCAACGCAAATGAAAAGCTCTGGCCTCCTCCCTCCATGGCTGCCTCGGTGCAGAAGTCTTTATTAAGACCGGGTTTGTCTTCTGGCTAGGACACCTCGGTAATTTTCCTACAGAGCTCACATCCTTGAAAACGCTATCTGGTTTCTTTCTAAATGAGCACCTCTGATAGGGCACTCGTAAAAATATCTAACGGTTCAGCCTCCCTTCATCAGCAACATGCCTATCAGATTGCAGACAATCCCATCCTCGCAGACGATGCTGTGCCTTCATCTCAGACCTCATCCCAGGAGTGGTCCTCAAAGTCCACACATGATCAGGAGCTGGTGGCTGTTTGGCGCGTCTTCCTGCCTTGGCCATCATCACGCTGCTCCCGGCTTCTCCTCCACCATGTGCTTGACATCTGTGAGCACCGAGCCCCAGTTTTTTCTCCTTGGAGGACTCATGAACACTTTCAACTAAACTACACAAATGATCTCAGAATTCTGTGTTTAATCCCATGATTCCATTGATTACTAGATCTTACCATTCGGTCATGCTATAAGGATTTCAAACTGTACAAATCTAAAATAAAGCCCACCATCTTACACTTGCGTTGGCTTGCCTTCAGGGGTTCCAGTCTCTGTCCACAGTGCTGTGTCTTACTTGTAGATCTGCCAGGGAGGCGCGGTGTCGGTCCAAAGCAAGCCAGGGCCAGGCCTGACCTCGCGCTCGAGTCCCCGTCCTCCCACTGGGCACTGTCCTCAGAGGAGGCTCGCCCACCTCAGACCCAAGGCCGTGGCAAGCTCAACAGTTCAGATGTGTGACCGACACCAACAAGTGAGCAGAGAAAAGCAAACAGAAATCCAGAGAAACACCGCTGTGGATTCCAGCTGGGAAGACAAACCCTGCAGGCTCTGCTGCTGGCTAACAGGCCCCGATGCTGGGCTTGGGCCCCAGGAGGCAGCAGCAGTCTCCAGGGAGGAATCCAAGGGGTTCAAGGCCTAGACTCGCCTCTCACACACAACCAGACTTGGAGGGACCAGCAAAGCCTGGCCCTCCTCCTAACCTGAGACCTCCTTGGGTTGTGGGGTGCCCTGGTGTAGGAGGCCCCCCAAGAACTCAGGGTGCCCAGGGGCTGAGCATCACCTCTGAGGACTGTGCAGAGCCGGGAGCAGCATCATGCGATGGTGGGATGAGCCAAAGGAGCCCAGAGCCTGGGCACAGACACTTCTTTTCAGGAGAATTCTAACAGCGAGAACTTCCCAGGGTAAAGCTCCGCTGGCTCAGGAAGGGCAGAGACGTCAAGGCCACCTCACAGCTCCCGCTTTTCCCCACGCCTGCCGGTCACAGACCCCCGCCACTGGCCCCTGGGCTGCTGAGGCCCGGGATACCTCGGAAAGGAGGCGCAGGTGCTTACTGGAGGTCGTGAGAACAGGTGCAAGGTCGAAATGCACCCTACAGGACAGACCCCGTGACCCCAGCTGCAGAATAGTCACCTGGAGAGCTTCCGAAACACCCCAGGCCTGGCGCCCCATCCCAGGCCAAACGAGGACCTCATTTCAACCTTTTCTAAAGCTTTAGCTTTGTCAGGGTTAGCAAATAAAAACACAGAACACCCAGTTAAATTTAAATTCAGATGAACAAGTAATTTTTTAATATAAGTGTGTCCCTTACAAAAAAAAAAAGCACTCGTTATCTGAAATTCCATTATATGGTACCCTGTCTATTTTCTTGGGCAACTCATGTGAGTAATGCACAGTCAAGGGTGGGGACAGTTGTCCTGGGGTTAGCTTGTCAAGGTCCTAGCCCCCTAATTTGCAAACTTTGTCTTAAGTGGAGAGTTCTGTCATAGCCAAGCCTCCTCTGTGAGGTTTGTGAACTAGCATTTAATTCACCAAACTTCCATAGTGTGTGCCTAAGACAGCCAGGGTCAAGAGCAGAGAAACCAGCAAGATGGGGTCACTGTCATCCAAGGACTAGCCATCCAGAGGCACAATAGAATAATAAATTATTTCTTATAATTTCTTATAATTCTTTAAAATATTTGCCCAAATAGTAATTGATCATGTCTGTTTATCAGAGAAGTCCATTTGGAGCAAGACTTACAGAAATCAAAACTTGTTTTTGAAAGCTTTTGGATGTGACATCAAATCTTCATTTTTAAAAATTAACCACTTCTATGTACTGGCTTAAATCTTCCCTCATCTGTAGGTTTTCTGGTCCTGAAAGCCTCTTCCCGAGATTTGAAGCCGCCTCTCTCACGCAGGCTGCTCTTGGCTGTGGAGCTGGGCTTCCCCAGAAGATTGGAAGCACCTTTCAGTGTCTTTAAGGCTGGAGTTTAGAATGTTGCACAGGGTGAGCCGAAGGGCAAGGCCACAGCACAGCCTGAGGGTCCCTCATAGATGCTCAAACACGCTGTTACTGATAGTGTCCCGGGTACTGAAATCTGCTAGCCGCCCATTTTCTGGATCGGGGTGGTGAGCTAATTCTCATAATAGCATCTCTCGCCCTAACTAGTCTGGAGGCGTGTTTTCTCGAGTGGCAGGGAGCTGGTCTGCGCACAGCAGCGCGCGAGTCCAGGGTGGGAGCAGCCGTCCTCCAGCCGCAGCAGGGAGGACGCCGAGGATCACGGCTCCGGGCTCCGCACTGAGGATGGCTCTCCCGCCCATCAGAGCGTCACCCGCTCTGCCGCAAGCCAGTGCACAAGACTCTGTATTTCCCACAAGACACGGCAAGGAATTTAGTTGCGGAAATTAATGTGAGTCACGGCACTCTCACGGCAGCCAGTTTGATGACCCAAGAGAAGAAAGAATGAGTTTAGCACAACATTTCCTTGATGAATGCAGCTTACAAATTTGTGGAGGTATTTTCTAGCAGTCCTTGTCTTCACCCTCAGATGGTCCATATTCTAAATATCCTCAAGTCACCAGTTACTTCCAAACTTTCTCATGAAATTCTCTTACCTCTGGCTCAGTAAAGATGGAATGAAATGAGGGTGAGACTTTCTATTTTCGAACTGTGTTTGAGTATGACACGGGGGAAACCTTCCGGCTACCCTTCACGAGCTTCTGCAAGGGGTTCAGCCCAGGGCTCACGAACACACTTTCACAGGGTGGTATCATCTGAGAAGCTGCGAAGTGCTAAGATGCTTTGGAAGGGCATCTCATACGTAATATTATCCACTAATTAAAAACTATTTTTAAGTAATGCTAACGTTGGGTATCTTTGGTTTAAAAGAAATAAGGCAATGTTTCGGGTCTGTAATTTTTAAGTAGGCTCTGGGGAGTCGTTCCGAAGAGTGACCTAAGAGTGACTGATCATTGTTCTTCCTCGGAAACAAAAGTTCTTTCCTCCAGTCATGGAGCATAGAAGGAAGGTGCTTCTGTGAAGATATAAACGATCAGTCAAAGGTATACATCTTGCAAGTAAGTGTATGACATGTCAGAGGTGGCAGGTGAGGCGGGTTTTTCTCCTCTTTTGTTTTAAAGCAGAAAAGAATATGCCGTGAAGGCGTCTATTTGAGGAAACCTTCGCGACGTTCGCACTAACGGTCAGGAAACCTGAAACCCCCAGGCGCCGACTCTGCCGTCCCTGGAACAGCAGCTTCATCATGCCCCGGGGCTCGCGCTCAGCATGGGCCACCTGAGCCGGCCGGGGGTGGGATGACCTCTGCGGAGCGACGCCATCGAACGCAGCTGGCCGCCTTTGTCCATCGGCGGCGTCCACCTGCTGCGTCCATGAGGCCCTGTGCTCTCGGCCACTCAGCCCGCAGAGAGCACGTTCTGGAAGACAGACCCGTTGTGGGCGGGCTCCTGTTTGTGCAAGTGGTCTGGGGAGGGCCACCCAGACCTGTATCTACTTCAGGCCGCCTGAAGTCCAGCGGGCAGCCACCGGTCCCTCAGAGACCTTCTCCAGTGACACAGAGCTTCCTGTGACCTCCGACTCGAGCTACGCAGAGCAACAAGAGAAGACCCACGGCATTCCTCCATCTACGGCATTCATGCCTGGAGACGCTGGTTTTAACCATCACGAGCGTCATCAGCAGAGGTTTCTCACCTTATCTAAGCAGAGTTAAGCAGCACTGGCCTCGAAAGCTTGTGGGGGCACTAGGCGGTACCTGCCGAGGTTCGGGAGGCCCCAGGGCTGTGCCCGTCTTCACAGAGCTGGTCTTTACCCCCAGGGTCTACAGAGAAAGGGCCAGACACAAGCTACCCTCTGCCCCTGCTCGACAGGGTACTCTGCTTGAAGCCAGAAGAAGTCCAGGCTCTTCAAATGCATGGAATCTTAACTCTGGGAGGAGACCGCCTCTGTCAGATGGACCACTGGCCCACAGTCAGGAGACTGGGTTCTAGGGCGTTTCTGCTAACCAGCTGCATCCCCTGTGGACAGCACTCCACGTCAGAGACTCGGGTTTATCGCCCCTAGTTTCAAAGATCACTGAGGGGCTAACACACAGTGACGAGTGTGCAAGTGTTTTTGGAAAAAGAAAAGCATCACAAACAGCAGCCTGATGCAGGGTCCCCAGAACAGGTGGGTCAGCCGCCGGCACAGACTCCGCCGCCCGGGGAAAGCCCAGCTCCACCGGGGAGGCGCGTCCATGCCTGACCCCGACACTTGGAAGAACACTCTCCTGTTGCCATAAACGCCAGCACAAAGCCGTCACCAGCATTTTGTTAGAGCAGGCTGTTCCCACCCAGAGTCAGGGCACAATTTAACACTTAGGAGTCCCCAGGGAGGTCGCTGGGGGTCAACCTGGCCAGGCGGTGCAGGGTTTCCCAGCCAGTTTAAAGGTCGGATCCCTTATTTGGGCCAAGACGTTGGCTGACAAACATACCCTGAGCCACATCCCACGGAGAACTTCGCTTCTGTAGTTCCTCCTTAAAACACTCTCACCCAAACCCAGAATGAAGGAGGGTTTTTCTTGAATGAAGAGTAACATGAAGCCAGGGACTTCCCTGGTGGTCCAGTGGTTAAGACCCCGAGCTTCCACTACAGGAGCCATGGGTTCAATCCCTAGTCAGGGAACTAAGATCCCACATGCCACGTGGACAAAAAAATAAAATAACTTAAGCCCAAAACCACAACAAGATACCACACCACACCTGTCATGCCTGGGAGCCTAGCATAAAAACAGTAAGTGTTGGTGAGGATGCGAAGAAATTGGAACTCTGTGCACTGTTGGTGGAAACGTAAAATGGCGCAGCCACTGGGGAAAAGGGTGAGGCGGTTCCTCCAAAGATTTAACAGACAGCTACCATATATCAGCAATCCCGCTTCTGAGTGTATACCCAAAAGATGTAAAGGCAAGGATGCAGAAACATATTGGCACAACCCTGTTCACAGAGGCGTTATTCACAATGGCCAAAATGTGGAAGAAACTCTAGCATCTGCTGATGGATGGATGGATGGATGGGTGGATGGATGGGTAAACACTTTTCAGTCTCGCTAAGTTAAAAATAGCCCTCTACGTACTGGGAATGAACAGAATGTGTTCAAGTTTGATCCTGCTTGGATAAATTCTTTAAAGCATATGCGTATATGCTGGCATTCCTAAAAGAAATCACAGGAAATTATCAACAGCGTTCACTGTGGAGAGAAACTTGAGTTGGAGCCATAGGGTCATTTCTCATCATTTTCAAGTTTTCTGTGCTATTTGAATCTGTGTCCCCATGCTGGTATGTGTATACCCATTCATTCATTCAAGATAGAAAGCTGAACATGCTCAGAGGAATAACACAGAGACCTTGACAGAAAATTCTTATAGTCAAGTGAGAAAGACTGAGAAGTGCATTATCAAGAGAATTATTGCATATAGGTTATAATTGCTTAAGAGACTGGATGCATGTCCTGCCTTGGCAGTTTTTTCTAGCTGAGTGATCTTGGGCAAGCTACTTAACCTTCTGTGCCTCAATTTTCACCTGTAAGCTGAGGGTAATAAGGGTTCTGACCTTACACAGCTTTCACAAGCATGAAGTGAACATATACGAAGCACTTAGACCAGGGGCTGGCACACGGTAAGCTCTCAATTAGCACCTGATGCTGTTACGATAAAGATGCAGACAGAGTTACCCCAGCCCAGGGGAAGAGGGCTTCCTCTGGGGGCTCCTGGTTATGGAGGCTTTGAGGTGGTATTGCCCCTTGAGACAGGCCTGAAAACATACCCAGGTCTTTGCCTGGTGAGCAGGAGGGAGAGGCCATGTCAGGAAAAGAGAAGAACTGAGGACAGGCATGGCAGGGCAGCTGCTCAGACAGCCGCCCCAAACAGGCAAAGTGAACTCCTGAACTTTCCTTCAAGGGGCTTCGCAAGGAAGTGAAAAAGAAAGAGCAACTTTGTTCATTTTTAAAGTCCAGGACCTAATTTGTGCAGAGGCCGACCCTTCCCATGGCATTTCAGGCTCCCTGGCTAAATTGCTTTTTTATAGTCTTCTTGGTAGAAGTTCACACCTGATCAAACATCTGTAAACGAGCCAGTATAAAAATGAAACTCCTAAAACGCAAAGCAGACACGCAAGCAGACCTGCAGGGTGGGCAGACCCGCGGGGAGCGGCCCGCACCTCACGAAATCCGATTTGCACCTGCGCCCTGGCCAAGCGGTTCACAAGGCGCCTTCTGGCGCGGGGCATGACCTCGTGGCCGTCCACCCCAGCACCCACCCTGTGGGACTCCAGGGGATGCTCCAGCACCTCACATCTGCCTGGTGGCCCCCCGTCCGGGTGGGCCTGTGACCCAGGCCCCTCAGGTGAAAGGCACGCTGAGTCAGCAGCACCATGGGCGAGGCTCCCAGCCGAGAGGCCTTCGCCGACCCCGGCCCGGTGGCCCTCCCGGGAGTAAAGGCGAGCATTTCCTCCTGGCAGGGGAGGCCTGAGCCTGTAGGAAGTCAAGCAGCTTGTCCAGTGTGACCACCCTCAGGACGTGCGCCCACCTCCTCTCGCTCTGCATTCAGTGCTCCCTTTACTGCTATGAGCTGCCTCCCCCCAAGACCCCAGTCCCTGGAGTCAGCGAGCTGGCGACACTGGGGCTGGGGTCTCTGGCCCACACACAAAGAAGCCCCTCACTGCCCACGGTCCCAGGCACTCACTCGGCCTGGTCTCAGGACGGATCATGTCAAAGGTTGCGAGCAGTCTGTCTATTGTCCTTTTCCCCATCTTCCCTTCTAAGAGATACCTGGATTGTGTGTTCGGCTAAAAAACTACATTGTTCGGCCTCCTTTGTAGAAGGGTTGGCCATTGAGACATAAGCATCAGAGAGCAAAAAGCTTTCAAGGAAAACTTCTTGCCGTTCCAGTCCTCAAGCTGCAGGGAAAGCAGTTCCATGGCAGAAGCTCCGGTAACCTCCTTGGGGACGTAACGAAGAGGCTGGAGGGTTTCAGAGAACTCAGCTTTGAACCAAACGTCTGGGCCTTTAGACTCTCAGGGTCTAAACCTTCATGTACTGAACTCACTAGAGCGTGAATTCTAGAAAGTGTTAGTTGCTCAGTCGTGTCCCACTCTTTGCGACCCCACGGACTGTAGCCCACCAGGCTTCTCCGTCCGTGGAATTCTCCAGGCACGAATACTGGAGTGGGCTGCCATTCCCTTCTCCAGGGGGTCTTTCCAACCCAAGGATCGATCCCAGGCCTCCTGCAGAGCGGGTGGATTATTTACCGTCTGAGCCACAGGGAAGCCCTTCTGTCTCTAGAAGCCACGTAGCATTCCTAAGTGGCATACTGACTCTGACCATCGTTCACATGTTCGTTCACACCAGTGTGGTTGGTAAAAGTCAAGCCTACTTGACAGAATTGATGAATAAAAATAGCTTTTAGTCATCTCTTTTCTCAACAGGAAACAAAGAGGTGCAGCTGTGCTATTAGGGAGCCTGTGAGTCTGTAAACTTCACATCCATAAGGCTGAATGTCACTGGTCTCAGTGGAACCTTCGCGTGACTTTCCGAGGCCGGCTGCCTGCCTCCTCTTTCACTCCACTGGCGTCCCTCAGGACTGTTGCGGCAGGCAGACCGGCAAGGAGCGAAGGACACGCCCGGACTCCTGAGAGAAAGCCGCACTCTGTGTGCACACACTCCCACTCGCACACACTCACACACACACTCGCTCACACCCTTCAAAAGGCAGGATGTGTAGCTAGGTCTGGGCCCACATCCTTGAGTCACATCCACCCACACGGGAGAAAGTGCGCCAGTCAGCCCCGGCGCAGGGACCAGAGCCCTGGAAGTTCATCGGTGAGGAAGGAAAGACAGAGAGAGGGGGAGAGGGCAGGGGGTCACAGCGGGGCCGACAGACCCACCACACTTCCGGGGCGGGCGGCCGAGGCGGCGCTGCCCCGGCTTCCGTTACAGGCCCTGAGAACAGGAGAGAGCGCCCTGGTTCACAGCTAAATGTGTGCGCTTGAACACAATTAAATATAGCAATTTCCCACCTAGCTACAGAATTGGACGTGCCAAATAATTCTGTATTAATTGACTGTGAAAAGGCATGGTGCTTTATAGCCTTGACTTCTTTGCCTATGTTCAGTGGTTTATTAATTAGAGATGACATGTTACAGTTCACAGTTTGTCTTCCTGTTATTTTCATTAAACACTCCACAATTCCAAGTTCAGGTAGGCTAAAAGTATGTTTAAAAAAATTATGAAATTTGTTTAAAAAGAAGAAAGAGTTTTATTCCAGTTCTGTTAATTCAGTGACACAAATTAATAGCTACTAAATTATGGTTCAGGGCAGGGCAGATCAGATTCAGATCAACAGCATCTGTAAGCACACCAACTTGTTCACCCTCCTGCATTTAAGTTCTAGTAAGATCCTTGAATGTTTTTCTTTTAACCAGTTTACCAGACTGCAATCTTGTTTACACTGACTTTTTAACCAAAACAAATAGAGGAAAGCAAACTTTGACCAAGTCATTATCACTAGTTATAAATTAGTAGGGATTCCCTCATAGCTCAGTTGGTAAAGAATCTGCCTGCGATGCGGGAGGCCTGGGTTTGATCCCTGGGTCAGGAAGATCCCCTGGAGAAGGAAATGGCAACCCACTCCAGTACTCTTGCCTGGATAATCCCATGGACGGAGGAGCCTGGTGGGCTACAGTCCACGGGGTCGCAAAGAGGACTTAGTGACTAAACCATAAATGAGGGGACATTGACTGTATGAGGTTTTAACTGCATAGCTGAGGGTGGTGCCAGCGCTCTAATAGTTATAGAAAATTTGGGTAGATTTTAAGGGAGTAGCCCCTTTTTGAATAAATGAGGCAAAGGTAAAATCACTGCTGACACATCCGCACCTATGTCAATATCCGCTAGGACTAAATGAGAAGGACCCCTCCTTCTGGTTCGAGACCGACCTCCTCTAAGAGGCCCTCCTTTCCCCCTCTTACCCCACGCCCTGCTCCTTCTTCAGACCCTATTAAAACGACAGTAACAATAGATGAGTCAGACACCCAGGGTCAGAAAATAACATGCGAAGACATGGCGGCCATAGAACTTTAGAAACTGGAGGCAGATGGATAAGTGGTCCAGACAGGAAAGCTGAATCTTCGGACAACAGAGGAGGAGAGCAGAGAAGCCACCGGAATTATTCCACAAAACACTGGAAAGCTCTGGAAAATGCTAGTTATTTCACCATAGTCCCAGAGATTATGATCTAATTGGCCTGGCAAGTGGTCTGGATGCTTGAGTTCTTAAGGATTTCCTGATGATTCTAATATGCAGACAAGTGCTGGCATTTCTGCCCTATGAAAACAGAGTATGAAAAACAGAGGCTAAAACTAATGAAGCGAAGCAAGTTGGAGGCAGCAGAGGTGACGCAAGAGAAAAAAACTTTAAAAGAAAACTCATCAATACGCACATGGAACGCGTTCAGTCTCTGTTACTAGAACAGGATTCACATCAAAGAAGCACTCAGGGAATAGGAAAGCGTTGCTGGAATCGATTCCGAGAGTCGACAAGAGAACTTAAAGGAACCCCCGCAGTAAAGAAAACTCCCTGAAAGCAGGGCAGAGAAGGAAAAGAGACACGAAAAGATAAGGACTCCCAGGACCAGGAGATCCAGCACTCAACTACGAGGCGTTCCAGAGCGAAAATGGGAGAATATGGAATTGCCCAAGACGGCTTCCCAGACAGACGGACGGAAGGGCATTCGGCAGGACAGGAGACGCAAAGATCGCTCCGAAACGCTGGGGCGGCCCTCGCCCCGGGCCCTCCTGGGGCCCCCGCCCTCACCGGCACCCCAGACACTGCGCTGCCCTTTCGCTTATTCTCCACGCTCCCTCTTCATCGCAGCCCAGCCAGAGCGCCTCATAAAGTTACGCTTTTGGCTTCTGGCATCTTCAGTCGGAGCTCAAGCGGAAGTGGTCCGGCTGTGGGTGCTTCTGGCCCCAGGCAGCCCCGGCTAGACCGGCGCCCTTCCTGAGGCTGTGAGCGCTGCGGGAGCCTCACTGTTTCTGCGCCCTTCTCCACAGAGCGATTCTATCTGTCCCCATCCCCATCTCCGGGGCTCTCTGGTGGACCGCTCTGAAGATGGCCGTGCCCCCTTCAATGCCCTGTGGCCAGGAGCGGCATTTCTGCGCCTCCCCTGGCACCTGCGCGGATGGGCCGGACTCTCGGGTGCTTTTCGGTAGCCTCTTAGGCATCGCCACCAAAGCCCCGTGCCCCGGCACTCCTGCTCCCGAGGGTCCAGACGGGGCAGGGGTGTGTTAGGGGAAAACAACAGGAACCCCAGAGGGTCCAGATCCAGTGGGGCTCTGAAAAAGGCGTTCTGACTTTGATGCAGCTGACTCAAGCCCTAACTCAAGCAGGAAGACATTTAGACAACCTGGTGACCCTAGCTGAGGAATAAACATGTGAGCGGTCAGTGACAGCCTTCTGGAAGATTGTGGGGAAGGAAGAAGGACGTTTTCGCCAACATTAATAAAATATTCACATCACAGAGACTCATCCTTTAAACATTTATGGTAGATTGCTGACCTCATGTGTACCGAGGGAACAAACACCAGGACGCCATATGGAAACAAAACAAAAGGCCTTAGAGTCGACAGTGGCCCTGAGTCATCTCTCCCTAGCTCCCTTTATGATATCCTGACACGCGGGTCCAGGTTCGAGACCACAGCTCGGCCAGGCCGCCCTAGGAGGGAAAGACCCCAGTATTCGGAAGGTCCTTCTGGTCCACCAGGGTTAGCACTCCTCGCCTCTTGTCTTCGAGAGTCTCTTGTCTCACCGGGGAGCAAGCAGAGCTTCGCTCGTGGTCAGCTGCACGTGTCAACCCAGAGGTAAGGGCGCTGGTTTCTGAAGAGGCGAGGAAGCAGCCAGCATCTCCGACGTACACGGCTGTGGATGTCCAAAAATGGTGCCGAGACCCTGTAGCTGCAGAACTGCAGAAAACGTCGAGTCCCTGCCGGGCTTCGGAGAACACGGATGTGGGCAGACGGGTAGCACCCCAAGAGCATCAGGAGTTTGCTCTTTCTGGTCTATCTTCATGACTCTTGAAGAACTGGCTCCTTTAACTGAATCAGAGACCCTTGAAAATGAAAGCAATCCACCAGGACCTCAAACACCAGCCCTTGGACTCTCTCACTCCGCGCTTCTGGCCACAAGGAAGGAGTGGGATCCTGGGGAGCCCCACGAGGTTCTGGGGGTAAAAACGGGAACTGAGAAGGGAGGTGGGGAGGCGCCAGGAAACGGGCTGGGAAACCCCTGAGGACAGATGCTCTGTCACAAGAAACGCATTTTCAAACTTCTGGAATCCTAAGAGTCACCCGAGCAGGACTTGCAGAGATCCGATGTTGCGGTCTGGAGGGGCTGGCCCGCGTCTCGCCGCTATGTCAGCATTGGCAGCGACGGCCGTCTGAGGACGCGTGAGGCCTGGTGGCCCCTGCTTAGCCCACCAGCCGGTCGTGTGCCCTCCCCTCCACACGGGCAAACCAGGGGCCCAGGACATGCTGCGGGACTCCAAGGGCGCTGGGCAGGTGGGAGCAGCGCCTGCCTCTGTTTCTGAAGGTCAGCGGGTTCCACAGCTTGACCAAGGCCCCCGCAAGGGCCAGGTGGCCCTGGGCGGCGGTCCCGGGAGGCCAGCCTGTCTGTCCCTGTTTTGGAGAGGTGGTTCTCAGACGTGGGGCTCGGGGCTCAGCGACTCCCCCGTGCCCTCTGCAGGGGTGCGCAGTGCCCCCTCCACTCTGGAGGGGCCACTCCCATGTCTGTGATACAGCCCATCAGGCACCATTTGAAGAAGGGGCTCAACAAGAAGAGCGTCTGGTGATCGCAGCTCCAGGACATTCACGCCTTCCTTGGCGCCTGGGGCCTCAACCAGCTGGGCCCTGAATCCTAGGCTCCCGCCACCTCCACCTTACCCACGAGCCCGCGGGGGCCCTCCTCCTGTGACTGACCGCCGGTCAGGCTGGGGCTTTAGACCCCAGCAGGGCGTGGGGCCATTCCTCTTCTGTCTTAGTTACCATGGTGACCAAAAGCCTCTGTGTCCTCGTCACCCACGTGCAGACACAGTCATACCTGCTGCTTCCTGACCACGCCAGCCCGTCAAGCTCTGCCTCCCCGTCAGCCTCTCTCTGCGCCCCGCAGTGCCCCCAGGCCTCCCTGCCTGCCTCCCCCGCTGGGCTGTGACAGCCCCCGACACTGCAGGCACGTCAGCACCCCCGCAGTGGGCCACGGCAGTCCCCACGCCCTCCTGATTCCAGCCCACCAGCTGCGCCCACACCTGGCCTCTGGGTTCCAGCGTCAGGCTGTGGCCATGATCACAAAGCGCCTCGTGTGCAGCGTGCTCACAGGCCGTGCCCTGTTACCGTGTAACTGAGAAAACAGGAGGTCCTGTGGAATTTGAACGTCAGAGAAGCAATGAGGAACTCTGGGGTATAAATATGCCCCAGATACTCCACGGACATGTGCGTGCTAAAGCGGGTGCATTGCTTCTCTGGAATTCAGATTGCAGGGGCTCCTGAACTTAACTTGGCAGCCCTGCCTGACCCCTGCCTGCAGCACTGGGCCAGATGCCCCCCTTGGCCTCTGGGAACACGTTCCAGACGGTGGGCTCGGCTCATCGGATGTGCTGTCATGACTCTGAACCTCCTGGGGAGATGCTGAAGGCCTCATTTTGTTTCCTTCTAGGAGGCTCCCACTGGGAGGCAGGTCTCAGCGTTTACACACCGGAACCCCTGGGAAAGCAGTTTTTTACAAACTCCAAAGGAGCCTCTTAAAACCCACACTGGAAGCTGCAGTCTCTGTGATTTTTCACTGACATAACCCAGAAGGGTCATTGGAGCTAATCCTCTCAGCAGGACCCCTGGGCCAGGCAACCCTGCCCCATCCAGGTGGGGACATGGTCAGCAGCCATCCGCCTCCCTCAGGCACCGTCCTCCCGGGAAACCCACCATGCTCCTTTGCAAATGCATTCTTTTATTTGGAGTCTTAGGAGTAAACTGTCAGCAGTTCCATAGGAATAAATGGACAGTTGGCTAACAGCAAACTCACCGTTCCAGCAAGACGTTCACTGTGTGTGGTTCACAGGCTGAGCAAAGCTGCCTGGGGAGGAGACGGGTGGATCGAGGGTCAGTGGCGGTTGAGCCCCCCGGGCTGAGCTTATGGAGGAAGGGATTTCTCCCACAGGCGTCACCAGCTGGCCTGGATGTCAGGCCACCAGGCACCTAGAAGGATGTCCCTGAAAATCTACCGCCCTAGAGGGAGCAGCTCTGAAAATTTTGCACCAAGGAACTTTGCCAGCTTGGTGTGACCCTTGAGTCCAGGAGGATCACTCAGCGTGGGAGGAGAAAGGATGAGAAAACAAAGGAGGAAGTCAGGCCTCAAAAACCCAGCTTCCCTTAAGGTCACATTGAATAGAGAATTCTAAATAGCCCCAGAGCAGGTCCCTCTGTGGTTAAAGCCTTGGGCATTTACTTACGAGGCTAATTCTCAGGCCACATTCTCTTACTCAGCACTTTTAATCAAAATAATCAGTCCAGTGTCTGGGGAGGACAGAGAAGAAGGAATCAGTGTAAGAACACCCGGTTGCTAATGAAATATTTAAAAACCCGGGACAGGGATGCTCTGTCCTGTTTAATACAGAGGAGGTTCTTACCACACACCCCCATACCCTGGGGTTTCTCTATTTGCCAGGGGAAAAAATAGAATTTATGCGCCTTAAAAAAATATGAAGTGAAAAATTATCCATTAGCACAGCAAAGACCCATTTCCAGGAAACAGGTTTTAAAAGAAAATTCTTGGCGTCCTGAGGTTAAGCCAGGAGGTGTCATGACTTTGAACGTGGACGATGAAGGAGCCACTGTGCCCAGGTGTGCTCAGGCCCGCCTCGTTTCATCATTAAGGGAGGCTGGTTAAACCTCTGGTTGTGATCCAAAAATATCCTGGCAGTTAGCATCCTGCATTAAAATTTATAAACCACGAAAGACCTTTTCTCACAGAAAAGTTAATTCAGGCTGCATGGCCTGAAAAAAAAAAAAAACAAAAAGTATTTAAAAGGGGTAGTCATCAGAAGTGGTTATGTGGAAAACTAGAGGTAAGTAATGCTTTTTACGCCCCTAAAACATACTAAAAATATAGCAATAGTAATTTCAGAAGGAAGGGAAGTGGCACCAAGTGTAATTTCGTTTCTAAGAAGTCCCAGGAATGAGGCCTGGAACCACCAGAATTAACTTTCAGGGGTGATAAAATACAGGCAGGGCTGTGAGCAGGAAGTCAGAGCCGGGGTGGGGTGGTGCCCCCACTTGGCATCGGGCTCCGGGCAGCCCCAAAGTTCCCCTTCTCGGCCTGGCCGGGCCGGTCAGCAAGGGCATCTCCTCCTCTCCTGCCGCCTCCCTCCCCCTTCACCCCGAGCCTTCATTATTGAGTGCCTCCTGAATGCCAGCGTGTCAGGTGAGAGCTGAGACGCCACTTGCTCTGGGGGGCCTCCCCCACACCCCCAGAATAGGCAACCCCCCCACACCCGCTCCGCCCTCAGCCCTCCACGCCCCTTCCTCGCCTGCCTGCTCCCTAAGACCGAGGGCAGAGGGGAGCGTGCCTAGGCGTCGCCCACCCGCCCACCCCACACTCCCGCTGCGTGCTCAGAGAGTAGCTGGAAAAAAACAGATTCCGTGAGTCCAGCCTCACAGACCCGGGGGCTCTTCTATTCCAAACGGACCTGGAGACCCTGCTCTGAAGTGAGCATTAAGGGGACTGGCCAAGAAGAGGAAGCGGTCGCAGAGTGGCCGTTGCAGCCGCTGGCCGGGTCCTGCCCCTCGCCCTGCAGCGAGGGGTCAGCGGACACCCGCCTGCCCCTGGGCTGCCCCTGCCCTGCTCACCTAGGCGAGACCCGAGAAAGCCCGGCCCAGACGCTCAGCCCGAGCTCGGAGAACCTCCAGCCCCAAGAGCCACGCTGGAACTGCCCATCTGGTTTTCCTCCTGATCCAGACAGCCTGACATTTTAACCTCGACTGGACAATGAGCTTCTAGACAGAGCCACAGTGTCGCGCATCTGCTCTGCTGAGCTCCTCCTGCGCAGACTGGGCCCGCCTGCGCGCCAGCCCCCAAGAGGGCAGCATCGCCAATGCCCAGGTCACCCTCAGCGAGCGCGGGCGCCGGGTGGCCGACAGCTAGAACGCTGGGCTCTGCAAACTGCACTTCTTCGTCCTCCTCGCTGGAGCCCAGCGGGAATGGGACTTGGGACTCAGGCTTCCACTAAGCCTGAGCAAGGCCTGTGAGTCTCTGCACTTCTGGTCACAGACTGCTGGGCCCCCCCTGTCCAGAGCATCTGTCTGAGCTGAGTCCTGGCCTTGATGGAGCTCACTGCCAGCTCCAAAGGGCACCTCCCGCCCGACCCCAGGAACTGCTCTGTGCAGGCCATTCTGACGGAAGCCCAAAGGCCACTGGTGTCCAGGTTGGTATGGGACCAGCACTCTGGGGGGAAAGCAGAGTCTGTCACTTGGGCCTCCCAGGAAACAGGAGGGTTTGCAGAAACGGCCACAGGGGCTGCCCCGGGCTTCGTGACCGCTCCAGAGGCCTCACGCTGCAGTAGCCAGGCCTTCTCTCCACCTGGGCTTGCATGTTCCTCCCAAACATTCCTCCGCCGCCACCTCCCCTGACCCGCTGTCCACGGTTGCCCTCTCCAGTTATTTGTGGACACGTGTAGGGCCCAGAGCGCTCAGGTTAGATTTCATTCAGTCTCTCAAGTTGACTCACAGCAGGTCCGCTTCATTGTAATTCTCCGCAGAGACAGGCCCATCCACCTGCTTGGACGCAGGGCGACCTGACCGCCAGTTCTTCCTTAAACCTTGTGTAACGTCTTCCTTCTGCCAAGATTATTCTTAATCTGTTGGTTTTACCGTCAGAATTCTCTTTTCTTACCCAACTAATGGCGCAAAATGTTCACTGCAGCAACTAACGCAAAGATAAGAGACTTATGGTGGCAGTGGAAATGTAAACCCAAAACTAGCATCCCCACAAATCCACGATGCCCACAGACCAAGCAAGCACTCGGAGGGCAAGAAACTCGATGACATCAGCCAGCATTCACCCATTTCTCAGAACAAAGCCTTCTGACATGCGTGCTGCGCTCAGCCTTAATCTACAGACAAGGAGACATCAGTTGTCACAAGACTTGCTTGATTAGAAGAGATGCGTGATGAGTATACATCACACAAAGAGACCTAACATTTCAAGTATCACAAATGTTTTATGGCCTAACCAACCCCCAGCAGAAACACATTATCATCTTTTCAGTTGGCAGTGGGCGTCTTCTGATGCCAGCAAGTCCCGAGAGGGAAGGAGAGAGCTGGACAGGAGTCGGGGGTCCTTAGAGCACGGTGGACTGACCTCCCCACCCCTGAGAAGCCCCAGAGAGCGTTAAAGGCCCAGGTTCCCTCGTGAGGAGTCTGGTGCTGTGGTTTCAGGGGCCTGGGGTTGGAATATTCACCAAGCCCTAGGCGATTCTCACCTGCAGGAGAGTTTGGGAAATGCCTCCCAGGGGCTTCCCAGGTGGTGCTGGTGATGAAGAACCCGCCTGCCAACGCGGGAGATGTAAGAGGCGCAGGTTCGATCCCTGGGTCAGGAAGACCTCCTAGAGGAGGAGGCAGCAACCCACTCCAGCATTCTTGCCTGGAGAGCCCCTTGGACAGAGGAGCCTGGCGGGCTACAGTCCATGGGGTCGCAAAGAGTCAGACACGACTTAAGCGACCTAGCACGCACGCCCCGGATGAGCAAATATCAGAGAGCCACACACGTGCTCATAGTCAAGGTCACTTGTCCAATGTGAGGGGCAGAGTCCAAGTGGACTCAGGAGCTCGGCACAAGGACCTTCCCCCCAACCCTGGGAGCTCCGGGAGCAGGGCTGCCCTGAGTAGACGCACTGGGTCCTGCCGCCCCCCACAAAATGCTGTGCCTACACGCTAGAAGGGCCTCCCAGGTGACCCCTTGACTCAGTCAGACCGCCTGCTGCCTTGCGGACAAGGGCTGACTGAGGAATTTCCATGACGCAGCGGCTCGTCACGGGCCCCTGCCTTTCAAAGGGGCCAGGAACTTAGGGCCCACCTGGAGAGGACCAGTGACCTTCATGGGGGAGGCAGGCACCCCACATGTCCCTCCCCCCAGCTTATCTAACTGGCCCTAGTACAAGTTTTGTATTTTGTCTGCCTGAGAAATCTAATGGAAAGAACTATTCTTAGACATATTTATTTTATCAAGGAAAATATGTTCTTAAAATGTTCAAGAAAGGATATTGTCTGGTTCCCAAGAAATAGCCTGACAGACCCCTGGAAGGATATACACACTAAATACACACACAAGTGCATACATGCATATACACACATGCATACACGCCTTCTGGATGTGTGCGTGTGTGTGTGTGTATAATGCAGGGCATCCCTGGGGGCTCAGGTGGTAAAGAATCTGCCTGTAATGAGGAAGACCCAGGTTCGATCCCTGGGTCAGGAAGATCCCCTGGAGAAGGGAATGGCAACCCATTCCAGTATTCTTGCCTGGAGAATTCCACGGACAGCGGAGCCTGGCAGGCTACAGTCCACAGGGGTCGCAAAGAGACAGACATGACTGAGCAACTGACGCTTTTCCATGTGTATAATATGTGAGCATGTATTCACAACTGTGGTAGCAATTGTCTTCCTGTCAGGAATTTTCTTACAGTAAACTTGAATGAAACCTTCATCCTTCAACTGCAGGAGGGAGCGAACACCCTACTGCTTTTTACCCTTTGATGCGCACAGGGGTCACCAGTGGAACTTGTTAAAATGCAGATTCTTCCCCAGCAGATCTGGGAGGGACTGGACCATCTGCACTTCTAACCAGCTCACAGGAGAAGCTGGCAAGCCATGGGCCGCCCTTGGAGTAACAAGGTTCTGGTTTGTGGTGAATGACCATCTTCATCACACAGGAAACAATGACTGTCAAAGATCAGAATACCTCATACCTCAAAGAAACAGATAAAAACCGTGTTCAAATAAACTTATCCTTTCTTGGAAAATTAATCTCAAGACAGACTTCAGAATCTATACAATGCCTCTTGGCCATGACTGCAAACAATGTTGCCTGGATTTTGTGGGAGCCGTTTCGGAGTACAAGCTGGTAGATAGATTTCGACTTGAGAGAAGGAGGCAGCAGGTAAGCAGGGCGATGCTGTGATCTGCACGCCTGACCCCCAAAGCCGACCCTGCCCGCGTCGAGATGAGTAAGACACTTTCAAGCACATCCTCGTGGGACTCTTGGGGGAAATTCCCCCACCAATATTATTCCAGATATCCTGCTCTTTGGAGGTTGGCCCTGCCCGTGACTTTGTTTGAATAATTGAAATAACTATATTAATAATTATCCTAACTTCTAAGGTTTAAAATGCGAAACGGTCCCTAAACCATGTTAGGAATAACTAGAACACGAACAGATTGGACACGTGTGACACAGGTGCCGTGAAAGATAAGAAGAAATAGAGCAGGCTCCCCACGGGGCAGAGGCCCCGGCTTTTCAGGAGCAGAGGCCAAACCCAAGGTAATTACCAGAAAGGGCATCAAAACTACCCGCACACATGGCACGGGGCATGCACAGTGCCCCGGAAGGACGGTGTGGAGGGCGGATTGGAACTGACCGCAGTGGGCTTTGAATCTGGCCCTGAGGACAGAAGGACCCCCAAGGGCCCAGGAGAGGAGAGAGAGTGAGGAAGCGTGCAGGAAAAGGCCTCCAACCCAGCCCCCAGGAAACTGGGAAGGGGATTCTGGGCGGAAAGAGAGGAGCGGAGAGGAGAGGAGTCCCTCGGGAAGGCGGACGGCGGGGCTCTCGGCAGGAGCGCAGTGAGGCCACGGCGGGGATGCCAGCGCCGCGGACAGCGCACGCCCACCGTGGGGTCTGTGGGGCCCTCTCTCTGCAGCACGCTCGGCGTAGCCTGCTTTAGACAACAGCAAGCCTGCGGGGTCGGTGTTCTTGAGCCCAGATGAGGAAGCAGGTGAGAGGGTGGACAGCACGCTCAGTGTTGCAGAGGTGGCACAGAGGATGTGAAATCCACGCGTGTGGTCTCACACTCATCTGTGTGCACAGTGGCCACGGCTCACCTCGCATTTTCTAGGTACAATGTGTGTAAAAACACCTGCAGAAATACCGAGCACCACGACAAAAGCTGAACAAGCTGGTCCCTGGATTACCAACCTTCCCCATCTATCGTCCACCAGCTAAAGATAGTGGAAAGTCAAATCCATTCAGGAGTCCAGACTTATGACTACAGTTAATAAACTACAGACTATAAGAACTGTTATGTATTATACAACAAAGAAATTAAGTATCAGGTATGCTGACACACAGCACTCAGTTTATAATTTTACAACCTTATTATATGCTTGAGAAAATCATTAGTTCCAATGTTTTGTTTCCTGGCTTCTGCTCTGCCCTGGGATCAATGACTGAGAACTACAGCTTCAAGACATTGGTTTCAACAATTGGGAGGTGCAACCACTGTGGGAAAGAGCATGGAGGTTTCTCAGAAAACTAAAAATATAGTGCCAGACAATCTCGCAACCCCACTCCTGGATACATATCCAAAGAAAACAAAACACAAACCAAAAAGATACGCGCACTCCAGCCTTCACTGCAGCACTATTTCCAATAGCCAGGATATGGAAGTAAGCAAAGAGTTCCATCAACAGGCAAATGGATAAAGATGTCGTGTGTGTGTGTGTGTGTGTTTATACAGTGGAATATTACTCAGTCTTAAAAAAGAATGAAAAATATCATGTAAAGCAACATGTAAATATGTAAAAGAACAAACCTAGACAGCATTATGCTTAGTGAAATACTGTATGATATCACTTATATGTAGGATCTAAAAAATCATATGATCGAATGTACAAGCAAAAAGAAAGAGACTCCTAGACATAGAAAACAAACTAGTGGTTATGAAAGGGGAGAGAGAGGGCGAGTGGTAAATAAGGGGTATGGGGTTAGCAGATGCAAACCACTGTGTATAAAATAGCAATAAGGGTGCATCATACAGCACAGGGAAATGAAGCCACTATTTTGTAATAACTTTTAAAGGAAATACGAAATTATTGAATCACTATGTTGTATACCTGAAATTAATATAATATTGCAAATCATCTATACTTCAATTAATGAATTAATTAAACCATTTTTAAAACCAGTTGGAAGGACAAGACAAAAGTGCTCTGACCTCACGGCAGGACTGCAGTAACTTTTGCAGCTTCTTCCCACAGGAGGTCACTGTTACATCAGTTCCAGAAAAGAGCCTCAATTTGCTGAGAAAAAGAAACGAGCCCCCGTTTTTAATCTCTCTACCCAGTCTAGCTGTATTTGCATCAAGGAGTAGAGCAACTGACCAAAACGGCATGGGCGAAATACACATCAGGTAACGTGAAGAGAACACAAACCGTCCTTAGAAAGTTCATCAGAGGTGGTTTTCAAATACTTAATGGTTGATTTCTGAAAACTAAACTCCAGTTAAATGGTCTGCAAGTTAAATTCCAGTTAAACGGTCAGACACAACTTAGCGACTGAAGAGCAACAACAAATGGCCTACAAATAAACCTAGCTGCCTGTTTCACGTGTCGGGCTAGCTAACCCATCCAGACAGAGTATCATGGTGCGTAGCTGTGTAACTCTGGGTGACTGGCCTCACCAACCCTCAGTTTACCCATCCACAAAGCAGAAGGCACGATTCCACAGCTTCACGGGAGGATTAACTGGGACGGAGAGCTGAGCACAGAGCACGGGAGACACGGCACAAATGCTGGCGGTCATGACTGTCATCCTTAGAGCTGATCGCGGTGGTGCCCACGGGTCCAGGGAGTCAGTGATGCCATCCAGCCATCTCATCCTGTGTCGCCCCCTTCTCCTCCTGCCCTTAATCTTTCCCAGCATCAGGGTCTTTTCCAGGGAGTAGGGTTTTCGCATCAGGTGGCTATGGGTAAAATACAAACATAGCCTTAAAAATGTAGAAACTTGCCTATATTATCCCGTCAACTCAACAGGCTCATCCTAGAAGGCTGGGGAGACACAAGACCTTACTGGTATCATCATCTTTAAATTTTGAGATAACTAGAGGCCGTCGAGGGTTCTACAAGAAGACCCCACCATGAGACTCTCTGTGTAAGCACGCTGAGCCGCAGGCTCTGTAAGCCCTGTAAAGAAACAACCCTGTTTCATCAAATTCTGCCTCCTCTTCATTCAGTGGATGCTCGGAGATTCTTCACTGAGCAAGTCAGCCCAGAATTCAGGCACAAAGATTTAAGTGAATACTTCAGCTCTGACGCAGGTAATCAGATGCATTTTTATTCCCACTTCACCAAGTACATTCTTAAGGAAATCTGGCTCTTTAGAAAACAGAAACTAAAGCTTTCTGTTGTGTCTGAGTGTCTGGTGGGGAAACGCGCCGTGGTTGCTAGGACACACTGGTGCCATGCCTGACTCTCTGCAGAGGTGCTTGCAGTCCTACTCATCACTGCCTTGATGTCATTAGTGCAAGCGTCAAAGCAGAGGAAAAGGCAGAAATTTTAGAACAGAAGAGAAAACAGCTTTGACCATGCAGACCTCCAGAAGAGTCTTAGGGTCCCTCAGGGGGTCCAGGGACCTCACTGTGAGAACTGCTTGGTCCCAGGACAGACAGAACTGGTCAGCATAGACTCATCACATGTTCCCCTGGCCTGTTCCAGCGCAGCCTTCTCTGGGCCCTTTGGGAACACTCTCTCCTTGGGGCTCAGGCTGGACGGTCATCGTGCTGAGCATCTTCTGAGCCCTCTCCTGAGGACCCAAGGGACCTGCGAGGCTCAGGGGAGTCTGGGCCCGCACAGGCTCTGAGAGCTCACAGCTGCTGCTCCCTCCCTCCTGCCTCCGGCGCCCAAGGGAGCTCCGACCCCCTTTAGATCAGGGAATCATCCTGCAAACCATGCGTCTGCTGGACTCAAAGACACCCAGGCTGGATGCAGCCCCAGAACCGACAGTGCCCTGGGGCAGGAGAGCAGCCCCGCCAGGGCCCACTGTCTGCCGGTCAGGTGTCCTCAGTCAACTGCCTGGCCCACCTGCCCATGGCCAACTCCAAAGAGATGAAAGCAGGCCTTGGAATCGCATGGCTGAAAGGGGACGCGCCATCATACAACATCTACACTGTACAGAAGGTAGAGCCATTTCTCCGGGATGCAGATAAAAATACACTTATGAATTAAAATCTTGTCTTCATAGGTAATTTCTACACTTGGCTCCACTTAATTTTGTTCAGATAAGCCCTCTGTTCTGTTCTGTTGTCGCTCTGTCATGTCCGGCTCTCTGTGACCGGATGGACTGCAGCACACCAGGCTTCCTGGCCCCTCTGTGTCTCCAGGAGTTTGCCCAGGTTCATGTCCATTGAGTTGGTGATGCTATCCAACTAATAGGGTCTACGTGGGGGCCTCGCTGATAAGATGACTCATGATGCTGACCTCACAAACAAAGAATAAAATCACAGTGATCCTTGCAACTGACCAAATTGCCCAAATGACATTCTGTTTTCTCACTGGCACCTACCTTCCCAAAGCTGCGAGACTACCAGATTCTAGACCTCCGACCACATGACCATCCCTTCCGAGAATTTTTCACTGGCGGGGGATAAGAAAGACCCTGTCAGAAAGGGAGGGCGCGGGTTCTCCTTAAGGGCCAGACACCCTCTCGTTTCCCTCTAATGAATTTCCTTTTCTTGCCTGACTGCCCACCTTGCTTTTCTCCTCCGCACTTGCTGTATACCAACCATCTCATCAGATAAGCCCTGATGGTGTACAAAGCATAGTAACAGGAAAGGCGACATCCGTGTTCACTGCTCACGTTTGGAATGCGAAGCCTACAAGCTAAAGGTCTACTAGACAAACCAGAGGCTGGGCGCACACACCCCTCACTTCCAGTCTGGTCTCTGCCTCTTTCTAGAACTTCCTGACACCTGATCACGGACCGGAGAATCGGCCTGCTCACCATGACCCCAGCCTTGTCGCTCAGATTCCCAGTTCCCAGCTCGAGGCCTGGGGGTGGTTCCCAGTGCAAGACCCTAAAGAACAGGGGAGCCAGGAAGAGGCAGCACCAAGGCCAGAGGCCAGGGTCCAGGAGAGCTCAGCCACCCTGCGAGGGGCTTGGGAGACCTCTGCCCGCTGACCCAGGGCCTGTGGCTGCTGGCTGTGTCCTCCTGGGAACGGCCAGCCGGAACTTGGTAGTGACCTTGCCAAGGGCTGCCCAGCCACTTGTGAAGAAGGCTGCCCTCAGAGAAAGACGGTGCCTCCCGGCCCCCTGACGCCCCACCCATCACGGAAATGCCCCCCGGGACCCCGGGCAGGCGAGGTCAGAGCCACGCTCGCAGGGCCGGCCTGGGCTGGGCCTGCCGCTTCAGCACTGTCAGTGCACTGACCAGTCAGTGTTTCTCCCTGACCAAAGCTGTAACTGAGGGTGCAGGTCACCCACACACAGCTGGAAACGCCGGGGGTCTATCACGCTGCAGAAGGGCCCGGGGTGACAGGAGGCAGAGGATCTTGCCCCCCGCCTCGCCCTCTGAGGCCCCCCTGCCTGGCGATGCAGCCGTCAGGGCTCCCCGATCCCCGTCCCTGAGCCCACCCCTGGGACAAGCCCAGCACCGGCACATGTGCCCACCGTGGCCCCACCTTCTGCTGGGACCTCGGTGAAAGCGGGAGAGCCGCCGGGGGCAGCAGCCGACTTGACCTGTCTGGCTTCCTGTGCCTCTGCGTTCGGGGGGCTTTGGGCCTCGTGGCTTTCCTCCGCTATCTGCTGATCACTCCCCGTCTTTGTTATCTTTGCTATGTTTTGAGCAGAAATTTCAAAATAAAGCCCAAAGTGCCCAATGGCCCAGGCGGAAGACTTGAACACAGAACCCTGAGGCCAATGTCCAATGGTGACATGGAGTCACCGCTTTACTCGAAGCTTGGGGTGATTTGGGGGTTGTAAACTAAGAAACCATTTTTAAAATTTATTTACGTGTGTTACTGTGTATTTGAAACTCTAGAATCAGCACATCGAAACCATGATTCCACTCCACTCTTGCTTGTGCTAAATATTTTTAATGACTTGATACGTGAAAATATTATATTAAGTAATAGGAGTAAAAGTCATATGTAGATGTAGCAAAAATCAAGAAGGGAGTGTGAGAAAAATTGGTCTGGGAAACCCCAATAGACAAATGTGATTTTGACAGTTGTCATGGCTTAGGTAAGTGGATCAGGACACAGTTTGGTCAATTGTATCTAGAAATTTCATTATCAATATGCTAATCATTTTCTAACTTAGGAACACAGGCTTGATTTGCAATGTTTGTATATTTTACTACTTTGATTTAATTTTCAGAGAGAGAAAATAAGACATTTTTTTCATATTATACGAAATGACATAAAACTATCACAATTTTAATTATTCTGAGAAGCCAAAATGACACAGACATAAACTGGGACTCTCAGAATCTCATACGAGCAAAGAGCTGCTCCCAGGGTGTTGGGAAACCTTTCCATTGCTTTATATCTTCAGTGAAGACTGACGTCCAGATAGTATTCTCTGACACCCTGAAAAGGGAGTTCCTAAAACTGCTCTTGTAGACACTTTTAAGACAAGAGGTCACCCACATTTCAAAATAACCGTTCACAATGGAAAAGAGAAGAGGGTATATTGTAAAATCTGATTTAAGAGACATTTTCTTTACTGTTAGAAAGTGATAACAACGTTTTACAAAACACTCAGAGCAGAGCACTCCTAATGAGCTCCCTGCCGGCCCCTCCTTCGGGACACACCTGGGGGCCACCTCTCAGACCCAGGGGAGAGGCCGTTCTTTACCGTGCGCCCCCCATAGACAGAAGTCTACTGCAGGCAGGGGCACATATCAGCCAATGCCCCCGGAGGCGCATGTGCAACAGCCAAAAGGATTCAGGCTTGGGCAGGAGTGACAGGGATTCTCATCATGTCAGCTCCTCAGAGAGGCACAGGGCCACCCTGGAAACTGCCTTCTCGAGTTCTGGGTCCTCTGAGCACTGCCGATGCAGGGCTGGTGGTTTCTTGTTGAATAAGACAGAAATCTACATGCAGGCATAGACACATATCAGCCAACTCCCCCAGAGAGATTTTTAACCATAAACTCATGCATTTTCAATTGCGGCCAAATCCAAAGAGGCAAAAATTAATTATTTGGACAAAAATTAATTCATGCACAAACCACAGAACCACCTGCAATGCACACACAGGCGCAGAGTGCATCCGGGGCCCACGATTTCAAGGAAGGGGCTTGACTAAGCAGAAAAAAGCCAGAAGTCCCTGGCGGAGGGGGAGTTGGTGATAAGCAGCTCTGCTGACAACTTCTTCCAGTAGGAAAAGCAACTCAGAACACCTCCTGGAGTCTTCGCTAAACTGCCTCCATCGTCTTAAAGATAGCTCATTCTATGCTAATTGATGAAAGAATTAAATACGCAGAAAGGACTGATTTCCCAGACACAAGACTCTCTTGAGAAGCGCTAAAATTTTTAGAATCTGAATTCTTTATCTTCCTTCAAAATGCTCCTGTTTTCCTGACTGAATCCCAGCTGTGGCATCCCAGGAAAGGCACTGAGGGGCAGAGATTCCAAGGAAAAGGCTCAGAGGCCATCCGTGCCCAGGAGCTTGCTCAGAAGAAGTGGCCACTCTTCTGCAGACACTTCTTAATGAGGGGAAAGGACGCTGTGCTTTGGTGCCATTTTATTTCCCCCAGTTACATGAGAAGTAGAAGAGATGCTGACATTATTTTTAGCTCTCACAGACAAAAATAGAATGCCGGCTTTCATGCACGTCAGGAATGACTGCCTCCAGGTTCCCCGAAAGTTGGTGGAGAGTTGGAGATGTTGACAAGGGCTGCCTACCTCTCCTGATCCCAGTCCCGCAGGGCAGCCGTCCCGGGGGAGGACGAGGCAGGACATGCATTCTGCTGGCTGGGGCGAGCCTGCTCCCTGGCCAGAAACATTCAGCTAGGACAGAGACCATGTTACTACCTGGGTGTCCTCAAGAGCAGGCGCCTGTCGGTGACCTCCCCGGGTCATCACGGACCGGAGCACACGCCAGAGGACGGGAGACGAGAGAAGACACAGGCCACCTGCAATCCAGACACCTTTTCTTCTGAGTGACAAGTCCATCTTGGCCTTCCCGCCCTGACCCAGCGCAAGCACGTTTCCAGGCAGAACTCTGCTCCGGGTGGGAGGAGGTGCTGAGCAGCAGGGTCTGCAGGACCCTGCGGTGACGGTTCCAGTTACACCATCAATGGCTAATCTGCCTCTTTAAAAGGAAAAATATGATGGCCCGGGTGACAGATCGGAAACAGGTGCGGGGCAGAGGGAGACCGGCTGGCGACAAGTGACACCCCAGAGAACGCGCTTGTCTCCCGTTCAAGGACAATTAGCGCCAGGGAAACGAGGCCACCGCCAGGGAGCTCTCTCCTGCCCACGCGGGCAAGGGACACGGGCTGGGCGGGAGGGGGATGCACGGCCTTAAACATCGCAAACTCTCCGCCCGCAGCTACGTTATTTTGAGATCTAAGTTATAATCACGGTGACCACCGCTGATGGTACAATTTCACCGCGGCGAGGCAGGAACAGCCACCTGCTATTAAATGTACCAACTGTCATCGCAACAGGGAGACCCGAGCTTTGTCCCATCCCACTCTTCGCCTACTCACATCCTGATAATAGTTTGTTCTGTTTGGTCTTTGCAGCATTTGTACCCGGTGGTTCAACATTCCAGGAGCTGTGACCCCCACCTCCATGTGGTCCCTTCGTCCCCCGGGGCCATGCCTGTTGGGGGGGTGGCTGAGGATCAGAGGACAGGAGGTGAGCACAGACAAGCCAGGTGAGAAAAAGCAGGGGTGCTTAGAGCCGGTGGGGTGGCAGAGGGAGCAGAAAGAACCACGGGGGAGAACGGACTCAGGTTGCTGAGAACAGGAGCCCTTTGGCCTTCCATTAGGCAAACAGAAGGTGTGTGTGTGTACGTGCGCGCGCGCGCAGGTTTGCATGCATCAAACAGCAAGTCAGATCTGAGGGAAATACAGCATGGTGATTATTTACATGGGTAACAGAGAAGTAACAAAAGAGGAAAACCTGGATTTGATTGTGTAAAAGGAATGCTGATTATAGCTAGGAGAGTCGTAATCACTCTGGGTTAACGATGCACACAGCAGCTATCGAGCCCCACTCACATGTGCCCCGTTCATCGTTCAGTTTCACTTTGTTTCAGCGCCGCATTGCGTGGCTTTCCATCTGGTTTATTGTCGTGTATCTGCTCTGTGCCAAGTCGCTCCGGTCGCGGCCGACTCTGCGACCCCGTGGCTTGCAGCCCTCCAGGCTCCTCTGTCCACGGGAGTCTCCAGGCAAGAACACTGGAGTGCGTTCAGGGACCCACTCCAAAGCCGTGCCCACCCACAGGAGAGCTGTGCCCTCCTCCAGGGAATCTTCCCGACCCAGAGGCTGAACCCACATCTCTTAATATGTTCTGCGTAGGCAGGCGGGTTCCTTAGCACTGCTGCCACCTGGGAAGCCCAGGGTACCTGTCACAAGCTTTTAAAAATCCTACACTGTTTAGGTGATTTTAAACAGTCTGTAGAATATAACAGAACATAAGAAAAGCCTTTCAAAAACAGAATCAAAGGGAAGTTGGAAAACAAAAGGAACAAAACATGGTAGAAAAGTAGAATATGTGGTATTCTGTCAATTCAAAAAATAAATCAGAGGAAGAGACAGAAGAGAGGCAAAAAAAAAAAAAAAAAAAAAGCCAGAAGAGGAAAAATGAGTGAAACAGAAAAACCTGGTTAAGAGCCAAAAAAGAAGAATCTGAGCTACACTGAACTATGTCGATAGATGTAAGTTGTGGAATGCACAGACAATTTGTTCTTGTTAGGAGAGAATAGACTCTTCTAGAAAGAACTTGCGCTTCAGGCCTTCCGCGCAGATTGCCTGTCACCAGAGCGACTGCCGTGCAGAGTAAATCCCCCAGGGCAGCGCAGTGAGGTTTTCTCCTATGATTAGCTGTGCTAATCTTCTTAAAGAGAAGGGATGAAGAGACGGAGAAGTGGTGGAGACAGTCATGGAGGGCGTGTTTTTACGGTCCCTGGAGAGAAAGGCCCGGGATTGTGAAGATTTCCCGTGGCCCCAGCAGGAGATGGAGACGTGTCAGCCCAGCTCCGTCTGCATTCCTGACGACAGCCGAGCCGCTGGCAGGCCCTCTCTGCCCAGCCCTGCCAAGGCCCTTCTGGCCGCCCGGGCACCCGCTCACCGGGCCAGCGAGGGCCTCGGGGACTGTGGCCTTGGCAGACACAGAAAGGAGAAGGGCTCTTGTGCCTCCCGTCCTGGGCCCGTCCGTCCCCCGCAGGGCGAGAGAGCCGGGGAAATTTACTGGCGACACCTCTGGGCCCTGAGCCACTCAGCAAGAAGCTGAATGGGACACGCTGCGGTTCCTCCCCACCTTCCGCGCCGCCGGACATCAGACCCGTTGCACAGGACCTTCTCTTGGGATCTCAGGGTTAGCATCCTCAGACGTTCCCTCAGAAGTATCCTAAAGTTTTCACTTCCCAGTCACTTGATTTCTCTGGAGCAGATCATCACCAAAACCGTTCTTCCTGAAAATGCTCCTGTTTCCACCTAGCACCATCTTGCCTACTCACAAAACTTGTATCACAGAACTTGGCAAAAAACTGTCCTGGAAACATACTCAAACTCATAGAAACTATCACAAATCATTGGCTATTTCCAAGTTCGCCTATAAGAATACTTTATCTCCCCTGTTCTATAGAAATTAATGAACAGAAAAGGACACCCCTCTGATTACTCATTTGCATTGCAAGCAGCCCAAAAGAGGAAGTCCTTGGATCTGACTTCAGTTTTGCCCAGGAAGTTTCTTCTTGGTGTGTGCTGGACAAGATGTTAGCTCACAGGGGAAGGTCAGTCTCCAAACACCACGCTTCAGCCCGACTTGTTCCCTCTACCCAGCAAGGTTCATCTCTCTGCACTCACAGTGAAAAGACTCCTTTGCCCTTTATACCTAATAGCTGTGCTCCACCGTCTGTTGTATCATTAGAAATGCCCTTGTACCTGGACAGGTTTTCGAAATAGAAACTGGACAAAGAGGAAAGTGAAAGCAAAGTCGCTCAGCCGTGCTCAACTCTTTGCGACCCACGTCCTGCAGCCCGCCAGGCGCCTCTGTCCATGGGACCCTCCAGGCAAGAGCACTGCAGTGCGTTGCCATGCCCTCCGCCAGGGGATCTTCCCAACCCAGGGATGGAATCCGGGTCTCCCACACTGCAGGCAGACACTTTACCATCTGAGCCCCCCGGGGAAGGACAAAGAGGGATGTTTCCCAAACTCGCTCTGATTATCAGAAATAATGATCCCTGGCCCTCCAGGGGAACCCGGGACACACCTCAACAGACCTGTCCGTCCTGCAAACGTCTCGGTGCCTGTTTGGTACTGTGAGCAGGAGAGAAGGCGAGGGGGGTGACATGAGGTCCCGACCTTGAGGAGGGCATCCGGGGCAGGGTGACAAACAAGTTCCAGCAATCGCAGGTGAGGCCCCGTCTGGGCAGGAGGGCGAGGGAGGCCCAGGGGGCCGAGCAGAGGACAGAGCCCGCCGGTCCACACCCCCGGACACCCCTCATCGCGACAGAGCCGGTGCTGGGGGCTTGGAACGCATGTGTGTCCACTGCTCAGAGCGGCAGCCCCCGCGCTCGGTGAGGGGCCTCCCAGAGAGCCGGCTGTCAGGATGGGGCCTGCCGCCGGCAAGAGCCTGTCCCCGACCCCAGCGGCCACTGTCGACAGCCCTGACCCCTACTCCACGGAGACCTCGGGTCCTGAGGGAGCTAGACACTCATGCGGAGCAGCTGTGGCCCTCGCGTGCCTCTCCAGACTGCATGCCCAAACCCCCCCCAAGAAACTGCGCTCCCACGCCACCCCCGCGACCGCTCAGCCGGGCGCCAGGCTGCGGTGGTGCCCTCTGGGAGAGCTGCACGTTCGTTCAAAGGCCTCCCAGCGGCGACCGCTCCCACCGGGGGCGAACCTCCGGGAACCAAGCGGGGGTTTGCGGTTCACAGAGCTTCCTTAATTCTACACCAGGGATGGCAACACAGAATCTGAAAACCATCTGATAGATGGGGATGGGCGTTGCTTTATGTGAGAAAACAGAAGGCAGGACTGACCCTCGCCAGGAGACCAAGCCACCACAAGTACCTGGCTCTTTCCAGATCGCGAATCTTGTTCACCAGAACTTTCTTCCAGAAAGCACTTCTCTACCTCCTCCATGCACTGGAAAAAAGCCATCTTCTCCAGCTGCTCACTGCAGTAGCACGCGTTGACTCCTTCCAGCCTCTTCACTGTTAGCATCTTGGTGGTGAGCCCGAGGAAGCTGGTGTCTGGAGCGTGGTCTCCGTCCCCCGCGGTCTCTGGTTTGTAAATGAGGACAGAGTCATCATGACTCTTCTCTCCGCTGCAAGGGGGGAACGGAGCTCCCATGACTGAGACACACGTTTGACTGGGAAAACCAACACCGGGAAGTTTGAGTTTGCTTCAATTTAAACTAGAGAAAGGGCCCCAAATGAGGAAGAGAAATGAAAATATTAACCTTGAGTTTCACGTGTTGGAACTTGGAAAGGAAAAAGTTTTCTCTCCCTTATTTTTCCTACAAAAGAAAATAGTGAGAAGCAACCTGGAGCATCACGGGGCCTTGCTGCCGAATAGAAGATCTAGGCGAAGCGACCGGTTTAAGAAGACAGTCTGGGTTTAACTGGCTTGCTGGTCTTGCCCCTCTGGCCCAGGTTGTGTGAGGCAGGGGGCCCAGGGACTCCCCCGGGAATTCTGCCCCCTCTGGGGAGTGGTCTCACCAAATGTGCCATTTTCAGAGCCTTTCGCTGCCTACGTCTTAAAATGTTTATTTTAAAAAGAACTTTGCTTCCTAACAGTCCTCTCACATAGATGAGATTCCCAGACACCTTTCTCTGTGTCATTAGCAGCTGAGCACCAAAGATTTCACACCCTAGGTACACTTTCCTTACAGAAGAAGTAATAGCCTCATTACTGCTCTGATACCAAAGCCCCACACGGGTGTCTGCATCCACGCATCTCCCGACCGTTTCGGGGAGGCTGATGCAAACTTGTGATCGGTTCCCTCCGGAGGCCCCCTGTTGGAGATTTTCCGGAAATTGCTTCTTCCAACTTTTTCTCAATTTGAAACCATCTGTAATTATCCCCACAAAACTTCATCTTTCATTTTCTCAACTCCTCTAGTATAATAAAATGATACTTTGTACTCTAAATTATTCAAAATCCAATGCTCTTCACAATTCTACTGAACCGTAGAAAGACCATAAACTTATTCACACGAAAATGTGAACAGGATCAACCAGAGCTCTGTGAAATATACTACAGACCATCACCAGTGATCTTACAAGTTGCCCTGAAAAATTCTGTTATTATAATAAGGATTTCACGGCTACATCTAAAACAAACTATAACTAAAATCTAATACATCATTGTAGAAGGTACTCAAGTTGGCTCAGGAAGCCACATAAAAATTAACACATTAAAACAAAAGCTTGGGTCCAAGATATAAAAATTTTGCAGAGAACTATTAAACGTTAAGCTCTGCCTGGAGTTTGATAAAACTTGCTATGTAAGACAACATAGAAATAAAGAAAGAAAATAGAGTGATTACCATTTAAAAGAGGACATGCTGGGGTTCAGACCACTCCAAGCGTAGAGCACAAGTTCCAGCAGATAAAGGGGAGTTTGCAGAGTTCAGAGCCACTACTCAGCTCCCTGTAAAGGTCTTGCCTTGCAGTCAGAGTAAGTCTTCTGAAAAGACAAGTGTCCACTCTGGGAGGAAGTAGCCTCTCTCTCGAATGCCACTTTGAGCCCCTGTTTAAACTCAGATGGGCCTTGATCTCATGTTGCTCAGCTGTTGCCTTCTTAGTCAGATGGGGAAGAATATTAATTTTAGACACCGGGCTTTTCAAAGCCGATGGCTCCATTTCAGAGGTCAGGTAAGGAGAGGTTGCACCGCAGCCGCGGATGAAATATCACCTTCACCTTCTCGTCGCGTCACATCGGGAGCAGCCTTGGGACAACAAAGCTGCGTTTGTCTTTGCCATCGCACGCCCCGCTCTGCCGCGCTTTTCGGTCTTGGCGTCTCGGGCACGTCCCCAGATTGGGGGTTCAAGTGTGGGAAGCCCACCTTTTTTGCCCACCTTACACTTTGAACACAACCCACTACAATAAGAGAGAGCTTCTGCCAGCAAAAGCACTGGACAGTTTTAAGGTTCTCAGCGCTTAAGATTATTTGCAACATCTCCAGCTATTTACAGCTCCAGGGAAAGTTCAAAGGCACAGGCGTGCGGGGGAGTGACAAAGAACAGGAGTGAGGTTTCACAAACTCTCCCTGCAAAGAACACTCTGCCTCACCCGCCCCCCCATCTTCCACCCCAGGCCAAGAAAAGAGAATCCGGTGCCAACAAACCACCTGCCTGATCCCAACAGCAGGGGATTCCTAGACTTACTGAAGTTGCATAAAACACTGATTCCCCAGAAAATAGAACTGATGCAGATGATCCTACAGTTCTTTCATTTTCATCCTTCAGATTCCCCTCTCTCCACCCCAACCCGTCTCTAGTGACCTCTTGCTTTTCAAAGACTAAAGCTCTTATCTTTAATTCAGATCAGTGTTTTCCATACTAAATAAGAATACATTTTCATTTTGAGTAGAATATAAAGAATTATAGTAAAACCATTTAAAAAGCCAAACTTTGGATATTTTTCTAGGACCACAGGACTTTGCTCTTCAGGCAGAGTAACTTCACAATATTATATGTTTGTGAAAGATAGATTACGTGACAGAATTGTCATGGAAAGAATGAACTGATTTGAGGTTATCAGTTTCCTTGGAGTAATTAAACTGTGAAGTATGGATGAGGTGACAAGTCCCCACACCCAGAGAAAGCCAGGTGAGTGGCCTTCGGCTAATTTGATGGCATACTCTCCCTGGTGGCTCAGACGGTAAAAAATCTGTCTGCAGTGCAGGAGACCTGGGTTTGATCCCTGGGTTGGAAAGATACCCTGGAGGAGGGCGTGGCAACCCACTCCAATATTCTTGCCTGGAGATCCCACGGACAGAGGAGCCTGGTGGGCTGCAAAGAGTTGAACTCGACTTAGTGACTAAACAACAAGAAAACAAATACTTTATTCAGGCTTTATGAGTTCCTCCCTAGTGTCCCTTCTCCACACTGGAATCTCATCCAGGACTTCACACTAGTTTAGATCCGCCAGGATTTATCATGGACTGGATGTGGGGAGTGAAAGGAAGCTGGAAGGGAAGGGCGACCCTCCACGCCTTCCTGAGCATGTGGAGGCGGGGCTGACGCTGGCTGTGAAGGAGAAGTGACTCGGGGGGAGTCAGGGCTTCCGTGTTTGACAGGTCTGTTAGATATCTGGATTGCACAGGTCGTGAGACAGAAACCTGGACTTCAGGGGAGAGGTCCCGGCTGCAGACATGTCCGCACAGGCTGACAGCTTCAGGTGCAGTATATATTCGATACACATCTGTTGATTGATCACTAGTTCAGTTCGATTCAGTCGCTCAGTCGTGTCCGACTCTTTGCGACCCCATGAACCGCAGCACACCAGGCCTCCCTGTCCATCACCAACTCCTGGAGTCCACCCAAACCCATGTGCATCAGGTCGGCGATGCCATCCAGCCATCTCATCCTCTGTCGTCCCCTTCTCCTCCTGCCTTCAGTCTTTCCCAACATCAGGGTCTTTTCAAATGAGTCAGCTCTTCGCATCAGGTGGCCAAAGTATCGGAGCTCACTAGCGAGGTTTTGAACTGTGCCTAACTGTCCTAAAGGAAAAGGCAATGGAAAGAGCTACTATCATCCTGCTTTTCTAAAATTAGACAGCAGCAGTGCGCTTCTGCTGTCACACCATCTCCAGCATCTGGTGGCTCCGAGCACAAGCAGCCGAGCGCAATCCTGGCCACCAAGAAAAACAGGTGATGCGGGCGGACCCGCTGTGGCCTCTGCACCTCACCTCAGCAAAGTCCACGCCATAAAATAACCGGATGTCTCTAAAGGTTCTGTTACTAGTGGGAAAGTGCACAGTAGAGCTCCAGACATTTTCCCTGGATTTCCCTCATACTACGGAGCTACAAATCTTTTATAAAAATCCTAATCTTAGGTAAAGAAGCCTCCTGCAATGCAGGAGATCCAGGTTCAGTCCCTGGGTCAGGAAGATCCCCTGCAGAAGGAAATGGCAACCCACTCCAGTATTCTTGCCTGGAGAATTCCATGGACAGAGGAGCCTGGCGGGCTAAGTCCATGGGCTCACAGTCAGACACAACTGAGCAACTAACACGTTCACTTTCTTCAACCTTAGAAAACATCATTCCTCAGAGCCATAGAAATTGCAGTCGCTTTCAGTGGAGATCGACAAGAGAGTGTGCTGTCGCAGGAGCGGGTGAGGCAGGCGTGGCCAGGGACTCCGCGTGCTGGCTGGTGCGCAGACAGCCTGGACAGTGCTGACAGCGTCTGCCTGTGCTTGGTGTCCTGAGGGTCTCAGAGCAGCAAGGCTCTTGCATGTCTACACCAAGAGTGCAGCCAACTTCACAAACCCCAAAATGCAAAGAAGGACTCCCCACTATCTACACAGCTATTGAACTTTCCTTTCAAAAAGCATCATTGACTATGATCCATGAAAGCAAATACTGATACACTGTACTCACCAAAATTCAAAATTTGCTCCTCAAAGGACACCATTGAAAAATGGAAAAACAAGCTACAGACTTGGAGAAAATACTGTGAAACCGCATATTTGATAAAACACTCATATCCTGACACAGACCCTTACAAATCAGCAATATGAAGGCAACCCAATTCTAAAAATGGACAAGAGATTTGAAGGACATCTTATAAAAGAAAATATATAATAGTTAATATGCACACAAAAATGCTCAAAAATCTGTCATTAGAGGGATGCATTAAAATCACAATGAAATAACATTTCACACCCACTAGTAGAACTACAATAAAAAGATAGATGAAGGACATGTTGGTGAGGATGTGGAATAACTGGAACCCTCAACATTCATGTTGGAGGAAACGTAAAGTGATGCAGGTCTTAGGAAATAGGCTGGCAGTTGGTTAAAGTCATTCTCCATCTGACCTAACAATTCTTCTCCCAGGCATCTACCCAAGAGAAATGGAAATACGTGAACAAACAAATCCTTGCATGCAAATATTCAGCAGTGTTATTCACAACAGCCAAAGCCTGGAAACAATCCACTGTCCAGCAGGGATTCAGTGAATGGAGAAAAGTGCTCCATGTATCCATTCAAATGGAATGCCACTCAACAGTAGAAGTGAATGAAGCATTCATCCTGGCTACAACCTGGATAAACAAAAACACCGTGCTAAGTGAACAGAGTCAGAAAGAAACACCTTATACGTAACTTTCTGTTTTTATGAAATGTCCAGAAAAGGCGAATCCGTAGACACGGGAAGTGGATTCGGGTTGCCTCAGGCTGAGAGTAGAAACAAGGATGAACTGTAAGCAAAATCTTACTGGGGTGACAGAAACGTTCAAAAAACACTTTGAACACTTCAGGGTGCTTCCTAACACATAGTTCAGTTGTCCACTGATGATGGGTGAATTTTAGGGTGTGCAAATTATAGTTCAAAAAAGTAATAAAGAAAGGAGAAAACCCAACTATATAAATAATGAGAGGGAAACTTGTTAAGAGGAAAAAAAGAGTGCCACTCAACATTTGGTGGCTGGCTGTTCCAGGTGACCTAGGCTGGACCCGAGGAGTCATAAATCATGCCCTGCACTTGCCAGGTCACCTGGGGCCAGAGAGAGGAAGAGGAAACGGTGGGTGGGAAAGAGCTAAGATCTCTCTTCTCTCTTGGAAGGAATGCAGCATGGGGTAGGGTTTCATAATTAGTAGAAAATTAACGGAAATTTAAAGCTAATTTATGTCTCTTACTTTCTACTTGCGGAGAGGACACTTTGAACCAGGAGGACAGTGATGTTATGGAACATTCAGACTTGTTTACAACCCAGTTGATATTAGACCCTTAAACTGCCCAGGTGGCGGTGAGTAAGTAGCTAAATTTTATGTAATAAAAAATGAAAATAGAAGGATTGAAAAAAACTAGATGAAAATACATCTAGGGCCCTTTAAAAATTAGTCTGCTCAGAAGTACCAAATAATGTTTCAGTTCATTACTTCTATAAAAGTTGCACAGTTCGTTCACATAATTATGCACTTTTTTGCTTTCTTGTAAAATGTAAACACAAGTCATGGAGTTAATCTACTGCTTAGAAAACATATATGATATTCAATAGGAACAAAGTGCACCGTACAATACTTTTTGTAAATTCAGAAATACATTTCTGAAGCTCATACCATTTCTGTATAATTTTCACTAGATATGTTTTGTTTCTTTTTTAGAACTTAAAAGCTACAAAGGATTTGCATGAACAGTATAATGAATATCCATACACCCTGCACATAGATTCACCAAGTATTTATATTTTCAATGTTTGCTGTCTCTCTCTTTTCTGAGTTACAGACCTCATGAAACTTCACCCCGAAATACATTATCATGTCTCCTAAGATCAGAGACAGGATCCAACCAAAAATCACACAGCAAAAAAACAAAAAACAAACAAAAAAATCACACAGCACACTTTGTTGACACGCTTTTCAGTCTCCTTTTTATCTATTCCGAGAACAAAAACCAAGTTTTTTTTTTTTTTAACCTTTCATGACATTGAGACTTTTTGTATTTTTGACTCTAGACCAGTTTCTCCATAAAATATCTCTCAGTTTGAATTGAGAGATTGTTCCTCATAGTCTGAACCAGGCAACCACAGGGCGTGAACACCACATCAGGGGCATCAGGTCTTTCTCAGGACGTCTTGATAGGCGGTACATGATGACGATTGTGCCATGGTCAGTCACATAGTTTGGTGATCTGATACAGGAGGCGTCTGCTAGATTTCTTAATAATAAAGTTATCCTTTTCCCTTTGCAATTAGTAACTAACTTGCGAGATTTTATGGGCATCCCATTCCACAGCAGTCTATCACGCGATGACTTGAGTACCCATTCTTGCGTGAATCAGCTATCACCACAGTGACTGATAAGTGACTTCCCAATCCTATCATTTTCGACACTTGTTAACTGATATTCTTCTACTGAGAAGTTTTCCATCCCCATCCTGATAACCTCCCTTTCAGTATCATTTCTGAACATAAAACACATTCTCTGTGTAGATCACAATAAACTGTGGAAAATTCTGAAGGAGGTGGGAATACCAGACCACCTGACCTGCCTCTTGAGAAATCTGTGTGCAGGTCAGGAAGCAACAGTTAGAACTGGACATGGAACAACAGACTGGTTCCAAATAGGAAAAGGAGTACATCAAGGCTGTATATTGTCACCCTGCTTATTTAACTTATATGCAGAGTACATCATGAGAAACGCTGGGCTGGAGGAAGCACAAGCTGGAATCAAGACTTCCGGGAGAAATATCAATAACCTCAGATATGCAGATGACACCACCCTTATGGCAGAAAGTGAAGAGGAACTAAAGAGCCTCTTGATGAAAGTGAAAGAGGAGAGTGAAAGAGCTGGCTTAAAGCTTAACATTCAGAAAACTAAGATCATGGCATCTGGTCCCATCACTTCATGGGAAATAGATGGGGAGACAGTGGAAACAGTGTCAGACTTCATTTTTGGGGGGCTCCAAAATCACTGCAGATGGTGACTGCAGCCATGAAATTAAAAGACACTTACTCCTTGGAAGGAAAGTTATGACCAACCTAGACAGCATATTAAAAAGCAGAGACATTACTTTGCCAACAAAGGTCCGTCTGGTCAAGGCTATGGTTTTTCCAGTGGTCATATATGGATGTGAGAGTTGGACTGTGAAGAAAGCTGAGCGCCGAAAAATTGATGCTTTTGAACTGTGGTGTCGGAGAAGACTCTTGAGAGTCCCTTGGACTGCAAGGAGATCCAACCAGTCCGTCCTAAAGGAGATCAGTCCTGGGTGTTCATTGAAAGGACTGATGCTGAGGCTGAAACTCAAATACTTTGCCCACTAAGAGTTGACTCGTTGGAAAAGACCCTGATGCTGGGAGGGATTGGGGGCAGGAGGAGAAGGGCACGACAG
>CM035296.1:47745355-47815782 GCA_020226075.1 Hydropotes inermis | reverse complement strand
AACCTTGAAACTGTCCTTACTTAACAGGGCTGACCTGAGAACTCCTTCCCTTTGCAAGTCGCTTTCATCCACTGTTTTCCATAGTTTCTTACGATGCCTTGTCCTTTTTAGAGAAGAAACTGGGTGCGTCTTGGTGTCCGGTGCTTTCTTAGGAATTAGCACAAGCCCAGAGGTGGGCACTTAGGATGCTGGAATCTAGAGAACAGAGCATTGGAAGAACACTTGAGCAGCAGTCTTAAGGGGGCAGGTGTTAAGACTGAAAAAAGAGAGCCGAGTGGTGCTTAAATATGTACATTTTATCTGCTGGAAAAGGGAGAAAGCACCACAGAGTGGAAAGCAGAGCCCAGGATTGGGTTTAGAGGAGCTCAGAGCTGTGAGGCTCAGACACCTTTTGTGTTTCTTTGGTTCTTCTTTCCAGCTTTATCCTCTGTTTATGTGTTTTGCTTGTCTTGTGCTTTCCTTTGGTCAGGAACTGTCAGATTTAACCCAGATAGCACGGTACTATGCAGTAGCATCCTTACTAATTTCAGAGCACTCTTTACTTAGGATGGTCAGGACGGTTAATCAGATGGAAGAGGCAGAGAAGAAGAAGAACGTCCTTGGGGCGTTGAGCAGGGCGCACTCACAGAGGATGCGTGGCCGGAAAGGCAGTGCGCTAGGCTGGTCAGTGCAGAGGTGGCTGACTGGTCACAAGCCAGGCAGGTGTGGCCTCTGGGCTGGGTCTGGCTGAGGAGCAGCCGCAGTGTCTTATGGGGCCATGTGACCTTCAGAAAATAAAATGTCCCCTTGCCCCTCATTCCGGAGCACATTTGCCCCTCTTCACCCCCATCCTTACTGTTGCACTTCGATGCCGACAGTAATAATAAACTTAATGAGAGCGTGTGCCTGTGTATGCAGCCCCCAGTAGGCGCCAGCTGCCGAGCGGCACTTTTCTTTGGAATTCTTTGCTTCCTGGGAAGCATTGCTGGAGGCGTTGCTGCTGCCTCACTCCATCCACAGCGGACGGTTGCACGTGCTGGTTTAAGGTCACCGTTGACCTCCCAGTTCAAGTGCTGGTTCTCTTTCGCGCTGCCTGTGAGCTTTGGGCTGTGGTCCCCCCGGCCCATGGGTCTGCGCCTCGCTGGCCAGTGTTGCTGCTCTCTTGGCTGGGTGAGGTCGCATCTACCGCCAGGCTCTGCTGCGTCCATTCAGCAGCTCTTTCCAGAGAGTCTGGAGATCTTAGTGAACCCCTGAAAGGCATCAGTGGAGTTAGACGTGAAGGAGAGGAGGTCAGAATGAGCTGACCTTTGAGCTGCTTTTCCCACTTCATGTGTAGCGTTTTTTAGTGTGTGAAGACGCGCCGCGCTGTTTCAGCTGGTTCTCTGCTGCCGAGCGCACCAGTGTCCAGGCCTCTGGCAGGCGCTGGCGCCCGTCCCTCCGTCTCGCAGCCTGCCCTCTGTCTTCGCAGACCACGCTGGCCCACATCATAGCCAACAACAGCAAGAAGCACAACATCAGGTTTGTGACGCTGTCCGCGACCAGCGCCAAGACACCCGACGTGCGGGACGTCATCAGACAGGCTCAGAACGAGAAGAGGTTTTTCAAGAGGAGAACCATTCTGTTTATTGACGAGATTCATCGCTTCAATAAGTCACAGCAGGTACGTGCTCTTCCTTCTGTTTCCTTCTGGTCCTTGTGGACGTGGACTTGAGTGTGAAGCCTGTGCGGTCACTGCACACGGGCTCAGGGTGGGGGTGATGGTAATTCTCCAAGAGCCCAGGCCCTCCGCCCTTCTCCTTCACGCTTGTTACCCTCACCTTTTCTTAGCATTCTTTTGGTGGCCGGAAAATGCTTCCTCTGTCTGATAAATGAAATTGTAGGTATATCCCAGGGCTGTTGATATGAGAAAAAGTACTTTGGGTCAAGTTTCCAAGTTTAGGCATTTGTAATTGAAACATCAGGACTGAGTGGACAGCTTAAGTTGCTGATTGGATCCTGAACTGGGATCAGGAAAAGAAGTAATAGCCGGTTCACCCTGGATCCTGCAGGCTGTCGACTGGGGTCAGCGTCTTCTGTTTTCCTTCCTGATCAGGACACGTTCCTTCCGCATGTGGAGTGTGGGACCATCACCCTGATCGGGGCGACCACGGAGAATCCCTCCTTCCAGGTCAATGCTGCTCTCCTAAGCCGCTGCCGAGTCATCGTGCTCGAGAAGCTCCCCGTGGAGGCCATGGTGACCATCCTGATGCGGGCCGTCAACTCCCTGGGGATCCAGGTGCTGGACTCCAGCCGCCCTGCAGACCCTCTGAGCCACGGCGGCAACAGCAGCTCCGAGTAAGCAGCTCTGGCTCCGGGTTGGGGCGGGGGGCGCCTGGCTGGGCTGGAGGGCAGGATGGACAGGGGCATGTGGTGCTGGCCTGCAGAGGACCACCCTGTCTGCAGGTGGAGAGACCACCCATCATGGGTGGCCCCGGCTCTAGCTCTCGGGTGTTTGCCTTGGTGCCAACAGGTTCCGGGCTTTTCCTTGCACACCTTTTTATTAAGGCAAAACCAAGAGAGGCCTTTTTGATTATTTTCTTCATAGGAGAAACTTATGTCGTGAATCTTTCGAAGTTTATCCTCAGATTCCAATTTTCTTTTTCCTGCAGTTTTTTTTTTTTTTCCTGTAAAACATTGATTAAGAATTAGTGTAAACGTTACTGTAAACTTTTTCAAGTGTTTTTAGGGTGATCATTGTGCACTCTGGAAGTCAGAGACTCAATCCCACGAAAGGAAAGAAATTGTAACTGAAAATGATGCCTTCAAGGCTGTCCGTTTCCTCCGGGTGATGTCTCTGTGTTGTGAGAGGCGCGTGAGTCTGCTCACACGCGGCTTGTGTATCGTGGGCCACCGACTGCCTTATGTGGGGCAGGGCTCTTCCCTTATTTGTGTTAGAAGCACACCTCTGCCGCCTGTTCCTGCCCCAGATGCAGGAGGAATTACCTAGTGTGCTGGAAAGCCTGGACAGGGACCCCCTTCGGCCGGGTCGCATGGCTTGAGGGTCAAGCCACCCACGCAGGAGCTGAGGAGCCAGAGGGCCCCGCGGCATCGGTCGTTGAAGCTTCAGTCGTGAAAGCACCTCGCTGTCTCTGGACTCAGAGCGCACTCGGCTTTGGGTGCTGGTTGCTGAGGTCCCTGAACACCTCCCTTTCTGTTCTGGACCTGAGCGCCCCTCCTCGCCCTCGCCTGAGGCCTCGAGGGGTCTCAGGGTATTTCCTCCTCTTGAGGCCTCGCGTGGTGTCAGTGGGGTTGGGAGGAACTGGCTTCGGGCTGGAAGCTCTGCAGCGTTGTTCTTGGCAGTCAGTTCCCATTCGGAGACTTGCCTCGTGACTGTCCCAAGCAGGCCTTTTTATTGCTGCAACACATCTGTGTTTAAAAAGGCTGAGTTTGGACGGGGGCAATCCTGGAATGTGGCTCGTGTGAAAGAGGGAATGAGGAGCCGTGGGAGACCAGGTGGACTCACCGTGTGCCCGTGACTCCAGCCTGATGGAAGGGGTGACAGTGGAACAGAACGGACTTGAACACTGAGGGGAGGTTGCATTTTCCAGCTGTGGAAGACTCGCCTCCGTCTCTAAAGGCTGTCTCGCAGCCTGCTCGTTGGCCTCTGTCGTCACGAACGAGGCCCGCTCACCGCCCGTCCGTGAGGACTGGGCGCTGCCCGCTTCCTGCCCCTGGGGTGCCCGGCGCAGCCACAGGGCGGTCTGTGCCCCCGGCGCTGACCTGATGGTGGCACAGGCAGCCGTCCACCCCTTTCTCCGGTGCTGACCGTTTCCGAGATGCCTGTTTGGTAAAAAGATAATACTGAGACTTCTGAGTACCTGGCTTGCTTTTCAAAATCGCGTTTTATTATGAAGGTCGCAGACTCCGTATGATGTGACCCAGTTTTGTTTTCAAGGCTTGAATGGATGGTCACAGGATAGACACAGACCTGGCGTTGTGAAGGTTCTGCCTGCCCCAGGCCCGCCCCCCGCTCAGTGAGCTCAGTGGTTAGCGGGTGGGCGGTTCGCAGAGCGGGCTCAGCACGCGCTCCGGGTGCTGCGGATAAGGGTTTGTGGTGTGTTCTCTTGCGTACTTCCCATCTGTCTCAGTTTTTAAAAATACACATTCTCTCCTGAGACTGCGGGGAAGCTGAGGTAGGTCCACTCCGTGTGCAGAAGTGGGGCCCGCCCGCCAGGCCCTGCGGCCCCAGCGTCGGGGTGGAGAGGATATCCTCCGGAGGGCGGCCCCGCGGCACTGGCCCAGGCCTCCAGCCCCGTGCTCCCCTGACATGTTGTCCTGCGGGCGCTCTGCTGCCGGTGGCTCCGAGGAGAAGGGCCGTCAGGTTCACTAGTTCTGGGGCGAGCTGTTGAGGCCGCGTGGGTCTGCCCGCCCCAGACACACACACAGACAAACACATACACACACTTGTGCAGACACAGTTACACACAGACACACACACACTTGTGTAGACACACATCACACACACACACACACATGTGCACATATACATGTACACTTGTACACATATACACGCTTACACACAGACACACACACTTAAACACATGCACTTACACACACATATACACTTATACAGACACACATACATACATCACACACATACATAGAGACACAAATACACACCTGTACAGATACACATATACACACTTGCAGACAGGCACACCGACACATACACATGCACACTTACACATACACACATGCTTATACACATACACAGACACTTAGACATACGCAGTTATGCGCATAAACACGCAGTTAAACACACTGACACGCATATACACACATACGCACAGAGACATGCAGATGTGCCGTCAGCAAGGCTGCCCTCCCCCATGGCTCCCCCGAGCTACCGCACCTCCTCTGCATCTGGCCCCCCGCAGCATCTTTTATCTTTTGTGTGGGTCGTCTAGTGTTTTTCCATATCATCAAGAATTCCCTTTGGAAGTGGCTGTCAGCTTTACAAAGAGCCAGTGCCGTGGTCTCGGTGTGTGTTATGTCTGGTCAGGAGGGGCGGACGGGCTGATGGGAGAGCCCTCTGTTGTGAGCTGACTCCTGGGGGCGGAGAGGCAGCTGGGAGGCTTGGCTCTGGAGACGTGGCATCCATGAGACACCAGAGACGGGCCTTCGGGGGCGAGTGCAGCCTGGGATCTTCAAGGCTGTCTCCCCAGCTAGGCGGGCACCCTCTGTGAGCACTCCCTGCCCAGGCCAGTGGGGCCTTTGGGGTTGTTCTCCAAATAGCTACTTCGGATGATCGCGTCGATTTATTAATTGCTGTGACATTTCCAGCTGAAGGTTGGCAGGGACACGGCTGAACTGTAACTTTGAACCATTGTATTTTGCCTTGTATATATATAGCTAGCCACAAAGAATAAGACCCCTCTACATAGCTAAGTTTTGGATACCTTGTCTAACTAGACAGAATAGGAAAAGTTGCTCAGTTAGATTCGAAAAGGAGTCACAGATAGACCTTCTTGACAAAGGCCCACGTGTGGTCAGTGCCCCCGTGGCCGCGTGCCCCAGGCCAGCGCCGAGGGACTGGGGGCAGGCTTGTCTGTCAAGTGAAGGACGCGTGCCTATAGAGTTGTCCCTCAGGGTCTGCAGGACATTGGATCCAGAGCCCTCCCACCCCCGTGGACACCAGAATCCGAGGCTGGAGGACGCGCAGGCCCCTTCTCTCACAGCCTGCTGTTTGCGTAGGACCCAAAGCACATCCTCCCATGTACGCGACGTTGTCTCTAGGCGACTCATCACCCCTAACACGATGTAAATAAACCACGTGTAGTTGTTGGACATGCTCTGATGCTTTGTGAGTGCTGGTCAGTGTGCAGCAGACTTGAGCTGTGCTTTTTAGAACTATCTGGAATTTTTCCCCTAATACGTTACGTCCAAGGCCGGTTAAATTCATGCATGTGGAACCTGGAGGTGCAAAGGGCTGAATGTCGGTGAAAAAGGACCAAATGTCAGGTGAAATAACCTTGGGGCTCAAGGGCGAGGCTTTGCTCAGCCTTGCCAATGCTGGCCACGTAACAGCACAGACCCGCCCCAGCACCAGGGTTTGGGGCCCAGGCGGAAGCCTGAGCCTCGGGCGGCCTCGGAGGTGACCTTGTGGGGATGAGAGGCAGAGCATGCTGCAGGAGGGGGTGTCCAGGGTGTGACACGGTGGTGGTGTTGCAGGCCCTCGGTGTTCATCGAGGACAAGGCAGTGGACACACTGGCCCACCTGAGTGATGGGGACGCGCGGGCCGGGCTGAACGGGCTGCAGCTGGCGGTGCTGGCCCGGCTGAGCGCCCGGAAGACCTTTGGGAAGAAAGGTGGGCAGAGCTACCCCCCGAGCCGCGTGCTGGTCACAGAGAGCGATGTGAAGGAGGGCCTGCAGCGCTCACACATCTTGTATGACCGGGCAGGTGAGTGACCCCCCGCCCTCCCTCCCCCGCCCCCCCCCCCCCCCCCCCCCCGGCCCAGCAAGGCTGCAGAGGCCCCGCCCCCCGGGCAGCTCCGCCCACAGCCGGGGGCTGACAGCTGGTGTGGAATCACGGGAACTCTGGGTGTGTGTTTAGTTTAAGTAGCTTGGTTCAATTGGAGTTCTTTAATGAGAGTTAAAATCCTTAATTCCCTTGTGGCTCAGCTGGTAAAGAATCTGCCCGCAATGGGGGAGACCTGGGTTCAATCCCTGGGTTAGGAAAGGTCCCCTAGAGAAGGGAAAGGCTGCCCACTCCAGTATTCTGGCCTGGAGAATCCCATGGACTGTATAGTCCAAGGGGTCGCGAAGAGTTGGACACGACTGAGTGACTTTCACTTTAATTCTTAAAGGCACAAATAAAAATTAAGCTTAGGTAGAAATTGATGCTTTTATTCTGTGCTAGTTTTTTTTTTAAGTGCTTTTTGCCATGTGCATTTATCTGTTTTCATAAAACCATATTTACAGATAGCAAACCTGACATCAGCTCCTCTTAAATCCCTGAGCTGGAAGAGTAAAATAAGCACAGCGCATTGGTGTGTCTTTACCAAAGACGTGGGTGATGAAGAGAGTCCCTGTAGACGAGGGTGTGTGTGATTCTGGGCGGGCGTGCTGGAATCGGATTGCCACCCCTTTGGAAAGAAGTGGGGTCTCCACAGTGCTGCCTTCACCGTGGACCCGGTGAAGCGTGAGACCGAGGCTCTCTGCAGCGGGCCTCTGGGCGGGGCTCATCACCGGCTCCCCTCCGCGGGGCTGGGTGCGGCGGTGTCGGAGCTCCCCGTGCTCAGGCCCTCTTGGGTCCCTCGCTGGCTCGGGCTTCCCCGGGGTCGGCGGGGAGAGGCCTGCGGCGCGCGGGCGCGGGGCTGAGCCGGGCTCTGCGTGCAGGGGAGGAGCACTACAACTGCATCTCGGCGCTGCACAAGTCCATGCGGGGCTCCGACGCCAGCGCCGCGCTCTACTGGCTGGGCCGCATGCTGGAGGGCGGCGAGGACCCGCTCTACGTGGCGCGGCGGCTCGTGAGGTTCGCCAGCGAGGACGTGGGTGAGTGACGGCGCGGGGCGGGGCCCCGGAGGGTCCTGGGTGGGGCGGGGCCATGGAGGGTCCGGGGCGGGGCCTCGGGCCGGGCGGGGCGGGGCCCCAGCGAGCCCTGGGAGGGCGGGGTGGAGGCCGTTGTCTGTTTCTGGGCGTCTGGCTCCCAGAGTCACGGGTCCCCGTGTTCCTCGGTAGTGACCCCGTGGGATGCGGGCCGCCTTCACAGCTCGGGCCTCTGTGGCCGTGGGGTCCCTGGGACCCCGTTTTAACGCCCTGTCAGCGCCGTCTCCCGGCGGCAGTTGCTCACGTGGCGGCCCCGTGTCGCCCTTGGGTGATTCTTGTGGCATTCACACTCTGATCTCTATTTTTGTTCTGGAGGTCTGCGACAAGTCCTCTTTGATGTCACTACTACAAAAGGGTTGACCCCCTCAAGGCTGGGGTGACGGTTGGCCTGTTGAGCGGTGAAGTGTCTTGGACACCACCCTTGCTGACAGCGTACTGTCGGCATGAGCTCGGTACCCGCCGGCAACCAGAAAGTCGGTGCAGCTTGCTCTGTCGCGGTTTTCCCTTCCGGCGGTTTTGGCGTCACTGCAGTGGTGTAGAGCAGGCCCAGGGTCTCTCTGAGGTGCCCGTGTGGAAATGAAAGCAGTGTTTTAATTTTGCTTTGGAGTCAGATGTTCTGGTTTTCATCGGACAGCTCCCGAGGTAGTGATAGTAAGGGAGGATTCCAGGCCCAGTTTAAAGGAGACGACTACAGAGCCGTAGCTTTCTTTGGGGTCGGTAGGTTCCCCACTTGCAGCGCGTCCAGCCTCGTGGCCATCTTCATGGCCTCTGCTCCTTGCATGTATTGCACGTGGTCTCCTGTGTTTCCTACCAGATGTAGAGCTTTTAATGTCCAAGGAAACAGTTCTTGACTCTGCACAGTAACCGCCCCGCGCACACCTCTGGATCAGCTAAGATCAGATTTTGCTGAGTGATTCCTCGGTTAGTCTGCAGGCGGTGGGGGTCGGCACAGGGGTGGGCACTGGGATTTAACCCGCCCCTGCTCCTGTGTGTGGCAGGCCTGGCCGACCCGTCTGCGTTGACACAAGCAGTCGCCGCCTACCAAGGCTGTCACTTCATAGGCATGCCCGAGTGCGAGGTAAGGCCCCTTCGGATGGCGCCTCCCTGGGCCTGGACCGCGGAGGAGGCTGCCTGGCTCTCTGACGCCCGTCTGGGAGCTTAGACGCTGGGGCGGGGCGGGGCGGGGTGCGGGGGCAGCCTCGGTGTCAGCAGGGGCTCGTGTGCGCTCCTCGGAGGCGTTCAGGGTTTCCCGGGGGCAGGAGCGTAGGAGGAGCTGAGCAGGACGTCTCTGCAATTTCACCCACAGATAGAGCAGCTCCTGCCTAGCTTTATAGATTGGGCTTTTAAGAAGAATTTCATATGATGAAAAGTGTTTCAGTTTTAAAAGAAAAGCACCGGTCCGGTTTAGCCTCGTCTCGTGCAGGATCGCCTCCTCCCTGTCATGGTTACGCAGACTGTGGGCCCCGTGGGACGTCTGCACGGGCGGGGGGGGGGTCTCCCAGAGTTAACGCAGGCGGCGCCCCCCACCCTGACCCCGCGCAGGTGCTCCTGGCCCGGTGGGGGGTCTCCAGTGTTAACCCGGGCGCTGCCCCCCAACCCCACGCAGGTGCTCCTGGCCCGGTGGGGGGTCTCCGGTGTTAACCCGGGCGCTGCCCCCCAACCCCGCGCAGGTGCTCCTGGCCCAGTGCGTCGTCTACCTGGCGCGGGCCCCGAAGTCGGTGGAGGTGTACAGCGCCTACAGCAACGTCAAGGCTTGCCTGCGGAGCCAGCAGGGGCCGCTGCCCCCCGTGCCCCTGCATCTGCGCAACGCGCCCACCAGGCTGATGAAGGACCTGGGCTATGGCCAGGGCTACAAGTACAACCCCGCCTACAGCGAGCCGGTGGAGCAGGAGTACCTGCCCCAGGAGCTGCGCGGCGTGGACTTCTTCAAGCAGCGGCGGTGCTGACGGAGGCGGCTGATGCGGCCGGGGCGGGGGCCCGCCTTTCGTGTCGTGCCGGAGGCGAGCCTTCCCGAGGTGGGGGCACAGCCGCTGCAGCTACATGCGTGACGTGACGTGTTCGTTTGCGCCCTCTGCGACCGTATGCTCATGAAACGTTCTGGCAGCTTCGTGCAGTGGATCCGCGTTATAAGGAGGTATCTATTTTGTCATAGTATTTAAGTCATAATGTCATTTCAAAGTTTAGTTCTGTAGGTTTCTTTTGCTTTAAAAAATGTTTATTCTGGGTAGTTTCAAATTGGTAAAAAAAAATGTAATTGTGGTTTAATACTGCATAGTGTTTTGGGTATTTTTTTTATATGCAAAGGTCTTATGAGCCAATAAACTATTTCAAAGTACTCTTCAGTTCTTGCCTGTTTTCCACCTGGGATCCATGGTTCCAACATCTGCCAGTGTTACATGCTGATGGGTAAACACAGAGAGAAAAATGACCCTAGGTAACAGAGTTCGGAAGTCTGTGTATCTATTGAAAATCCACTTTAAAATTTTTTAAGGATTTTGAAACATCATTGTGATTGATTTAAGTACGGTTGATCTTCAATTCCAGAGTTGGTTGGTTCCCACTTCTTTGAGGCAATTTCTCGGAATCGTGGCAGCTTACATCAGGGCCCCAGTCTGGTCATCACGCAGCCGACGTCACCTGGCGAAGGTTTCAGCCAGGATGTGGCTCCGAATACTGCCTGTAACCCTGCAGGAGGAGCCCGAGGCCCCTGACTCTGCTTCCTGTCTGACCTGCTGTTTGCTCTCCCTTGACTGTTTGCCTCTGTTTCTGCGTCCTCTCGCTTCACTGATACAGACTTACCCTTTGGCTAAAGTTTTTCCGCAAAGGCAGGTGGCGGAACCTGAGAAAGGACCACAGGGTCCTGCTCCGCTTCGCTGAGTCCTCAGGCTCCCTCCAGCCGTTGGGCACCCGTCCTCCGGGAGGACCCCGTTTGCTGGTTGGCCGGTGGTCTGCCCCTTGGGGGCCCCTCCCGCCCTGGGTGCCGATGCTCCCCTGCGCGTCACATCTGACCTCGGGACCCTGTGCGCGACCTGCTCACCCACGTGAGCACACCCTGCAATTGCTTTAAGGAGCACGGAGGCCCGGGCAGCAACCACCTGAGAGCCTGGGGCTGCTCTGACTCCGCCTGCAGACCTTCCCAGTGGTTCGGGAATAAACTCTCGGTTGGAGGACTTCCCTGGTGTCCCGTGGCTAAGACTCCCCACTGCCAAGGCAGGGGGCCCCAGTTCAACCCCAGGTCAGGGAGCTAGATCCCACATGTCGCAGCGAAGACCCAGCGCGGCCAAGTAAAGCCTCCACTATGTGCATGCTCATGTCACAGTCCCGTCTGGTGGTGACTCCGCGGACCGTAGCTCACCGGCTCCTCTGCCCATGGGATTTCCCAGACAAGAATACTGGGGTGGGTTGCCATTTCCTTTTCTGGGGCATCTTTCGGACCTAGGGATCAAACCCACCCACCCATCTCTTTTTATGTCTCTTGTATTAGGTTCTTTACCACTAGTGTCGCCTGGGAAAACCCTAAAAAAATGTTTTTTCAAATAAATTGAAAAAGAAGCTCCAAGTTGGGCATCTCGGCCAGTCGCCTTCCTGTCCCCCCATCTGCAGGCTGAGCGCATCTTCCTGGCATCGAAGTTGGCCATGATTTATTTCATTGAGTGTGTGGGGGACCCGTTCAGTCTGGACACTTGGGTCTGAGTTCTGGGGTGGTTTTTTTCATTCAATAGATACAGAGCGCCTGCCTCACCCTGAGCTCTTGCTGGGAATGTTAGGAGACGACAGACAAAATCCCATGCTGTTGAAACTGGAGAAAGAGCGTTTCAGTGTGGCTGAAGTGCTGAGGAGGAAGTCCTTACCCCGGGGGGGGGGGGGGGGAAGGGTGGGGGTGTGGTTGAGATGTTGGCGGCCAAGCGGACCTCATCCAGAGCTGGGGCAGGAGCCTGGTGCCCCGATACCCAGGGGTGGGGGGGCCTGCCAGGCCGTGGGGGCGGCCCTGGGCAGGGAAGTGCCAGGTAGACACGGAGACTCCTTGGTTCTAGAAGACTGGGCTTTTGCTCAGCGTTGCTAGAAAAGGAGCCATGTCCTGGGCCCCCTGGACTGCGGCGCTGAGCCGGGACGGGAGGCGGGCAGGGCCCGGGAGGCGCAGGGGGGCAGAGACGGCGAGGACCCATCTGGGGATGCGGGTGCCTGCAGGCAGAGCCAGCCGCATTTGGTGACGGGTTGTGTGTGGCTCGTGTGTGCAAGAGGAGCTGGTGGTGGCCGGCGTACACTGAGGGTGTTCTGCGTGCCAGCGTGGACAGCTCATCTGAGCTCTCGTGGTAACCCAGTAAACCGAGGACCACGGTGGACGTTCGGGATGGAAAGCTTGGCGGCTCGCTCCGGACCGCCCAGCTCCTCTGGGGCCTTGGTCTGCGTCAGGCGTCCCTGCAGAGCGCTGCTCTTGCCTGAGGGTCTTCCTCACCTCCACGGCCTCCAGGCCCTCCTCCTGGGACAGCCTGGGTCGGCCTGCCTGAACCTTGTGTTTGTATCTTTCCTCCTTGTTTTCCGGCCTTTGTCTTCTTGCTCTGCTCCCTGGAAGGGTTCCTCGGGCTTATTTTTCACCTTTGCCACCATCACGTTATACATCTTCGAGAGCTCACTTTTCTGTTATGTCCTTTCTCTTGGTTGTAACCTGTATGTGTGTTGTGATTGCTTGTCTTACTTCCCTGGATGTTAAACTTGTTTTTCATTTTCTCCCTGTATGCACTGTTCCCTTCCACGCTTGTTTTTTCTGTCCGTTTGGCATCTGTCTTTCCTAGCACTTGCTCCTCAGATGTCCAGTCACCCCAGTAAGAAGCTCCTGTTCAGCTTGATGGCAGATTGGAATCTCAGAATGTGAGTGGGGTCCGGGCGGGGTGTGATCAGATCCTCCGGAACAATTTGTTGGAACCTGGCATCCAGAGTCTGCAGGGCTTATCCTCTGGGGCCGGTTAGAGTCCCGGAGAACTTCCGTCCTCCCCCGGGTGGGGAAACGTCTGCCCCCTGCGTTCTGGGCACCACACGCTCCAGCGTCCCCCAGCAGCATGCGTTTGCGTCCCAGGCCTCCGTGTGAGAAGGGGACCCAGCCCCCAGCTCTGCCGGGTCTGGTTCAGAGAACCTCCTGGGCAGGAGAGGGCGAGCGCCGCCGTCGGAGCCCTGGGGAGCCCGCTGTGTAGACGGGGTGGGCTCTGGCTGCTCTCCTGGGGCCCGCCCAGTCACGGCCGCCGTCGGAGCCCTGGGGAGCCCGCTATGTAGACGGGGTGGGCTCTGGCTGCTCTCCTGGGGCCCACCCAGTCACGGCTGTGGGCCCACCCTCTCCCCAGCCCCCCGCGTCCTGCTGCCCATCCTGTTCTGCAGCTTAAGGCTCCTTTCCTGCAGAATGGGCAGGGCCTCGGGAGGAAATGGAATGAGATGGGCTTGACCCATCATCCTGACTAGTGTCCAGATAAGGAAAGCTCGCCGCTCCCAGCCGCGGGGTCTCGTGGCCTAGTGGGGAGTGGGGGGAGCTGGAGGGGCCCAGGGCGGGGGGGGCCGGCCAGCACCTCTGGGCGGACCAGGGGACGAGTTGGGGGCGTGGGGGGAGGACCCAGCCTCCACTATGCGTCCTGGCGGGAGTGGGGGTGTGGGGGAGGGAGAGGGCGCCTGGCCGCTCCTGCCCCCCCCGAGCTGCCAGGGCCCCCAAGGCAGAACCTGCCAGGTGCTCCTGGCTAAAGAACAGCGCGGGGGAGCGGAGGGGGGGTCTGGAGGTTCGGGGGTGGGGGTGGAATGGACACATCTCAGACCAGACAGTCACTGCGTCTCAGAAGCAGCAGTGTTCCACCTGACTGTGTGCCTGAGAAACAGAGTCCGCGGAGATGGCCCGAGGCAAACAATGTATGAAGATCAGTAGCTTCGGGACTATAACTGTAATCAGGAAATGTACCGAGAAAACCACCCCGCTTCTCCTTAACAACCTGGGAGTAAGCTTACAGTGTCCAAGGAGCAGGACCAAGGTGGAAACAAAACACATCTCTAACAGAAGCAGACATAAGCCTTGTTCCGAAACTTGATTTTGTTATAAACACCGTTATTTTAAGCAGTATGTAAGTCGTGTTTTGTATTCCCATCATGCTTGGTGTTTAAAAGGTGATCGGCGTGTGTTTGTTGAGTGACAAAATGCGTGACCCCTGAGCTGCCACTGAGATGTCTGTGCCACTGTCTTACAGCCCAGGCCGGTCCTCGGTGTGTGTGTCCACCAGGAGGCAGCCTCCACCAGTCTCAGCCCAGCGGCCACCACACTCAGCCAGGACCATTTGCGTGTCTGTGGTTAACCCCACAGGCCAGTTACTTGTTATTTATTTGTCTGATTACAAAAGTAATTGTGACCTTTGCCCAAAAGGTACCAGAGGGGATACAGCCAAAACCAAAACAGACCTCATGGCGAAAAAATAACACGAGCCCGGTTTAACGTTAGTTCTCAGCGGTAAGCTCTGCCCGCTTCTTAGTCTCTGCCCCCTGGGTGTTTTTCCCAGCGAGCGTGAGAAAATCGGAGGCAACCTCACCTGTTCCTGAGTCTGCCTCTCTTGCCTCGAGGTTGGCCACGTCCTGGAACAGTCTGTGTGGCTCTCGTGGCTGCACACATGGTCCAGGGCCGTGCGCTGCATGTGAGACGCAGGCTGTAACGCGGGGCTCCTGAGGACCAGAGCTGCAGTCTGCACCCCTGGCCCCTTCCTGCAGCTCCTTCGCCAGCCCAGACTGTGCTGCCCTGGGCCTCCCCCACCCGGGGAGGGGTCTGATCACCCCACCCGCATCCTCCCCCGGCTCTCGGGGTAAAACAGAGCCCATCCTTCAGTCCTCGGGACCACATCCCACCCCCACCCCCCATCTAGCAGCACTCCCACTTCACTCCCACCCTCCCTGCCCTCAGCCCCCACGCCCAGTGGCGAAGAGCCAGCACCCAGATCTGTCTACACCGCTTCTCCCCTAGGTGACCTTGGTCAAGGTCGTCATCTTTGTTTTCACTCACTTCATCCGTAGGATGGGGTCGAACTGTCACCTAATGGCAGTGGGGAAGACCTGCTGAGAACCACGCATGACAGCCGCAGGTCGTGCGGATGAGCTGTGGACGTTTCTGATTCTTCTGGTCTCAGCTCGGACGTCTCTTCCTTAGGGAGGCCAGTCTGGGGACAGGGACAGTCACGATCTTCCAGGGACGCTTGACACGATTTTGGCTAGTCAATCATTGTGAAGGTCCGTCTAGTCAAAGCTGTGGTTTTTCCAGGGGTCATGTATGGATGTGAGAGTTGGAGCATAAAGAAGACTGAGCACCGAAGAATTGATGCTTTTGAGCTGTTGTGTTGGAGAAGACTCTTGAGAGTCCCCTGGACTGCAAGGAGATCGGTCCTGAATATTCACTGGAAGGACTGATGCTGAAGCTGAAGCACCAATACTTTGGGCACCTGACGGGAAGAGCTGACTCGTTGGAAAAGACCCCAATGCTGGGAAAAATTGAGGGCAGGAAGAAAAGGGGATGACAGAGGATGAGATGGCTGGATGGCATCACTCACTCAACGGACATGAGTTTGAGCAAGCTCTGGGAGGTGGTGGGGGACGGGGCAGCCTGGCGTGCTGCCATCCATGGGGTCACAAAGAGTCGGACACAGCCGAGCAACTGTACAACAATCATAAATGGGCATGCTGCCTTCTGTGTGTCCGGCATTGTTGAAAGTGCTTTATCATCTGTTTCTCAAATGACCATCTAAGCCGCGTCTATTTTGAATCCAGAGCAGAATTCGGGACTCAGGGAGGCTGAGTGACTGTCCCGGGGCCACAGAGAGGGCTTGGAACCCAGGCAGCCTGAGTGCTCAGCCGCCTGGCCAGTGGTTCTCAGACTCATGAGCCCACTGGAACCCAGAATTCCAGTCCAGTCCAGCTGTGGTGGGGTCCATCTCTAGTAGGTCCCCAGGTGTTGCTTTCTCTGCTGGCCCCTGCAGACCACACTTTGAGAATCCAGAAAGCAGTTTCCGGCGGCCAGCAGGCTCTTCCGGACGCAGGGTGTCTTCCCCCCACCCTGCTGCCTCCCTCTTGCGCACTCCTGTGTCTCTTGCTGCTGGCTCTGGCCACGTTCGGCGACTTGGGAGGCCGACCAGCCTGCCCCAAGTCCCCGTGCCGCCTGGGCCGGCCTGCCTGCCTCTCGCCCCTTCCCACCACAGCTGCTGGTTTTCCTCCGTGGGGCCCGTTGAAATCATCCACCTGGACGTGGGCTCGTGTGCGTTGTGCTGGCCAGACCTGCCCACGGGAGGGGTGGCTGGCCGTCAGAGTTGGAAAGGGTGTCTTGCAGCTTCTCACGACGTTCCACGGGGCCGGCCAGGCCCGAGGAAGACGGATTCTTTGAGCGACTTGGTTTCTGTGCTCCTGGCCAATTTTGATGAACTTCTGACTTCCGTTGACTTGGCTCCTGACCAAGGAGCAAGATGCATGGCCTCCAGCCTGCAGCCCGCAAATTCCTGCCCACCCACCCCTTCCCCGCTCTTACGCTCCAGGGAAGCGAGTATTGTGAAAACAAGAAGCCTCCTCTGGGGCCGAGGGCCTGGAAAACCTCACACTTAACGTGGCCATCAGAAGCCCGCATTCACGTGCTCTAGAGGGAGGTGCTGGGTTTCCCCCCGGGGGTTGCGCTGGGGTCCGGGCGGCCTCTGCTTGAGCAACGGCACAGTCCTAGCTGGCGTTCATTACCAGGTGGAAGTTACATAACATGGGGCCTTCTAACGCTCAACCGTCCCCTGAAGCAGAAAGCATTTGGGTCAGAATCCTATGTTTCTTCCACAATCTATTGTTTGAAACGTTGCCCCAAGATCCAGCAAAGACGTGAAGGCATTACTGACCTGTCTCCAGTTAGAACAAACCGTGCCTTCCTCCACTGACATCGCGCCCAGTAGCTGGTCCTGCCCAGGTTCTGGCCTCTTGGTTTCAGATGAAAAGTCTTCTGAGAGTAGCCGTGGTGATGACGTGGTAACCCCACAATGCCTGGCTCCTGGGAGGTCTTCAGCGAGCATTTGTTTAGCTGGGTTTCTTGCTGGAGAAGATGGTGGCATTGAGGATGAGACTGGTCCTTGACAGGCAGGTGCGAACCTTCCCTGGTTCGGGGCCTGGTTCCCTGACTGAGCTGGGGACACCTGGGGAGTAGTTAGGATGTAGCAGGGAGGTGTAGTTAGGATGTGGTGTGAACTTTCTGCTTCTGCTCTAGAAGTAGGACTTGGGTCACTCTGTAGTCTTTATTTAAGCAATAAACTGATGGCAAGTCACCTGTCCACGACACTCTAATGAAGTGAAATAAGTGTACAATGAACGTGCTCAAGGTCATAATGGTGAGACTCAGTTGGACAGCTCCTGGGATCCCAGGGCATGAATTAATGTCCTCAAGCCTCAGTGTCCTCATCCCCTGATGGAGAGTGGACTATGATGACCTCTGAAAGCATGTACGATTTGAATTCACGCCAAAAAACCACTTACAGGAAACTCCACGTTTTGCTGGTGAGCCTTGCAGTTCCAGCCCCCTCCCATGATGGGACAACTAGGTTTTGAGACAAAGCCATCGTCCAGTCTCTGTCAAATCACTGCACTCCCTTGAGCTGAGGTTTGCTCCGCTTAAAACTGAGGCTAAGAGAGGCTACTGGGCCAACTTTTACTTTGGAAGTTTCTTATGAAAATCAGATGCAATGACTTAGGGGAAAGCACTTTATTCACTTCTGGTGCTGCCAAAAGTGAGGGACTCTTCTTGTCATTAATCCATGGCTATGTGAGGGACAATGGGCAGGTTTCAGAGGCGGGACATGGCGGAAGAATTATTTTTTCATTAACTTGATGGTCATTGACATAGGCGTGGATGGAACCCAGCTGGCAAACTGTTGTCTACTTTTTTTTTAATTAGCAGTTTTATTTTATTTATTTATTTGGCTTCATCTGGCTCAGTTGCAGCACCAAGGACCTTCATTGTGGCGTTCAGGCTTTTCTCTACTTGGAGTGCTTGGGCTTAGTTGCCCCCATGAAATGTGGGATCTTAGTTCCCTGACGGGGGATCAAACCCACATCCCATGCATTGCGAGGGGGATTTTTAACCCCTGGACCACCGGGGAGGTCCCATGTTCTTACTCTCTTTTCTTCACGTGGGAGAGTCGCCCTGAGAACACAGGATGGATGGGTTTCTGCTGTTTGTTGTCATCTGCCCGCTTGGTGGGTGTCCCAGGGGGCTCAGTGGTAAAGAATCCGCCTGCAATGCAGGATACCTGGGTTTGATCCCTGGGTTGGGAAGATCCCCTGGAGAAGGAAATGGCAACGCACTCCAGTCTTCTTGCCTGGAGAATCCCAGGGACAGAGGAGCCTGGCGGGCTGCAGCCCATGGGGTCAAACAAGATTTGGACATGACTGAGCGACTCGACAATGGTAAGCCCTCTTGGTGCTGACGCGGAACCTCTCTGGCCTGCCTGCCCCTGCCTCCCTGCTCCTGGGGTAGGAAGCTGTGTGTTGAAATCGTGGAAGATCCAAGGCCAGTTCCTCTCCGTAGTCTCCTCTCTGGGGTGGACATCAGATCTCACGGGAAGCCTCAGACACAGCTCGGTCTCTGAGGCAGGGCCACTCGGGCGGGCCTCCGGCCAGCACGCGGTCCTCAGGGCCTGTGAGAAGCCGGGAAGCAGAGCCCAGCCCAGCGACCCACATGTCTTGGGGCTGCTCCCAGGACTCCTGCCATCCCAGGGTCTCCCGGGATGTCTGTGCCTGACCCACGCTAAGAAACGGCGTCCCGAGTGGCTCTGGGACACTTTGGTGTCGTGACGCCAGGTGGACGCCTAGAATTCGGTGTGCTCAACCCGACCACCCCCTTCCGTGGGAACGTCCTGACCCGTGTGCTCAGCGTGTGACCGAGGGGTTCCTGGGGGCTTCCTCCAGGCCCCGACCGGCCTGCCTAGGAGCAGACGCCATGCAGTGGCCTGCTGGGCGCCCCCGCCAGTTGCGGCTCCTCCGGGCGGGACGCCCCGTGTGACTGTGGAGAGCCGGGAGAGGAGGCAGCTGGCCCCGAGGACAGCGGCTGGGCATGTTCAGGCTGCGGTGCAGGGGTTTCCGGAGCCAGCCGCACCCCTGCTGTCTCTCCCAGCTGCCAGTAAACTGCCACCCTCCTTCCGTCTTAGCCAGGTGACACTGGGTTTCAGCAGCCTTGCAGCAAGAGTCCACATGATGCCAGCGGGGGGCCGAGGAGCCGGGTGGGTGGACAAGGCCGGGATGGAGGCTGGAGTCTGAGTCAGGCTGTCAGGGTTCCGGGGACAGAGGGCACGGAGGCTCTCGAGACACCCCCACCCCCCCACCCCTCCATCACTGGTGACTTGGGATTTCCAGTTTCCTATTGAAAAAGCTCCAAGTTTGTTTTGAAATGGGAGCTAAGAAGAGCTTCTGTGTGTCCAGGAGCACTAACGTCTGCTGGGAGCATCTCTCTTTGTCTTTCTTTGAGATCTCCGAGCTGGCTGCTGCTCCCCTCTTGCCGAGGGCCTTCTTCCCCCGGGGCCCATCCATGCCCCCCACCAGCCCCGATCTCTGACACCCAGAGAAGAAGGACATGAGGGTGCCCAGGGTGTGGACTCAGGCACCCCAAATCCACACCTGCCCCGCAGTCTCTTCACGTAAACCTGAGCTAAAGGGCCAGAGAGGAGTCCCAGTGAAGACTCCAGGGCCTGGCACACAGACAGGGGTTTGCTACGGACCTTGAAAGGCCCCTCTGCAAAGGTGTTGAGTCGCTCAGTCCTGCCCAACTCTGCGACCCTGTGGACTGTAGCCCGCCAGGCTCCTCTGTCCATGGGATTCTCCAGGCAAGAAGACTGGAGTGGGCTGCCACGCCCTCCTCCGGGGGTCTTCCCGACCCAGGGATCGAACTCTTGTCTCCTGCACTGGCAGGTGGATTCTTTCCCACTGAACCCCCATGGAAGCCCCTTTCTGCTGAGAAAAGGTTTTGTGTCTGATCCTGGAATTGTGGGAAGTGGCGGTGGCGTCTGTGTGCTGGGACCAGCCCAGCTGTGGTTTCTTCTGGACGCCAGGTGCACCGGACACTCCTTGTGACTCAGCTCAGTGCTGGGGATGCTTTTCCTTGTCTTATTAAAGCATAATAAATGCACAGAGCCGGTGACACTCTGTTTCAGCCCTAAGATCAGATCACTTGCAGAGAATCTTGGCTTTCTCACAGGCAACATTGGATGGGGAAGGAACTTCTGAGTCATTCAGTCCAGTTTCAGCAGTAATCCTGGGCCACTCACTGCCCTTGGGCAGACACTGGGCTTTGATGGGAGAAGAAAAGACCAAAGACAGTTGTTTTTGATAGATTTTTGTCCTATCGAAGCTTTCTCCATTAACCCAGCTAACGGATGCCATTTCCTAACGTACCTATCCTGACAGTATTTCTACCTGAAACAAACAAAAAACTAGCACATTAAAAGACTTAATAACAGGGGACTTCCCTGGGACTTGCCCTGGCCCAGGGGTGAAGAATCCACCTGCCAACGCAGGGGGCGCAGGTTTGATCCCTGGTCCGGGAAGACCCCACGTGGTGGGGGCAGCTCGGCGCAGGCCCCTCAAGGCCTGAGCCTGCCCTGAGCCCACGCTCGGCAGCAAGGGAAGCGACCACGACGGGAATCTGGGCACTGCAGCTGGAGAGGAGCCCACACAGCTACAAAGGCCCGATGCGCCGTAAGTAGGCGCGCAGAAACGTTGCTGGGGGGAGTGCATTTGAAACAATAGCAGTAGGTTATGTCTATGGAGAGTTCGGCCTGAGAGCGACCTCCTTCCAGTATGTGCGCAATTAACGAAGTTCCCTCCTCTCCTGACTGTGCACTCAGGTCCCCACGACATCACTGAGTTCCCTCGTTGTCTCTACGGGTGAGCCAGGTTCGCTGGAGAAAGGCCCAGAGAGGCTGCCTTCGGGCCGCGTGGAGAAGGAAGAAGCAGAGACCACCTCCCTCCAGTCTCCCCCTCATCGCGTCTCTGTCTGAACCCCTCGGGGTCACCGGACCTGGGTACCTGATTGTACACATTCATTTATTCTCGAACAGATTTAACGTGTGAGAGCTGGAACTACAGAAAACAGTGGGGGAGCGTCCAAGCTAAGCTTATGCCGGACAAATGCACTTGTAACTAAAATACTTGTACGAACAATCGTGAAAGAGCTGGTACTTTATGTCAAATAGTGAATGTGCTAGTAACGGGCAGGCCTGGCTCGATGCCACCTCCTAGGGGATGTCTCTCACTCAGAATTGGTCTTTCCCCACTTTACACTCAGCCCGGCCGGTACAGCGTCTTCGATATCACAGCAGTTCTCATGGTCTGTCCTGTAGTTGGATTACGAGGATCTGAAGAAGGGACCAAAGCAAGAAGGAAGTTTGCTTTGCCTTCCAGGAGCCGGCACTCTGTTAGCAGCTTTAAGACAGGGTCCCCGGGGGTGGTTCAGAGAAAGGTCTGCTCAGTCTTCACGGAAGCGCAGGGGTCAAGGGCGGAGGCGAGAAGGTCCTGTGCGCGGAGAAGATTCTGGGGGAGGAGGTGGGAGCACGGGGCACGTGGAGGTAAGCGATTTCACGGGTCCAGGCGTAGAAACCAGCATTCTGGAAGAAGGACAGGACACGGACGGTCCTGCCTCCGTGGAGAGGAGGGTTTCCCACCGGGGCGCCGTTGACTCCCGAGGTCAGGTCGCCTGGGCGCGGGGCCGCCCTGTGCGCGGCAGGACGTTCCCGCTCGAGGCCACCACCTGCTCCACCCACCTGGTGCTGCCCCCCACCCCGCAGTCGTGGCAGCTCTGAGCCTCAGATGTCGTCACACGTCCCCTGGGGCTGGGGGCCCAGCCCTGACGGAGAGCACGGGCACACACACGCGCGCGTGTGGGAGGAGGCACACGTACGTGGCTGAGGGCAGACACAGGAGAGGAGCAGCCGGCACCCTTGGCTGCTTGTGACGGAGGCCTCAAAGCCCGACAGAGGAGGGCGCTGTCCCCCCGAGTGTCCTCGTCCCTGGAGGCGCAGACCACGAGGGCCCACCGTCAGCTCGTCCCCCTGGGCTGCCCCCGCCCAGGCTTGCCCGCAGAGCCCCAGGCCTGCCAAGCTGTGATGGCTGACCCCCGCTAGGAGTCAGTGGTACCTGAGGACGGGTCCTCCTGGAGCAAGCATTTTATTTTAAAGCGCACCTGGTTTTATAAGGTAGCGGATGTAGCTTAGCCAGACACTCCCAGCCTGAGTCAGAGGGTCTGCGGGCAGAGGAGCCGGGACCCCCAGGACAAGCTGCAGGCAGGCAGACTTCCTCCTCGGCTCAGACCAGCCCGCCTCGGGTACTGTCAGTGCTCCAGGTCTGAACGACAGGTGCTTGAGAATCGGCTGAGGTTTTTTACCTTCTGCCACTGGAGAAAGGAAGAGTGCCCTGTCCTCTGTGTCGGAAACTCCAAGCACCACACTCTTCCTGCGCCCCCTGCCCACCCCGGAAAATCCAGTCCTGGACCAGTCCCGCACAGCTCGTGACCCTGAACCCGAACTCGGACCTCCCCTCTCCTCCTGTCCCGGGCCGACCGTGCGCTCCGCCGCTGGCCTCACCAGTGGCTCTTCAAAGGTCAACAGGAATTTTCCCCACACAGCTTCCGAGCCAAGGTGCACTTGCAGCAGGGAAGCACCCGGAATCAAGCCCCATGGGCCTGCCACTCTGCTTCTTCCGCCTGGTATTTCAGGAGGATGGAGGGACTTTATTCTGTGTGGGAGGGAGCAGAAGAGGGGCAGATTTGCTGAAGATGTAGGAACAGAGATAAAGGAAGATATGAAAGCAACAAAGAAATTGTTGCCAGGCAACATGCCTGGTTGTCAAAGAGACAGAGATGTCGTCAGTAGTAACCCACGAGCCATCTTCAGTAACAGCCTATAAATCCCTGAGCTGGGAAATGTCTTATGTCGGGAGGGGTAACGGCAAACAGTTCTCCAAAGAACCAAAGCATTGAGCTCCCCACTCCATTCCATAAATATGGACCTTGCCGTAAGCAAAGAAGGCTTACCCAGAGCTTTATTCATTGTTGTAACAAAACCATGGTTGATCTGCTCAGAAAGCGACATTTCCCGTGTAACTGGTCACAGAGCGGCTCACACTTGGTGTCTTTCTTAACACCCAGGAGAGAAGAGCCGGCCAGGGAGACAAAAACCAAATACTTCATCTGAGGAATATGAATATTTTTTACTTTATTGACGTATAGCTGATTTGTGATGTGTTAATTTCTGCTGACAGCAGTGCACCTCAGTCACACATCTGTATGTACGTATACAGTGTTTCATACTCTTTCCCTTTACGGTTTATCACAGGGTGTTGAGTACAGTTCCCTCTGCTGTATGGTAGGACCTTGCTGTTTATTTGGGGAGTATTTTATCATCACGGGAGCACACACAGCCGTACAGACCTCCCATCCTTAAGCCTGGGGCTCCCTCCACAAGGCAAGATGTCAGTCAAAGCAGACTTATCATGGGCTCCACACACAACGTCATGGCTCAGTGGTAGAGAATCCGCCCGCGATGCGGGAAACCCGGGTTTGATTCCTGGGTCGGGCAGATCCCTGGAGAAGGAAACGGCAACCCACTGCGGTATTCTTGCCTGGAGAATCCCAAGGACAGAAGAGCCTGGTGGGCTTCAGTCCCTGGGGTCACAAAGAGTCGGACACAGCTGAGCGACTAACACATACAGTATCTATAACTACCCACAAAATGTAAGATTAAGTAGAGTCAGAGGGTACACAGAGAAGACTCTGGGTCTTTAGAAAGCAGAGGAGAGGGCACCCTGGCCGGGCTGTGGTATCCAGAAGGCTGAGAGATCAGTGTTTCTTGCTTTGGGTGCTGAATATATGGTGAGTTCATTTTGTGAAACATGTTTGAGCTATCCTACTTACAGGTGTGGAAGGTGCCGTATAAAGCACTGGTTAATGCCTCAGAAATGGCATTTATCAAATACAGACATTTTTTAAGTGTTTATGAGCTTTCTGAAGTCAAATAAAGGTGATCCCTGGGTAGGAAATTGATGGCTGCAATGATGAAGCAAACGGCATCCACAAGCAGTAGAGAGAACAGTGTCCCGTGTGGACAGTCAGCCGTCCCGGAACCCCTGGACCCCGCCCGGGGACGCCACTGGCCACCCCGCCCTCTGCTCCGCTCTCACGCTGTGCTCTGCTGGCCTCCTGGGGCTGAGTGTCTCCTCAGTGGGGATTACTGTCCACTTGAGTTAACTCACTTATGGAGTTGATATATTTTGTTGATATAAAATATATATATTTTGTTGGAGTTGATATAAAAATGCAATGATGAAAAAGCATCACTTTTTGAAAGTTAGTTCAGCAAGCAACAACAGCAAATAGTGTAGGACATAAAATACAGTAAGAAATTAATGAGTTTAAAAGGACAGAAGAGCCTGGACAGAAATTAAAAGTTTAAAAGGACAGAAATTCCCACGAAAGGGAATTTCATGGCCTTCTATTGGTTAGGACTCCATGCTCCCACTGCAGGCGTACGGCTTCATCCCTGGCAGGGGGACTAAAGTCCCACAAGCCGGGAGGGACTGCCAAAAAATTCCACCAGTCCTTACCTTTCGATATAGTTAGGTCATAGGAGAGCAATTGAAAATTTTAAGTATCTACTGTTTTGCCTTGATAAACAACTGGGTTTAATTTAAAATGGGAATGTTTTTACGCAAATTCCTAAATATTTTTTACCCAATTTTTACCCAGTTTCCTAAGGTATCAAATTTTGCACAGAACACTGAAATTTGCAATGCATTTATTCTTTGAAAACTGACTTTTTAAAATATTGTGCAATAGTAAGACATCGACACTTCTAATTTACAGGAAACTTTTATGTATCTGCTGGAGCAAAGATCTTACTACCAGGATTTGTTGTAACAGACATTTGCAAAATACAGGAAGGGCTGGTATAAGAGCTTCGGGAAAACCTCTTTGAGTAACTTCCTCTTGCTCTGCTGGCTGGGCTGGTCACGGTCTCTCCGGTGAGCTGGAAATTCACCTTTGTCTCCTGACTCCTGGGCTGCACACTACACCTCACCTGTTGGCAAAGACTGGTTTCTTCATTCCGCAGGGCTCTGCCCATACCGTAGGCGGGGCTGCGGTCAAACAGGCCACCCACTGTTTTTTCAGGTTGGAGAGTTTCCAGTATCACAATTCTGTGCCTGTACTTAGAACCCCAAGACGTTAGATGAAGAAATGCTTTTCCGCTTTATAACCTGTACATGTCTCAGAGCCACCCACCTTCCAAGGTCGAAGTATAACAGATCCTTCGGAAGTCCCGGGAGGTTTTTAAATGATGGATGCATCCTCTGGCATATTTTTGTGCAGAGATCTCAGCTCTTAGCAGTGACCCTGGGGGGCCAGGGCGCTGGAGATGTGCCTCAGACATGTGAGAACGTGGCAGGTCCCGCCACTGGGCCGTCCACCCCCTCTTCCCAAGCAATCCCAGGTTATGTGCTGCCTTCTCAAACGTGAGCGTATTTGAGATTGTAAAGTTACTGAAGATTTCATTTAAACTGGCCGAGGTTCACAACTGAGCATGAAAACACAGTATTAATAGTGAAGGGCGAGCATCTCTTCTGAAGGCTTTGAGTGCGCCCTCATCCCCACGGGCGGTTCTCGGCTATGCGTCGGGAGGAGGTCTGCTCCGAGGTCCCGGGCAGCTTCCTTCCTCCCGTCTGCAGCCTGAAGACCATGCCACCCACCCTAAAATACGAACATCACATGTGGAGCACCAGGACTGGCCCCATGTGCGACGTGGAGAATCTGGGAACTGACGTATCTGTTTGAAATCATGTTGAATGTCACCTCTTTAAACATGATTCTGCCCTAGACAGGGCTTCCCAGGTGGCTCAGCGGGAAAGAATCCGCCTGCAATGCAGAAGAGGCAGGTTCAATCCCTGGGTTGGGAAGATCCCCTGGAGCAGGAAATGGCAACCCACTCCAGTATTCTTGCCCGAGAAATCCCATGGACAGAGGAGCCTGGCAGGCCTACAGTCCATGGGGTTGCAAGAGTCGGTCACCACTTGGCAACTAAACCACCAACCACCACTGCCCAGACTTGTTCTTTTCCCCCTCTTTTCCTCTGAAGTGTCTTCTTACTGATTTCTCTGGGTTTTTATCTTCCCTTTTTCATTTTTACATCCTTTTGTCTTTCTGGATTACAGTTTTCTTTCTGAAAGAAGTTGTGGATAATTTTTCCTGATCTGACAAGTCATAGTTACTCTCTCTTGCCATCTATAATTTGCTAATAAATCTTACCTATTTAGTACTTCATTCTTAACTGTGTTTTTGAGCTCTAGAATTTCTATCTCATTTTTTAGACTGATTTAAGCTTCCAGTTATCCGCTGAGATGTTTAACCTTGTCTTTTGTCATGTTGATCAGAGATGACAGTGTTGTTTTGTGATTTGTGCGTGATGGTTCTAACTGCGGGAGCCTATCAACTGTGTTTTGTGTGCTGGTTTTAGTTTATGTTGTCATGGGTCAGGAGGATGTCTGCAGGACAGACTAGGTGTCACCCATCCAGTTACCTTCAATTGTATGCTGGATGTTGTATAAGAAAAGCTGCTTATAAAAAGTCATTTGAAGTTTATGGGTAATCTCTCTGCCTCTGGGTTGCAGCAAACCAGGATGAATGTAACCCAGTTCTAGGGCCTGGGATTTTCCAGGCTGTCTGATGACTTTAGCAGGGCTGCATTCTGCGATGGTTCACTCATACCTTAGGGTTTCAGGAGGTTGAATGGGGCCCTCACTCTTGATGGGTCCAACGCAGGTGCCCTAGCCTAGCACAGTACCAAAACACCCACGTCATGCCTCATAGATCTCTTCTGGGTTGGAGATGCCCCAGTCCCTCCTGGGTCTTGGGCCCAGTGTCTCTCCAGGATCAAGTCAACCTTCCCCCGAGGGGCTGCCATGTATGTTCTTTGGTTTTCCAATTGGTCTCCAGAGGTCTCTGGGTTATCTCACTCATCATTATGAGAGGTGGACATTCTCCACATGTTGGGTCCAATTGTTGGAACTCCACACTCTGACTGCCAGGGCCACAAGGGCACTGGTTCCTTCCATCCCTGGTTGCTACAGGCAGCGAGGCAAAAAAAAAAGAAGAAGAACCAGATCTAGACCCTGCTCTCAAATTTCCTGATTGTTCTGACTTCACCAGCTGACAGTAGTCCAGGGGCCTGTCCCCTCAGACACAAAAAGGGAGGATTTGAGCAGAGCTGCTTGGGCCCATGTAACTTGATCAACAGGATTTACTCTAAATCGCTGAGCAGAATTTGGACTGAGGAGCAAAACGGGACAGACAACTGTGGCTTTCCTTATGGTCCCTGCAGCCAAGAGGACCCGGGGTGTGGCAGGTGCTAGGAAGTATCTTAAGATTAAAAGGAGGAGACACGCCTACCAACGTCAGGTTGGCTGGAATTCTGTGTGTTGTGCGCTCACTCCGTATCAGCCAGATGTGAGCACATGTCAGGCCCAGAACCCCCTTCTGCAGTCTTGGCTTGCCCGAGATCAGGGAGAAACAAGGGACTGACGTCAGTCTGGTTTTAGGAAACTTTATTAACCAACCCACCAGCTTCACGAGAGCAAGAAGATGCAGCATTTCAAGGCGCATTCCAAGAAGAACACTGACAAAGGTTGACATTCATCAGAGAGCACCCTGCCACCTGCCTTCCTCCACAGCCTTGCATAAGGTTGTCCTGCTGCCATAAAATCCTATGTCAGATGATGGATATCAAGAGCTTTTACCAGAAGATGTGGGAGAAGCCAGTTAGCAGTGAGATCTTGTTGTCATGTCTTGGCTTCTTTCCTGATAAGACACCTACTGCTTGATTCCTCATGACCCCTCATAATGTGTATCCGGAGGAGCAAGGGAGAACAGACACGGGAGGGCATGGGTTACCACTGGATCGGAGGGCTGAACACAGGGTCAGAGACCTCGCCAAGGCAAGTCCGTCTCAAAACCCTGACCTTCAATGGGGGCACCTGCATGTATTTCAACTGAGTATCTGTTGAAGGCTCCCTTCAGCTTTCAGGACATCTCTCTACTGTGGCTTCCAAAAGTCTATCTTTAAAAACAGATGACGGCGTGACCACTGTCCCCCACGGCTCTCAGGAGAGTATAGCAACTTCATAGACTGCAACACTGTCAAGGATCTACACATCTGATTTTTTCTTTCTTTTTTTTAACTCAGTGCATTCAAGAGAAATCACGGGATTTTTCAGTATAAAAAAAGACCAGATACCCATGTTAACTGGTGTGAACAGCCAACAGAGCTAAGCTTACAAAGGAGAGTAAAGATTCATTATCGAATAGTACTTTACAGGTAAAGAGATATGAGAATGGTCACCATCTACAGGGCAGGCAAAGAGCTGTAGGCTTGACCTTGCATTAACGCCTCTAGCTTCTATGGAGAGGAAAGCCTGCCTAGAAACAGGATGTGGGAGGAGGACTTGTGCTGGATGAAGAAGATGAAAGGGTGGTCGGCAACGAACTCCTCCTCCGGCAGCAGCATGGTGAACTCGGCGATGGCCCCCGTGGCGGCCGCCGCCTCCGTGCCTTCCTCATTCACGTCCACGACGGACTTGTGGACCACCTTGGATATGAAGAGGTCCCTGGCCCCCGACATGCCGGACAGGTCCGCCTTGCTACTGAAGAGATCCGGCGCACCCAGGCGGGCCAGGGGCTCTCTGAGGTCGTAACTCTCCTCCAGCTTGAACCTGGGCAGCTGGACCCTGACCTCGAGGAGGTCCAGGCTCTCGGGTCGGGTCCACTCCCGCAACTTCTCCAGAGTCAGCTGTTGTTCAATCTGGAGTAGAATAGGTGAAAAGCAGAGCTGAACCCATGCTGTGGAACTCAGTCAGTAAGGCGTTCAGATGAACGGACAGCCTAGCCACTGTTCGCTGTCTCCTTCATGTTTGCACCAAAACAGGTTCCCCTGGGGGATTTCACGCCCTTCTGGCTGCTTGGTGATAATAAACAGAACCATGCTCCCAGGCCCCAAGGGCCCCCGGAGGGAGACGAGGCCCAGGAACCACCCGCCCCCACCCAGGGCTGACTGAGCCTCCGCCACACTGGACCACCCGCCGTCATGGCTGTGACTACCCTAGCTGACTGGCACAGGGGGTAATTTTAACGCTTTCTTCTATTCATCTGAGCCCCAGTGGTCATCTGCAAACTTCACACAGCTGAAGTTGCCCTAATAGACGTAGCTCATGAAGCTGAAGTCCCAATACTTGGGCTACCTGAGCCGACTCACTGGAAAAGACGCTGATGCTGGGGGAGATTGAAGGCGGGAGGAGAAGGGGACAATAGGGGGTGAGATGGCTGGATGGCATCACTGACTCGATGGACATGAGTTTAAGCAAACTCCGGGAGATAGTGAAGGCCAGGGAAGCCTGGCGTACTGCAGTCCATGGGGTCGCAAAGAGTCAGACACGACTTATCGACTGAACAGCAACAACATTGGTAAAACCAGAAACAGATCTAGTTCCTCGTCTAAAATGGGGTAACCACAGCACATGCTGGGAGCCCTGTTCTGAGAACGGCGGGCACGGGTGAGCCATGTGAGCCCGGCGCCTGTGGCCGCCCCCTCTTCTGCTCCACGGGAACACAGCCACGCCGCACGGCTCTACTGATGCCACCAATCCCCGACCTTCTCTTTTACAGTCAGGAAGGGAGAACCGTGGAAATACAGCTGAAAGAAGGCACACCCAGGTTCTAACACGTGCCGCAGCTGCAGATGGCGAACATCAGACCCCGCTCAACAGGAAGTTTAGTTAGGAGGGGGAGGGAAAAGCTCAACAGGCAGACACACGGAAGAAAACCTGCCTCTTCCACACACAGATGCTCACACGCGTGTGAACACACACGTACAGATGCTCACAGGTGTGTGAACACACATAGATGCTCACACACGTGTGAACACACACAGAGATGCTCACACACAGGTGAACACAGAGAGATGCTCACATGTGTGTAAACACAGCGATGCCCACATGTGTGTGAACACATACAGTGATGCTCACACACACAGATGTTCACACACATGTGAATACACACAGAGATGTTCACGTGCATGTGAACAGAGATGTTCACATGTGTGTGAAGAGAGATGCCCCCACACGTGTGAACAGAGATGCTCACACACATGTGAACAGAGATGCCCACACGTGTGTGAACACACACAGAGATGCCCACATGCGTATGAACATACACAGATCCTCACATGCATGTGAACACACACAGGTGCTCACGTGCACTCGCGTGAACACACACATGCTCACATGTGCACACACACACACACACACACGGTCTGTGCGCCACGCGGGGAGCGGGGCCACACCTTCTTCAACCCCGTGGCCTCATCCCGGATGTCATCTGGCAGCAGGATGACCATGCTGAGGTCCTTGCCCTCATACGGCAGCTCCAGCACCCGGCACTTAAGGTCCTTGATGTAGCCGAAGGGAAACTTGTTCTTCTGATACATCATCTTCACCGTTTTTGTTTCTTTCTGAACAATCGGAACACAGATAGCCCATCACTATCCGTGTGGCTTCGGAGCACAGAGTCACCTAGACGGGCATCCCCCCTCACCTTATTCAGTCTGAAAGGCGCATCCTTGGTGGCCTCCACCATGAATTTCTCCTGCCAGTTCCCTTTGAAATAGATGGCATTCACCAGCACCAGCTTCGTCAAGCTGCCAACCATACCTGAGGCCAGGAGCTCCGGAATTTTCCCTAAAAGGACAAACTTAGCTTTGGGTTTTTAAAACCCACCTATCAGAATTCCAAATTTGAATGGACCTTTGATTAGCACTGGGTTTCCCTCATAGCTCAGTTGGTGAAGAATCTGCTTGCAGTGCAGGAGACTGGGGTTCAGTCTGTGGGTCGGGAAGATCTCCTGGAGAAGGAAATGTCAACCCACTCCAGTATGCTTGCCTGGAAAATCCCAGGGACAGAGGAGCCTGGTGGGCTGCAGTCCATGGGGTCGCAAAGAGTTGGGCATGACTGAGCGACTAACACCCTTGATTAGCACTGAAATGCAATTCAAATGCTTCCTTCTACTCAATGTCCTGTCACATGTCACTAAGTTAGCTAAGCCCCCTGGGGTGCTTCCACTGTAAATTAAACAACTTCCCTGGTGGTTGGGTGGTTAAGAATCCGCTTTCCAATGCAGGTGATGCAGATTTCAGCTCAGGTTGGGAAACTAAGATCCCACAAGCCTCGGGGCAGCTAAGCCCACACACCACACCTGGGGAGCGCACGCCACAGCCAAGACCAGACAGACAGACAAACGCACCAACTTGAGGGGCGGATCAGGGGAAACAAACTACCCCAGAGGGGCAAGGCTTCGAAACAAGTTGTTGGGTTAAAGGGCTAAAAACAGGAAGACTCTCCTTTTCTGGGATGTGTGATAATCAGTGGGCCTCATTTGGAGACAGGCCATTCTTTTCCAGGAAAGGAAAACTTTCTTAACCAAAGTGTTTTTAGTCATCAATAAATAAATCGCTTCTTCAAATCATCCAAGTGGTTGCCTAGCTCCCACAGGGAAGCTTTTAACAGACGTCTAAGAGGTAGGAGAGGCCCTCTGCAGACACACGGCCCCACTTGTGATACATGAGGCTGTGACCGCGCTGTGCGTGCGGAACGGACCGGTGACCTGTGGGCGCCTTCGCCATTCCGGGACTACAACAGAGTCATGAACCAGAGGCACAGCCTGATTCCTTAGACAAGGTGTTGGTACAAAACACTCACGACCACAGCGGCTCGTGGAGGTTTTCACCCCTTTATGCTACATTCAATATTAGTTTCAACTTTTAAACGCAGTTTGGAGAACTTACAGGGAAGAAGCTTTTAGCATCTTCAGTTAAAACCACGTTTACATTTCCACTTTGAGAGATGTCTATGTTTGAGAGCTGTCCGGCTCTGGGCAGGGAAGGTGGACCCCAGGGTCAGGCCGAGAGGCAAGGGAAGAGGGAGAGGCGGGCGGGGGGAAGGAAGGACCCAGTGAGCGGCCAGCGCCGCCCTCGCTCACCGTCCGTCTGCCCTTTGACCCACTCGTTAATGGTCTTCCTTGCATCCTCGGAGGCCTGCAGAAAGTCCACACTGCTCAGCTCAGCATTGTACATTTTCTGAGTTGACGCTAAGAACTCCTGTTTAAGAAAAGAGGAGGTGTTGTGAGTAACTCCTTCTCCATACAGAAATGGTTCTATAAAATCCTTAAAAGCAACAGAAATAATCCCCAAAGGCATATTTCATTGTAATAACAACAAAAATTCTAGGTCTTCTACTTTTTTTTTTTTATTCTGGTGAGAAACACATAACATTCAGTTGACAATCTTAACCACTCTTAAGTGTATAGTTCAGCAGTTTTAGTGTTGTATAAAATTTACCAATTCTTTTCTATTCTTTGACTAACATTTTCTTTTTTCTTTTTTTTTTTTTTTGACTAACATTTTCATAAACAAGCAAATACTGATTGTACTTGTAAGTGAATGACGGGATTCACTCTTGGTTTCTTTAGGAAAGCAGCCAAGGTTGATCTTTTCACTGTGGAGATGAGAAAGTGAAATCACATCCACCGAGGGGAATACTGTTGGTTATGTTTTCATTCCAGATCATTTTTCTGAACGTTTATAAAAATTAAAACTGGTTTGTGTGACTTGACTGTGCTGGGCAAAAAGTCTGCGTGGGCTTTGGAGTCTGAGGACGCAAAGAGCAACGCACTCACAGGGAGGAAATTGCAGCTTTTCTCTCCGAATAACCTGTTGGCGAGTTTCAGGGTGTAGGGCGCACCACGCTTGTTGATATCAGCGTTCAGACTCTGAAATCCCGAATGAATCTCCTCAACCCCTTCGAAATGGAGAGCCTAAAATAAAGGAAATATTATTTCTATAACCATGGATTTTGAAATTATGAACTGGTGCCTTGGAATTTGCTTCCATCAAATTAATATGTTTTAGTACTAATGATTGATCAGCAAAATCCAAAATGCATTAGCTTCGTGAAACATAGTAAGTATATCGAAAGCTGCCCTTTTGCATCACTTTTTTGATATAATTACAGTTGCACAAATGAGTGGTTAATAAACTAAACATGTATACAAGTCTGCTTCCCCAATCATAAATGGTATGTTCATAAGTATATTTGTACAAATAGAATTTTACTGAAAGTTCTCAGAAATAAACAGTAGATAAAAGAATCATCAGCTATGCAAGAACACAAAGGTAGCAGAGATTGAGAGGTTTTAAATTGCCTTACCAGCGTCAGTAACTCACTTGCTTAAAAACAATTTCATTAAACTTAACACCGGGCAAAAGTTTAATTCTCCGCATATCAGTTACACCAAGAGTCACTTTATGGTTTTATGAGGCCTGGGCTGGTTCCTTCTTTTAAGGCGTAAAGAACAAAGTTCTCCCGCGCACGAAGGCCGGTCTCGCCCTGATATGTGGCGCGTGTATGTGGGCACTGGGATGCACCTCTTCAGTGGAAACGGGGGGAAGAACTTAAGCCTGCTCGTCACTGAGGTTATGAAGTTCCTGGAAAATCTCCAAACAGCAGCTCAGATTACCTTGCAGGGGCAGCTGACAGTTACCAGTACCAGGGATTTTTTCTTTTTTTTTTTTTAAGTAGATTTTTGAAAACTTTCAAATGCTTCTGTATCTTGAGTGACAGGAAGCGCTGCTTTTCCATCAAGTTCAGACGTGGAGGCTGTGCCTCTGCAACAGGCCGGTGACCCTGAACCCGGGCTGGACCTTCCCTGGCTGCAGGTGCAGTGTGACCTGTGACCCGGGCGTTAGAAAGACCTCCGCGGACACCCTTCCTTTCGGGGAGTCAGAGTTCCCCACTCAGAATAAAGCAGGCCCAGCACACCGGTGCCCTCCACATCCGCCAAGGACAGGCGGAGCCTCCGCGTCGCCCCCTCGCCTCCCTGAAGGGCCCCCTGCTCACACAGGACGCGCTGGGCCAGGCCCAGGGCCAGGAGCACGGGGCCGCGCCCCCATGGCCCCTCGGCCTCCCCGGCAGACGTTGTTATGCTCACAGGGGACGAGACCCCGCAGGCGCTGCTGGAGGAGCCGGCATCACAGGCAAAGCAGAAAGCAGACGGTCCTGGGGGAGGAGGTGCCCTGACTGACCCGAGAGCCAAGCCGATGCGGTGCTGGGGCAGGAGCTGCAGGCGGCAGGGGGCGGCCAGTCTCCTTACTGCTCTGTCCTCATCCCGGGAGACACCATGGTCACCAAGGCAGATTTCCCAGGGCGAGGCTGATGCATTGCACTCCGGACGTGCTGACCCCTGTGATTTCCCCAAATGTGGGAGACTCCACTGGGCTTCCCCAGTAGCTCAGGTGGTAAAGAATCTGCCTGCAGTGCAGGAGACCTGGATTCGATCCCTGGGTTGGGAAGATCCCCTGGAGGAGGAAATGGCAACGCACTCCAGTATTCTTGCCTGGAGAATCCCATGGACAGAGGAGCCTGGTGGGCTACAGTCCATGAGGTCGCAAAGAGTCGGACACGACTAAGCGACTAACCCTGCACACTTCACACTTGCCCAGCCCAACAAAAAACACCGTCTGTCGCATGCATGCATGCATGCGAGGTCGCTTCAGTCCTGTCTGACTCTTTGCGACTCTGTGGGCTCCAGGCAAGAACACTGGAGTGAGTTGCCACTTCCTCCCCCAGGGGCTCTTCCCGACCCAGGGACTGAATCTCAGGCTCTCACGTCTCCTGCATTAGCAGGCGGCTTCTTTACCACTGTAGCCTTCCCATCGCAGGTGCTCAGTAGAGACTGGCTCGTGAATGACAGCCTGCATCCAAGTGGACTTTCCCTGGGGCTGTTTCTGGAAGTCTGACCTGGTGAAGCCTAACGTATAACATGACACCCAACCTTGAACACCGAGATGCAGTTCTACAAACGCGCCGTGCGCGCACGCCTGCTCAGTCGCTTCAGGCGTGTCCTGCTCTTTGCGACCCCATGGGTTGTAGCCCCCCAGGCTCCTCTGTCCATGGGATTCTCCAGGCAAGAATCCTGGAGTGGGTTACCATGCCCTCCTCCAGGGGGATATTCCCGGCCCAGGGACTGAAACCGAGTCTGCCTGAGTCGCCTGCGTTCCAGGTGGATTCTTGACCAGTGCGCCATCCAGGAAGCCCACAAACGACTGCAAGAGCTCAAAGGCACAGCCTTCGGTCCAGGCTGTGGCGGGGTTCAGCCGGGAAAGCAGGCTACTCTGGCTAGTTTCTGCTGACCTTGGAAATCTGTGCCGCGGTGTCGCCTTTGGCCCCCAGAAAGACCATGGCCAGCGCTGACGAGATGCTGAAGGGGGAGATGAAGATGTTTCCAGCAGGATTGCGCTCGATCAGGGTGAGGAACAGGTCCACGGCGAAGCGGGTGTTTGCTGCGCTCAGCTGCTCCATGATGAGGCTGCAAGGCAGAGCAGAGCCTGAACTGCCCGCGGCTGCACAAGCAAATCAGCAAGGTCACCCCCGTCTCCCCTCGGCGTGGGCCACCCCCCTGAAGTTCACTGAAACTTATACTTTCTCCCTCTCTTTCTAGGAGGGCAAGAACCCGTGTGCACGGGTGTGGGAGCCTGGGAGACTGGCCAAGGACTCAGCGCTGACATGGGATCCAAGTTTTCCTTAGAAAATCAGAGCGACTTGCCACCCAAGGAAGCAAGTCCCAGCAAGGAGACAGGGTGACCCTCGTTGGGGGGGGTCACTGTCTGATGTCTGGAGAGGTCCTGTCCCCAGGCTCGCAGGATGTGAGAGCTCGGGGACCCAACACAGGCCCCGAGGCAGCTCGAGCAGCCAGACAAGGAGAAGGTGACCAGAAACCCTGTCCCTCCCGCCGGCAGCGGGGTCTGCAGGTGCAGCAGCTGGCCCTGGCCCATCAGCCAGCCCCTGTCCCCGCTGGGCCTCCCTCTCAGCCTCACTCAGCCAGGAAGGGGAACGGCCGGTGACTGTCCCGCGAGCGAGTCACCACTGAATCACTACTGTCGCTGAGCAATGGCCTCCGGGGCCTCCAACCACAGGAAAGAGGAAGGAGGAGCGGCTGGGCCGGGCTCGGGAGGAGGGGAGAAGGGCCGGCTCCGCTTTGGGTTCCCCTGTGGGCCGCCGGGGCGCAGCGCGGGGACCCCGGGGCTGGGCGCACGGTGGGGCGGGGGTCCCCGCGGGGCGCGGGCCGGGGGCGGGGTGACCGCCGGACACGGAGGTCCCGCGGGGTGCGGGCCGGGGGGCGGGGTGACCGCCGGACACGGAGGTCCCGCGGGGCGCGGGCGGGCCGGGGTGACCGCCGGACACGGAGGTCCCGCGGGGCGCGGGCGGCCGGAGCCTGTCCCCCGCCCAGCTCCCTACCCAGCCTTACCCGCTGCTCGGCTGCCTGGGCGGGGCGGCGCCTGGGACCGCGGAGCAGCGCTTATAGCGGCGGAGGCGGAGGCGCGGGCGGGCGCCCTGCCCCGACTCACCTCCCCGAGCCGGATGGGGCGGCGCCCGGGGCGGTGAGCCGCTGCGCCTCGCTCTCCTGGGGATCAGCACCCCTGAGTTCCCGGCAAACTCAGGGCTCTGCCAAGGGCCTGTCACCTCTGTCGAGATGAGCTATTTCTTTTTTACTAAGGTGTGAATGACTGAGATGCCGATGCGTCACCTCTCAGGGCACACCAGCCGCTTTGCAGTCTCATCTGTACACCCCAGCCTCGCAGGTTATGGGGTGCGGGAGTGGTGGTGGCGAAGCAGGGCCCTCAGGGTGAGAGAAAATAGAATCAGTCCCAAGCAACATCGCCCAGGTCCCTGGCTCAGGTGTTCAGTGAATTCAGCCTGAAGACTCCCCTGGCAAGTGAGGACCCCACCAGGCTGGGTAACACGTAACTGCTCACACACCGTGAGAACGCCCATTCTTGTGATTAAAGTATTTCTTACTCATTACACAATACTGAAATGTACACTGGCCGGTTTTCCCCTACACGTACTGTTAGAATGACTATAAGTGAGGAATAAAAGCAGGAAATCTTTCTGGAAGTTCTTTTCGGTTTTTCCCACTTTAAATGCCTGGCTGTGCAATTTCAGCAAAACTGATGCTTGAGACCATGTAATGATTCTGCATCTTGAAACTTCCCCTGAGCTGTGTTACAAATCTCAGCATGAAAAGGGAACAAAGCAAAGATCTTACTTTTAAAGTAGTATAAATAATGCAGTGTAAATGAGTTGTAGGTTTTGTTTTTACTCTGTGAATTTGTTTATAAAAAAGAGGCAAAGGAAAACCCAGTAATAAGAGATAAAAATACTTTTCATCATTTAACCAAAACAAAACAATAAGACTTCAATAACTCAGATTGCACAATGTTTCATAGCTGATTAGAATAAAGAAACCGGCATTTATTGAAAGTCAGTCATAGTTAGGACCAGTGATTCGTTAAAATCAGTAACCTCTCCACTATCTCTCACAGAACCGAAGACCCCTCATCAGCTTCTAGCAAGAGGTCTTTGTGGGTAAGGAAGTCAAGAGTAAGAGGCTGTGCTGAAAAGTTGTTAAACTAAAATCCCAGACACATAAACCAAGGAAAAACAGGTTCTGGACTTTCTGGGTTTTTTTCCTCTGACATTTTATATTTGTGCTCACCTGAAGTTAGTGATGCTTTCTTTTGACCTGTGGTGTTGGAGAAGACTCTTGAGAGTCCCTTGGACTGCCAGGAGATCCAACCAGTCCTTCCTAAAGGAGAGCAGTCCTGGGTGTTCACTGGAAGGACTGATGCTGAAGCTGAAACTCTTAATACTTTGACCACCTGATGCAAAGAGCTGACTCATTGGAAAAGACCCTGATGCTTGGAGGGATTGGGGGCAGGAGGAGAAGGGGACGACAGAGGATGAGATGACTGGACGACATCACCAACTCGATGGACATGAGTTTGAGTAAACTGCAGGAGTTGGTGATGGACAGGGAGCCCTGGCTTGCTGCGATTCATGGGGTTGCAAAGAGTCGGACACGACTGAGCCACTGAACTGAATGGTCCAATTTTGTAAATACCCATCTTCAGATCTGCCCTAAGTTTGTTAGGGGCAGTATTCGCTATAGTATGGCCATTAGGACAAGTGGACTAATCATGTTATCCAACTCTGTACTTGGGTTTACTAAACATGTTTAGCAAGAGAATGACTAAATATCAGTATTTCTATCAACTAGCAACAAATAAAATGAAATTAAAAGAAAAATACCATTTAAAATAGCATCAAAAAGTCAAGTTCCTGGACATATTTCTAATAAAACATATGTAAAACCGCTGTACAAAATTATTTTAGTATTATTAATAAAAATTTCTAAAAATCTAACTAAATGAAGAAATATATCACATTCATTGCGTAGAGCTCAGTATTGTAAAGATAGTCATTTTTCTCTGCCTGACTTTTTAAATCAATCCCAATCCCAATAACTATTTCAAAGAAAATGTATGTGTGCACACACATGTGTGTTTAACTTGTACAAATCACATAAAAAGTACCTTTTTAAAAATGAGCACACACTTTAAAAGAGGAAATCCAAATGGCTTATAAATGTCTAAAGCATGTTAAGTACAAACTTTAATCAAAGTGAGATATCTTGCATCCACATTGCCAAAAATAAAAATTTCTGACAATTTCAGATGAGCCACTGGAATTCTGTCACTTCTGCGTGGGGTTGATTATAAACTGGGAAAACTACTTTGGAAAATAATTCAATTATTATTCAAGTTCAGTTTTTAGGAGTGTTGACCCAGCAATTCTCCTAGAGAAATGTATTCACATTCACATGGTGACATTTACAAGAATGTTGGAGGTGGCCTTACTGGTGAACCCCAAAAATCAACAGCAGCAGAATGGGAGTGCATTCAGTGGGATACTACACAGCACCAAAGATGGAAAATTGTTGCTGCAATCACGACATGCATGAAGCGCCACAACGTAAGTTGAGGAAAAGAAGCCAAATTCAAAAGACTACATTTCAACATGCTTTCATTTACATAAATCTCAGAATCAGCCTAAAGAGAGCTGGAATAAGCTGGAAGGGGTAAGACGAGAGACAAGCAAAGACGCTCTCCCCAAATCACAAGAGCAGCTACCTGCGGGGACAGGAGACGCAGGGCCGGGCCTGGTGCGTAGCGCGGCCAGTTTGACCTCTTGACCTGCGCCACTGGGGTGCATGCGGTATAACTGTCCATTATCCTCATAATCTGTGGGTTTTATGTCACGAAAAAAAGCATGTGAAGTAATGTCAAGTGATCCAGCAGATCAACACAACTCAAAATACTTGACAAGCTGCTTTCATGATAATTTCACAGTCGATCTGAAAAGCCCGTGAAGAGCCTTCGCATGCAAGAGCAGTGGACAGACACGCATTCCAAGGACGGAGGAGGGAGTGAAAACCCTCCCGCTGCCCGGGTCCAGCTCAGCGGCACCCGGCGGTCGTCCTCTCCGGGCCCCCGATGACCTCCGTGATGCTGGGCGCACAGCGGAGTGCTGCGTGGCCAGCGCAGCCGTGTCCACAGAGGGCGGGGAGAAGACCTCAGCGAGGAGCAGGAGGCGAGGGTGGGGCTGAGGGCTCCGGCCAGCCCGGCCGGGCGGCCCGAAGGCGGGAGCAGGGCCTGTCCGCCGCGCGGCCACCAGGGGCGCTGTGCAGGGGCCGCCGAGAGTCCACAGGTCTCCGGATTTTCATCAGAAGTTTCCAGTTGGACAAACAGGTGGGCGCGGGGCTGCACCAAGCTTGCCCTGCACTTAAGGCATGCATCGAGGGTACAAACTAATGAATTTAGTGTTCTTTTAAGCGTGTAAATATCTAGACTCGTCTTTAAAAACGCCAGCCTTACAAAACGCAGGCCCAACCGAATCTGCGCTTTTGTGGAGGACCCGAAAACTGGAGCCGCACGCAGCGCAGGGCCCGCTCCATGTAGAGCAGCCGGGAGCCTGCGCAGCGTAGACGGGGCGAGCACACGCCCGCGAGCGGGGCAAACCCAGGGCGGCCGGAGCACTGCGAGCGCTCCCCATGCCAGCGGCGTCTGCCTGCACCACCGCCCGCCCCGCGGCAGGATGAACCAGAGACCTGGACAAGAGACCACCTCCGCCCGCTGTGTCAGGGCGAAATCGGACACTGAAGAGGCCTGCAGACAGAAGCCAGTAAACAAAGGGAACCGCTTCAGGAGGGCCCGGTGCAACAGATTAAAATCCCTGTAGGTGACACCGACCACGCCGGAAGGGGCCTGCAGATATCGAGAAGTGTAAGCTGGACAAGGAGCTCTCTGAAACTGAACCGAACCCACACTGCCGCAACAGCTCCAGAGAAATTCCCAGATATATTTTTATTTTTTTTAATGAAAAAAATTTTTTTTCTTTTCTTTTCTATTTTTTTATCTTTTCTTTTAAAATTCCCTATTACTCCCCCATTACTCCTTAACTTTCATTTTCATTTTCATATATTTTCACTATTTTTTTAATTAGGAAAAAAAATTTTTTTCCCTGTTTTATTTTTTCTCTTATTTTCTTTTAAAATCCTCTATTACTCCTTAATTTTCATTTTCATTTCACTATAACCTTGTAAAACTTGACTCACAGTTATCTGAAGTACCAAGCGGCCATATGAAAAGCTGAGCACACCCAGCTCGGAGCTCCAGAGAGAAATAGACTCTCTAGGAAAGGAGCTGGGGAAAGCAGAAATCAGATGTTCAAGGGAAACTGATGACAGAAGGCGCTAGAAGGACACGGTCGTTGAAGACGAGTCAGATTCTAGACAGGCACCCGGGCCAGAGAGCGCGCCCACGTGTCCGTCATCAGCGGCCAGTCTTGTGCTAAAGGGAGAGCGTCAGCCCTTGAACACACGGGGCGCGCGTGTTTCTTCCAACCTGAGGTCCCTGAAGCGCATCCTCGTCGCCCTCTCCCCTCGGGCATGTATGGGCGCCACTGAAGCCGATTCCGTCCAAGTCATCTTGGCCAGCTCATCCTACAAGACTAAGGGGGCTGTCCATCCTCTAAGGGGTTTCCTCCGGACCGAATTATTCCTCCTGCTCACACAGCCTGAAAGGGGAAGTGGGTTCCTCTTAGACTTGTCTCCACCTTCAAATAAGTCGGCCATCCAGAAACCCCACAAAAATCTTGATTTTCTTTTCCTCTTCAAAAGTAATTTTTCATTCTCCTGTTTTCTGATTCAGTTCAAGAAACTAAATAATCATTATACCCTGATCAGCCTGCAGCCTGGGGGTGTTAGAGATCTCACAGTGGTGTTTTATGAATATGGTGACTGGGATCACTAGGAACACAGTATCTCCATGTTAGAGTGCTCTCTAGACAATAAGCTATTTCAGTTTAGATAATTATTCTCTAAATATAAACAAAATTTACAATAGTCCATGAGCATGCAAACATGTGAAACTTAAATAATTTTTAAACCAAGTGCAAAACTGCTTACTACAGTTAAAAGAGAAATGTGAAAATAACTTGATATGTATTTAAATAATTGCTTAATATGTGTGTGTAATAATTTATTCTTGTTAAAACAAGAAAATGAGTCAAAATCACTTTATAAATACTAATGTTTTCTTATAAATAGTCTAAGAATTTTAAATGAGACAGTAATTGCACAACGATGAATAATTTGGAGACTGAGGTATGGTTGCAGGTGACTGGACCCTCCCAGGAAATTCTTAATCAGTTACATTCTCATGCTCAAGTTTCTTGAGAAACTTAAGTGACTAAGGCCACAGGAACAGAGAAAATAACCCCTGTAGAGTTTCTGTTGGTCCTTTTCTTTTCTGTTAGATAATGGTGCAAAACAAACCTGGGGTAAACTCTCAGCTTTGTCCTCCAGGGAGCGGAATTTCATCACAACACACCCACTGCTGACCACTGAGATGTCCAAACACCAGGAACACACAAGTGTTAATTGTCTTTCTGCTTCTATCCAGCTCAGTTCTAATTACTAGTGAAAGAAAGTGAAGTTGCTCAGTCGTGTCCGACTCTTGGTAGCCTACCAGGTTCCTCCATCCATGGGATTTTCAAGGCAACAGTGCTGGAGTGGGTTGCTGTTTCCTTCCCCAAGGGTAGCTGCAATATCCATAAAATTAAGTGTGCCCGTGAAATAGCTCAGTCAGGGTTCTCCTCTGACCTCACCTTCTCATCGCGTCGACCTTCCTTCCGGGTCTCCGATCAGAAACCTCTTTCTCCAGGGTCTTTGTCCTGCTCTAACCTCTTCCTGGAGTGACAATGACTCCCACATCTGGTCTCTTCTCACCATCTCTTCCCCAAGGTAGTTCCTGGTGCCTCCTCTTGTTCCAGGTTACTTTCTTTCGCGTCCACATCTGTTGCCATCAGAAATGGTCCTGCCTAGGAGCAGAGCGGCGTAGCATGGGAAGAGAGCTCCAACCAGGGCCAGGACAGCACCTGGATTGCAGTAGATGCTCTGGAAGTGTTGCTGGGTAGATGCATGAACAAGTGAACGGAGGTTCTACCCCAGAATGAAGCGGGCTGGGTGGGCAGGTGATGTGACGCTGACTTGTAAAGTTCCTCAGTCGGTGCTAAGTGGGACCAAAGGCTTATCAGATGGAAAGGGTAGAATGACGTTAGTTTAAATGGAAGTGGAGCCTTTGTAGCAACATGGATGGGCCTGCGGACGATCGTACTAAGCAACCTGAGGCAGGCAAAGACAAGCATCACACGATATCACTCGTATGTGGGATCCAAAAAGGTGATACGAATGACCGTGTCTGCTGAATAGCAGCAGACTCACAGACACAGAAAAATGAACTTCTGGGCACCAAGGGGGAAGGGAGTGTGCATGTGCGTCAGTCACTCAGTCGGGTCCAACTCTTCACGACCCCATGGACTGTAGCCCACCAGGCTCCTCTGTCCATGGAATTCTCCAGGCAAGAACACTGGAGTGGACTGCCATTCCCTTCTCCAGGTGACCTTCCCAACTCACGGATCAAACCCAGGTCTCCCTTATTACAGGCAGATGCTCCACCATCTGAGCTACTAGAGAAGCCCCAAAAGGGGAAGGGAGGGGATGGATAAATTAGGAATTTGGGATTAATATATACACACTACGCTTAAAAATGGATAAACAGCAAGGACCTACTATGTGGCACAGAGAACTATATTCAATGTTTTGTGATAACATTTAAGGGAAAATGCAGGGCTTCCCTGGTGGCTCAGAAGGTAAAGAATCGGTCTGCCAATGCCTGTCAATGCAGGAGACCTGGGTTCAATCCTTGGATTGGGAAGATCCCCTGGAGAAGGAAATGGCAACCCACTCCAGTATTCTTGCCTGGGAAATCCCACGGACAGAGGAGCCTGGCAGGCTACAGTCCATGGGGTCGCAAACAGTCAGAGACGATTCAGAAACTAAACAACATGATAAGGGAAAATAATTTGAAAAATTATATATAATAACTGAATCATTTTGCTGCATACCTGAAATTAACACTGTAAATCAACTATACTTTAATAAAGAAGAAATCAATTTTTAAAAGGAGTAATTAAAAAAATCAATAGAAGTGGAGCCCAGAGAAGACAAGTTCCAGTCCTAGTACGAACAACTATTATACGAGAAAGAAAATAAGACACATGGCAGACGTGCGGCAGAGGCTGAAGTGGGGATTTGAGTGGGCGACTGAGAAGTCTCGTTATCACTCAGAGGGCAGGATGATAGAAAGCCACTTCACATGTGGCTCACTTCAGTCAGAGGCCTCTCGGGGTGTGCTGTGGGGCTCTGCCCTTGGTGAGGCTCTGTCTCATCCTCTCACAGACAGCTTAAAGGGAGGCTTAGAAGGACACAGACAATAAACTTGCAAACACAACTCGGTTGCAGGGGATGAGAGCATCGAGATTCAGAAGAACTCCACCGGCTGAAAGGTCATCTCAAGCCACATGAAGAATGCCATAAAGAGAGTGACCTTTTGAATTTAGATGTTAAGGAATCAGTTCTGCAAATATCATAGGTGAGAGACCTATGGAGGAGCAGTTCACGTGGGAAAAAAAAAAAAAAAAACACCTGTAATTTTAACTGACCACAAACTCAATATTCATCGATAGGGTTCTGAAGATCTGAGTATTAGTAGAAGCAGATGGTCCACCTTCAAAGAGGGGGGAGTTTGTGGGCCCACGTCGTAGCCTGATCGTTTTAGAGAATGGCTTTCAGCTGTGGGGGCCACAGATCTCAGAGTGGACGAAGGCAACGCTCTGCAAGGGACTTCGGAAGGAACTGGCTGCCTTCAGTTAAAGAGAGGAAGACTGAAGGGGGCCGGGAGGAGGCCGATGGGCCCGCGTCAGTGTGGCGGCTCATGAGGCAGCCCCCGTGATGCCTGGCTTTGAGCCCCGCGCTGCCTCTTCCAGGCGGAGTCCTCACACCCTCAGGGTCCCAGCTGCACGGTCCGTAAGCCTGGGGCAACACCGGCAGCCTCTGAGGTCTGGGGTGCATTCCGTGAAATGTCCCCAAATGCTGGCACCTATACAGAGCAGGTGCAGGAGGGCTCACATGAGCGCAGGGACCGGATGTTGTCCTTGAGGCTTGGAACAGGGACGGAGGAGCACTCACGGAGCGGTCACAGGAAACAGGCGCGCTCCCGTCCCAGGAGCACCAGCTCACAGCCCATCCGCGCAGCGCTGGGGAGCCGGGCCCACCAGCCAGAGCCGCGGGCCTCGGTCTCCTGGAGGAGGGGAGCTGGGGGGCTGTGTTGGTTGCCTGGTGGGGCGGCCTGGGCCCCAGCCCAACCCCAGGGCTCACTCCCTGCTCCCAGGCCTCCTGCATGGAAAACCTGGGACAAAATATGTAGCCCCTTCTTTCCGTATTTTCCACCATGTTCAGGACGATGTCCTTTTAAAGCTTTTCACAGCCACAGCTTATCTTAACTGGGAAGGCACCTTGCCGCCTGATACCTCCACCTCCACCTGGGTGTCCTGCCACTCAGCTTGTTCTGACACCAGCTCCCTGGGTGAGCGTCAGGCCCCCAGGCTGGGCTCAGCCCCGTGGGATGGCCCCTTTGCAGACACCAGTCTTGAGTGCCAGGGGCCACCTCTGCTTCCAGCCAACGGGCTACAAGTCCAGGCGTTCTTATGGCCCCCCTCAGCCCCATGAGTCTCCGGGAGACTCTCAGAACCCAGGACGGCGCTCTGCTCACCCTCTGTGTGGGGGGCCAGGGGCGGGGGGGTCCCTCAGTCGTGTCCGACTCTTTGTGACGCCAAGGGCTGTAGCCCGCCAGGCTCCTCTGTACCTGGGATCCTCCAGGCAAGAATACTGGAGTGGGGGGCCATGCCCTCCTCCAGGGGGTCTTCCCAACCTGGGGATCGAACCCTGGTCTCCTACACTGCAGGCGGAGTCTTTACCGATTGAGCCACGAGGGACGCCCGTTCTGCTCACAGTGCCTGGCTTATTGTGAAGGATGCAGCTCAAGACCAGCCAAGTGGGAGAGCCTCACAGGACAGGGAAGGGGTGGGGGTGAAGTATAAGGCCCCACGCCCTCCCCCCAGCACACGTCCTCCCAGAGCCCTGCTGTGTTCCCCAGCCCAGAAATGCTCCAAATCTATCACTTAGGTGTTTTTTTTTCCTTAAATCAAGAGACAACTGACTAAATCATTGGCCATGTGATTGAACTCACTCTCCAGCCCCTGCCCTCCCCGGAGGTTGGCAGTGGGGCCTGTAAGTCCCAGCTTTCTCAGCCTCTCCCCTGAAACTGATCACTTTGTTAGTGTAAACTCAAGTGTGCTTGAGAGAGCACCTTGTGAATGATTGAAACACTGATCGCTCTGGAAACTCCACAGGCTTCGGAAGCTCTGTTCCAGGAACAGGGGGCAGAGAATAAGTGTGTTTTCATGACATTGAGGCCAAACCTACCGGTCTCCCAGCCCTCGCAGGCTCCGACCACCCCGGTCAGACAGTGCTCCTGGCGGGAGGGACTGAGAGCGCAGGGCAGCAGCAGACTTAGACCCGCAGAGGTGCTTCCGCCACGTCCACCGTGCCCTTGACGGCAGACACCGGGTGAGTGGGGGTTCAGAGACTGCGGCCCGAAGCTGCCCGCCCGCTGAGAGCCGAGTGGATCCGCAAGGCACGAGCTCTCCGCGCCGTGGGCCGGGTTTTCCCAGCCCTGCCACCGTGTCATCCCCGGACAGACCGCCTTCCCGAGGGAGGTCCCCCTCCGTCACGAGGCAGTGACCTGTTTACTCCCCAAGCGAAACCGCCCTGACAGTTCTTCCCAGGAGCCTGCCTTAGCAGGGGGGCTTCCCCTGCCCACCCCCAACCCCTGTGTCCACAGGTCCTGGGAGCCTTCGTACGTCCCCAAAGAGGCTCCTCAAGACGTGGGAGGTGCACGGGAGACTCTCTGTGGACTGGCTTGGGGTGAGGGGGGAGTGGGGAGGAGCCCCAAAGGGTAGTGTCGAAAAACAAGGGTGCTTTCAGAGGAGGCGGCCTGGGGACCGACCCTGCAGGTGCTGGGGGAGCGCGCGGGTGTCAAGGCGGGCGAATTATCCGGCCCAACGCACAGCAGGGACTCGGGTCAGAAGGGAACGCCGCCCCCCTCCACCCAAGAATACAGGAGGGCGAAGACTGAGGAGGCTGGCGGCTAGAGAAGAGAGGAAGAAACGAAAACCCTTCCGCTGGGAAGCCAAGGGGGTAAGACGGGGCTCTGGGTGTTGGGGCTGTCCTCTGCCCCCGCCTGCAGCCCCTCCCCACGCCGGCCACTTTCTGCGGGAGCCCCACGTCAGCAGTTGCAAAGCTACCTCCTGCCGTGAGGGCGCGTTTATTTTCCCGCAGGTGAAGCCAGGTAGCTGACCCGGAGGGTCCCTCCAACCTCCAGCTGACGAGCGGGTGTCAGCAATGGTGCTGTCGGGTCCTCTGACTTGAGGGCTAGTACGGTTTATCTTGTCCACTTGGTAACATCACTTATCATCAAGAGAGGGAAGCAGAGTTCCCCCAGACTCCTTGACACGAATACTAGGCCAGACAAGTTTTGTTATCACGGTTCCTCAGGTGAAATCCCCTACTAAATGTTCAAGTTTCATTTCGGTGTCGTCGACCTAGTGACCTTGGGCGTGAGCGTTCACCTTGCGGTTAATGCTGGACTTGGAAGGTTTCTATGAGATGCCAACGTTCAATTTTGGGGGGAGTTCCCCCCCAAAAAAACCATCAATTTCCTATTCAGTTCTAAAAAGTGAATCTGATTCTCACTCTGTAGAAACCAAACTGTCCCCTCGCTGTGTAAAGCGGCTTTGCAGCTCCTTTCTCTACCTGTGGCCTGCCATGTTTATGCAAGAGGTGCAGACAGCCCAGCCTCCTGGAGTCTCGCCGTGTGAGGCTGTGTGAAGACCCTGTGCCTTAAGAGGAGCCAGATCCGGTAACAGCGCCAAGCAGAAGCCTTGACCAAGAACTCCCTCTGTTCCTTCCGCGGCCGAACTGTTCCAAATGCATTTTCAAGCTGTTCGAGAGGGTTGACACAGGGGCACCTTTCTCTGGGGTCTTTGTCCCGAGAGGCGAGGATGGGAAGCAGTGGTCTCCTCGGAGATGAAGCCCTCCTGGAGGAGCTCATGAGAGTTGAGGTGTGAGTACTGACCGAGGGCCCCCGGGGGCCAAGACGCGTCCGTGGAGAGCGGGTGTGAGGGCAGAGGTTTGCACCTCCGAGGACCGGCATTTGCATTCTAAGCCCCAATCACAGCTCTCTCCTGTTCCCCTCTCCAGGGTACCCCCGCGCACCCCAGACGTGACGGCAGCTTGCCACGTGAAGGCCCCGCACACAGGTCGTCTACGATCTGAGCTCAGCCTTCCACGTGAGCGGGTGTGTTGGGGGCTGGGATCAGGCGCACACAGCTGGCGGGGGAGAGCTGGAGGCCCGGGAGGGGCCAGGGTGCCGTCTGCTCCACGCGAAGAGATACAGAGGCCCGGGGCTGGTCTGCGGTCCACCCTCGGGGGCCCTGCATTCCACCCGCAGGCGCCTTCCTGCCCGCCTGCGCGAAGGGCCGTGTGCTACAACGGGACAGGGCAGCTCTCTCCTGGACGGCATTCCAGAAAAGCCTGCCTTGGCTCTGTAATTCCCAGACTGCCAAGAACAGATCCCCGGCAGCCGTTTTCCTTGTGGCCCCTTGATCCTGGCTCTGTCCGTCTCTGAGCTTTTCACTCAGAAGCTGGTTTTCCACCCAGAAGAAAGAAGAGAGCCCCGAGGTCCGATGGCCCGGCCACCGGACCTGCCCGCCACCCCCTGTGATGACCCTGGATTCGGCAGCCAAGTCCTTTTCCTCAGGCTCCACCTCGCATAGGACCAGACAAGCTAGACCAGTTTTACTTTCTGAGTCCCCTGCTTTAATTAAAAAAAGAAGAAGAAGAAGAAGATTTAGTGCGCATTTTGTGAGCGTTTTGGTGGTGGTTTAGTCACTCAGTCGTGTCCAACTCTTAAGACCTCATAAACTCTAGCTCGCCAGGCTCCTGTGTCCATGGGATTTCCCAGGCAGGAATGCCAGAGTGGGCTGTCATTTCCTTCTCCAGGGGGTCTTCCCAACCCAGGAATCGAACTCCTGCACCGCAGGCAAATTCTTTTACCGACTGAGCCACCAGGGAAGCCCCAGGAATCATTTTGGTATACTTTAAAATGTCATATTTAATACATGGATGCTTTTAAAAGTGCAACGCAGGGAGCTCCCCGGTGGTCTGGTGGTTAGGACTCCATGCTGTCTCTGCTGCGGCCAGGTGTTCAATCCCTGGTCAGGGAACCAAGATCCCACAAGCCTTGTGGCAAGACCAAAAAAGTGAAAAGAAATAAAAAGCAATGCTGCATAGCTGTGTTATCCTCACGGTAGTACAGGTTTTATGAAACACTGTCAGATAGCTTCTTTTCTGGGACATGAGCTAAAGTTTTACGATTGAAGTATTTTTGGTCAACCTTTCCAGTGTGATTCTTTGTATAATCTCACTGTGAAATATTTTAATAGTTTAACTTTGAGGCCCAAGGGAAGTGAGCCCCAGCCACAAATCCTGTGGCCCAGTATCTCGAGGCTTAGAAACTATGCCAGGCCCAAGGACCTAACTGGCTGGGTCCCGCCCAGAGGGGTTTATCTAGTTGAAAGCTGTGGGTCAAAGGGGAGTTGAAGTTCAGGAATGTTCCAGTTTCCTGCTCCCCATGGCTAGTTTAAGACTCAAGCAGGAAAAAAAAAAAAAAAAAGACTCAAGCAGATTTCTAATAATTGATTAGCAAGTGATTTCAAGTAAGTAATGAGTAGCAGATTATCTTTTTGCATATCATTGGCTGTCTGACTCTATCCCTGAATAGAGCTCTACAGCTGACAATAAGTAGATTTTCATCTTCTTGCAGAGAGTGTTGCTGCATCTCTGGGCCTGTAGGCAGTTTTGCCTCTGACATTGAGTAGTTATGGAGACTGAAGAGGATGGGTTCTTGGTGTGCTTTCTCTCATTTCAAAATGAAAGTCAAACTTGGCCCAAAATTATGGGTTGGGGTAAAGCAGCCGAAGAGTTTACACGTGGAGGCAGCCAACGGTATGCTATTGGATTGTCAGAAAGAGTCACTAACTTTACAGAGAATTAAGCCCTTGAGGTATTTGCCTGGAAGGCAGGGTAAGAAAACCTATTCTGACTTTATTTACAGGGAAGAAACTTTAGATAAAACAAACAGAGGGATGTGTTTGAGCTGCTTCCAGTGGCCTGTGACTCAGAACAAGAAGCATGCTTGGAGCTCAGAGACCCCTCTCTGGACCCCAACAGACAGATACTGAGGAAGAGCCAGGCAGGGCCTCAAATGTCCTGCAAACAAAACAGCGCCGGGCAGGCTGGCGGGGCCGTGTCTGGCCAGGCGAGGGAACCGCAGGCCTGGGCTGCGTGCGGGCAGCAGTGGAGAGAGAGCGGAGGGCGGGCAGGGGGGAGTCCGTTGATGGGCCCAGGCCGGGGGGCAGACCCCATCACTGAAAAGCGGGCAAAGCAGTGTTGTAGCCACGCATTCCGGGAAACAAACTCACTCAGAAGGACAATGCAGATAGTGGAGGGCAGTTTATTACATCGGCAGGCTCAAGGCAGAGTTTCCTCTTAGCCAAGGACCCCGACCAGTTTTTGTGAAAACCTTATATACCCTAAGCGTTTGTGCCCAAACCCACCTCCCGAAAATTCCCTGAAACTAGTCTGAACAAGGGAAAAAGAAAGATACAATCAAAGTTAACCCGTGATTCATAAGCCTTAAGCCTAGGTAGTTAACAGTGGACAATTATCACTAGGCTTGTGGTCATACCCCAATAAGCATAATAGAATGTATGACTCTATTCGGTTACACAGATAATTAGGGTATTCTTTTAGGCGATGGAGAGCCCTGGGGCTCTTCCTTCTGGGGGCCTGGTTTTCCAGTTGGTATGTCGTTTGCATAGATCCTGGGCATAGAGCTCCAAGAAGTCCACAGTTCGGCCCAAGATGGAGTCCTGCTTTCCAGATAGAGGCTGTTCTGCTTCCTCTTTGAGCAGAAGCGCAAATACCCTTTTGAAAGGGGTCCCCAAGCGAGGGTGTGGGGACGGGACCGCCGCGCTGTGGCAGGAGCGGAGAGCGTGCAGCCCCCAGGAGGCAGCGTGGAGGCGCCTCACACTCACAGGAGGAGGCGCGCCCACTCCAGCAAGTCCACCTGCGGGTATGATCCCCGAGCCACCGCGCAGAGAGCCTGGAAGACGTCTGCGCGCCTGGTCCACGGCAGCGGCAGCAGCCGCTCCGTCCACAGACGCAGGAAACCGGAGCACGGCCCGGGCGGACAACGGGGTCTCGCTCACGCCTACGGGGAAGGACGCCCTGACGCAGGCCACAGCACCGATGAACCCAGTGAGGGTGGCCAGACCAGAAGGACAGATGCTACCTGACCCCACTTCCAAGAGGGCCCCAGCGGAGTCAGATGCTTAGAGACGCAGAGTGGAGAGCGGTTGCCAGGAGCCGGGTGAGCGGGGAGTCACTGTTGTTTCACGGGGCAGTCTCACTCGGGGAAAATGAGGGAGTCGGGGGGTGGATGGAGGCGCGCAGAGTCACTGCACTTAATGACCCTGAAGTCTGCACTTCAGAATGGTTCAGGTGGTAACCTGGATGTTCTGTGTATTTTATCACAATAAAAACTTTAAAAAAAAATTCTCTTTAAAAAAAGATTCTATTTATATCAGAGTGTTCCCAGGACGTGCCCTCAGCACGCTGTCTGTGGCCTGACTGTCCTGCCTCCCCGGTGAGCGCTGTCTGGGGTGGGAGGCAGGCGGCCTGGGCCACAGGCACCCCCCCCCACCCTGAACCCCAGGTCATCTGCAAGGCCGCCTGCTTGGGGTACAGCCAGAGCGACTATGGCCACTGAGCGTGGACTCTCCACCATGCTTTGTGGCAGGAAATTTTGTGGCCTGGTTCCTAGAAATAAGCCCGTAGATAGGAAAGCCCCCTTCCCTTATATAAAAAGAGGTAGAAGATGGAAGATGAAGAAGCCAACATCAAGGGGAAGCCCGTGAATTTCCAGCCACCGATGAAAGCCCCGGCGCCAAGCCCTTCCTGGTGCCTTCAGATAAGGCAGATCGCCCCTGCCTCGGAGGGTAGGCAGGGAAGGGGCGGGGTTCTAAAGGAACCTTGGCCGGGAGGAAGTGGAGCTGGAGGGCAGAGCGGGGACCAGAGGTCAGGGGGTGTCCAGCCAGGGAATGGGCTGGGCCTTCTGGAGGAAACAATGTTTAAGCTGAACCTGTAACAGCTCACATAAACAAGCTGTTCTGAAGCTGTTTCCTGTTTCCATAAGGGGTAGAGTGAAAATAGCCCAGAATCCAGGCCCCAGCGTGGGAGGAGAGGGGAAGGTTAGGGGACATGAAACCCCCTTTCGCGGGTCCAGCTGTGCTGATGGTCAGCAGGTCGAGGATGGGGGTGACATTCGTGAGGTCTTCCGCCCCATTCTTTTCCTTTCCTTATGAGAGAGGTTCTGACTCAAGTTCTGCCAAAACAGGTGGGCCTCGTTTTATCTTCAGCTGGGGCTTCCCTGGTGGCTCAAAGGGTAAAGAACCTGTCAGCAATGGGGGAGACCTGCGTTCAAACCCTGGGTCAGGAAGATCCCCTGGAGAAGGGGAAGGCCGCCCACTCCAGATGTTGCCCGGGGAATCCCGTGGACAGAGGAGCCTGGTGGGCCACGTCCGTGGGGCCACAAAGAGCTTCCTTCAGGACAACTGAAGCGATGGAGCGGCGGCGGCAGAACACGCGACGTCTCCTTGAGCGAACCGCGGGTCAAGTTCCCACCAGGGGAGACGGGGCTCGCCCTGTCCCACGGGCCCTCCCTGCCCCCTCCCCAAGCCCAGCCATCCTCCAGCCACGCGGTCAGCTGTGTTTACAACATCCTTAGCAGAGCATTTTTATTAAAGTGCCAGGAATCAGGTCAGGTTCTGGGAAGATGATTCTAGCAGTGTTCTAGCCTTGGCGGCCACCTTACACCACCAAGCGTGAATGATGAAGACCTGGAAGCGGGTACGGTCGAACGCGGCTCCGGCCTCCCAGCGCCTGCGTCTGTCCAGCCCCTTTCTGTCCTTCCCTCTTCCCAGACCCCGGTCTGGGTCGTCTTGCTCCCCGCCCTGCCCCACTCGAGGCTCAGCCAGCAGCCGGCTTCTTCATGTTTGTCTTTAACCTCCGTCCTCCTGTCTCATTCTCTCTGTAATCGAACACCTTGAGCTGCGTCCCATTTTTGCCACTTCCTGCCTGTGCCATCTCAGACAAGTTACTAAGCTCTTTGTCCTCAATTCCTTATTTGTGCGAGGAAGGTAAGGGGTTCCTACTTTACCCGTGTCCAGGAGTTATTATGAAAATAAAATGTAAATATAAACATTTACGTAAATGTCGATTAACAGTGCTTCCTAAGTTGCAGAGTGCTCCATACAAATGTTTTCTCACCAAGTTCTCTCTCATGTTGAAGGTGGGTTTGTTTTCCTTTTGTAAGTTGTGAGCGCCTTGAGGAACAGGACGCTGTCTCTCACCACCATGGCAGGTCCCAGCCAGGTGTCAGGTCTGAGCCGGACGGGAAGGGCATGATCACCCAGCTCCCGGAGGTTGCGTGCATCCCACCCGACGTGAATAGCACCCCCAGAGCTGGATGCCGCCCACCCTCCCCCGGGACAGGATCCCAGCACCTCACAAAATGGGTTGGCCATTCTCTGCCACGACTGAAGTCACATTTAATTTTCAGACCATTTCTAACCCCACTGTCCAGTGCTCAGAGGGTGTATTTTAGCTGTGGGTGTACAGACCACACAACCGAGGAATGACTCAGACATCTGGACCCACGTGGTCATCAAGTGAGGAATGACCTCGCTCAGCTCCTCAACCCCAGGGGGTACAGGACCCCTGCCTGCATCTCCCCCACTCAGGACATGACACATCTCCTGTCTCTGTTCACATTCTAAAGAAAGCAGGCAAAACTGAAACCAGATGATTGCCACCAGCTGACTGAAAGAGAAAAACAAAAATTCTTAAAAATATAAACTTGACCGAGAACACTCATATGATGCAGATTAGCAGAATCATTTCTGTGCTTAGGCGCTTATTTGCATGGAGAAACCCAAAAGAAATCATTGTGATTCTTGAAATCTGAAATCGTTTTCTTGTGACAGCCCATAACAAAGTACCACAGGCTCCAGGGCTTAAACAACAGAAATTTATCGTCTCAGGTCTGGAGGCTGGAGGTCCAAGATCAAGGCGCCAGGAAGGCTGGATCCTTCTGAGCGCTGTTCTTGGCTTGTAGACGGTATCTTCTCTACATGTCTCTGTTATCGTCTCTCTGGGCATCTGTGCCCAGTTTCCTCTTCTTAAAAGGACAGCAGTCATATTGGCTCAGGGCCCAGCCATGTGACCTCATTTTGCCTTAACTACCTCCAAATCCCACTTTCACATTCTGAGGTCCTGGGGGTTGGGACTCCGACAAACGGGTTGGAGGGGACACAGATTGGCCCATAACAGGATCCCAATGTTTCTAGACAATTTCTGCACAAGCAGACACAGCCTTGTCTTACTAATTGAAAAAGCTTTTCTCCAATATGCTTTTTTTTTTTTAAAATCAAACTCCTTAGACAGCTTCCTTTGAAGTGCATAGCATTAAGGAGGACCAGTGTTGGCAATAAGTCAACTGAATTGAGAGGTAATACCTCTACAGTTTTGTCTTTAAAAAGAAAAGAACAGGGAAAGAAAGGGAATTGGCCTCAGCGACATTAAACCAGAGACACTGGGAAACACACAGGAACGCCCTATGAGCTGAGGGCCACCTCCTCAAACTGCTGTGGTCCTCAGGCCTCAGAGCCAAATTCACTTACATTTGCTGCTGCCGTCAAGCCGTGATCCCTGGGTTTTCACAGAGTGTTTGAAAGTATTAACGAGTAGGAGTTTGGAGAGTTCCAGCTGTTGTCTCTGCAAGAATACAAGCTGCAATCTTTTCAAAAAGAAGTTGGGAATGAACAGAAGAACAATATTAAGCAGTTCATGAAACAGGGAAATATCTGTCCAAGAAATGGGCAGGCTGGGAGCGGTGAGGCTGCAGCTGCCTCTGGGTTCAGCAGCGGAGCTTTTGGGGCCGGAGGGGCCGGCAGGATGAGAGGCCTCGGCAGGCGTGGTGGGATCCAGGGGAGGGGGAGAGGGCGCCGCGCAGGACGGAGTGGCGCGGGTGTCTGCGCTCGGACCGTGACTCCCCAGGGCCTGCCGTGTCCCAGGCACCGGGCCCAGGGCTGGGGGACACTGGAGTGGTGAGTCCTTCCTGCTCAACCCCCGGGAGGAGGGTCCTGGACCCCCGAGGGTCAGCTGAGGGGGCAGCTCCCTGCGGAAGGCAGGCTTGGTGGCGGATGCAGCAGTCCCTCCCACCCAATGTCAGTCAACGATCGCGCATGTGTGCGTGCACGCTCACACTCAGCTGCTTCAGTCATGTCTGACTCTTTGCAACCCCGTGGACGACCCACCAGCCTCCTCTGTGCATGGGGATTCTCCAGGTGCGAGTACCGGAGCGGGTCACCATCTCCTTCTCCAGGGGATCCTCCTGAGCCTAGGGCTGAACCACTGTCTCCTGCGTCTCCTGCACTGCAGAAGTCAGCGATCACACTCTTATCTTTAAAAAAAAAAAAAAAACTAAGCTTTTACAAAAAGGGACTAAATACAGAGTGAAGTCGCTCAGTCATGTCCGCCTCTTTGCGACCCCACGGACTGTAGCCCACCAGGCTCCTCTGTCCATGGGGGTCTCCAGGCGAGAGTCCTGGAGGGGGCTGCCATTTCCTTCTCCAGAAGATCTTCCCGACCCAGGGATTGAACACGGGTCTCCTGCGTTGTAGGCAGACGCTTTACCGCCTGAACCACCAGGGAAGTTTTAATAAATACATATATATATATGTAAATGCCACTATTTATCAACTAGATAAATAACACTGTACTACTGTGTAGCACAAGGAACCATATTCAATATCTTGTAATAACTTTTTATGAAAAGGAATCTATGTGTATAACTGAGTCACTTTGCTGTACATAAGAAGCTAACACAATATTGTGAATCAGCCACACTTCAATAAAAAAGGGGAAATGGCTTCAGACACTAGGCGGATTTTGGCTCCATGAGCGCATCGCCGAAGAGTGAGGCATGTCACCGCTTTGCCGATTACTGAGCGGAAACTCATTTGCTGTTTTATTGCTGTAAAGCTTCTGTTTATGTCTTCCAGAATAATTAAAAATAGAACACTTTCCCTTATGTCGTAATCTCACCATTTTATGTGTGGCAGAAATATTCAGGGGACTGCTAACAACAACAGAAAAATTAAATGTCTCCCCTCAGCCCTTTCTGCCTCCCAGGCATGTATGTGTTGCTTGGATGCCTCTGGCTCCTTCTGATAATAAAGGCAAGACTCTCAAGGCCTGGGGGAGAGACCAGTTTGAAAACAATCCTTCTAATCCCTAGGCTTCCCTGGTGGCTCAGCTGGTAAAGCATCTGCCTACAATGTGGGAGACCTAGGTCTGATCCCTGGGTCCAGAAGGTCCTCTAGAGGAGGAAATGGCTACCCACTCCAGGAATTTTGCCTGGAAAATCCCATGGACACAGTCCACAGGGTCACAAAGAGTCAGACACAACTGACCGACTTCACTTTTCACATTTTCTAATCCCTAGAAGATGGGCTTCCCTGATAGCTCAGCTGGTAAAGAATCTGCCTGCGGCACAGGAGACCTGGGTTTGACCCCTGGGTTGGGAAGATCCCCTGGAGAAGGCAAAGGCTACCCACCCCAGTACTCTGGCCTGGAGAATTCCATGGACTGTCCGTGGGGTCACAAAGAGTTGGACAGGACTGAGCCACTTTCACTTTCAATCCCTAGAGAGTTGATAACTTTTTCTGAGACGTGAGGAACCTAAAAACCACGCTAGAAGCCAGTCAAATTCTAAGCGTCCCAGACTGCCGTACGCGCAGGACCAGCTGTAAGGACAATGGAGGCCGCCACGTGCCCGGCACTGCGCCAGCGGAACGCGGCAGCCGTGGTCCCTTCTGTGGGGAGGCGGGACTCCCGGTCCTTCAAAGTGGGACATCCCGCATGTTCTCATTTAGCACTTGACCCGTCGCTAGCCACCCCGTCCTTTTCCAGGCTCCTGAAGAGGTGGTTTTCACTGAGGTTGGGATATAATAAAGCGCCCACCTGGTCCTTGTCCCCAGTTCCTGGCACGGAGCTCCTAAAACCCAGGTGATCCGAGAGTTGGAATCTTCAGCTCCACCCCCGACCTCCTTGGAAGGGAGAGGGGCTGGAGACTGAGCCAGACATGTGGCTGATGATGAAGCCGTCAGGCTCACAGGAAACCCCTAAATGAGGGGTCCCGGGGGACTCCCAGGTGGTGAACGCACGGAGGGTGGTGCCCAGGGATGGCCTGGAAGCCGTGCGGCCCTCCCACACCTGGCCTCCGCAGCTCTCTTCCCCTTGGCAAAACTCCTGGTGGTATGGGAAGCGCCTTCCTCAGATCCGTGTATGGGAAGCGCCTTCCTGAGATCCGTGAGTCATTCTTGCCAATTATCAAGGCAGGAAGGGGTGGGCTGTGGGAAGGCCGGAGCTGCGGTCAGCTGGTCAGAGCGCAGTGTCCTCGCAGAGTCCCCCCCTCTGAGCCCGTAACTTGTAAGAATGCCCTAATTGTGGGCAGGGACTACACGCTGAGTGGAATTCTGGACACCCCATTGGTACTGGAGAATTGTTGGTATCAGAAAGAATTTCTCAAGTGACTGTACACCTACCTCCTGTCTCAGAGAAAAGGAAGAAGAGGAATGAGTTTCTTCTCTCCCTTTCCTGAGAACAAAGACGATAAAGAGAAGAGTGAGCAGGCCTGAACATTCCTAGGTGTTTTGTTTTTTGCTTTAACTGCTCCTAACTGCATGTCTGTAACTAAGTTTGCTTTTCTGCCACTCCCCCGCAACCCCCGCAAGAGCTGCATTTAGCACCTATTATCCTTTGCTTTTTCCAGGGGTCATGTGTGGACGTGAGAGTTGGACTGTGAGGAAAGCTGAGTGCCGAAAACTTGATGCTTTTGAACTGTGGTGTTGGAGAAGACTCTTGAGAGTCCCTTGGACTGCAAGGAGATCCAACCAGTCCATCCTAAAGGAGATCAGTCCTGGGTGTTCATTGGAAGGACTGATGCTGAAGCTGAAACTCCAATACTGTGGCCACCTTATGCGAAAAGCTGACTCATTTGAAAAGACCTTGATGCTGGGAGGGATTGGGGGCAGGAGGAGAAGGGGACGACAGAGGATGAGATGGTTGGATGGCATCACCGACTTTCACTTTATCATGTCTTTATTCAAGAAAACTGAATTAACTAAGATCTTCACTATTTTTAATAAACACAAAAAATTTATTACCTTAAAAATTTGGTTTCTTCATAAACAATTTTGTAAAGCAATTATCCTTCAAGTAAGAATAAATACAGTTTTTAAAAAAATCAGTTTCTCACGTTACTTTGAAATAAATTCCAAAGTGGGTTAATAACAAAGAATAAAATGACCAAAAAGCTAAAGAAAAATATAGGTGAATATTTATATGTTTTGAGTCTTCAATGACTGTTATGTTGGTATTTCAACCAAGATACAGAATGCTTCCTGCCGTATCAGTAAACAATGATGTCGCAGTCATCAGTGATTGCGGGCCTCCAATGTCGCCTGGTGAGCCCCACGGGAACTTGGGAAGGAAAGAACACCTGCCATCTAGCAGCCAGCAGACCACAGCCGCTGCCCACGGCGAGCCCTGAGCAACTCAGGATGTGGAAACACAGGATCCTGGTCCCAGAGAGCTGAGGCGCACGGCAGAGGAGCGACGTCAGGGAGCCAGACTCTTGCATCTCCCCATACATGGAAAGCACTAAATTCAAGTCCCTTAACCTGGGTTATCTGGTTTTCTTTAATTTACAAAAACTTTTGACACTGAAGACTACGGCCCTTTCTTGCAAAGCTTCCTACAGCTCGGCTCCGACTTCAGTGCGATGCTCTCGGGGCCACTTGAGATGCTGCTTCCAGGGCCCAAGTCCTAAAAATTTCCACCAAATAAAACATAACTCAATTCTTTAGGTTGCTGTTTTCTCAGTCGACAACACGGAAGAATAAAGATGAAAAAAATAGATGGCTGGGGGAAAGCAGATTGTTTCACAGATGATATTGAGAACTTGGCTATTCGTAAATAAACCAAGTTATATTTTCTCCTCAATGTCAACAACACACACACAAAAATAGTGACAGGTTAAACAGTTAATTGGTTTAAGAAGTAGAAATATTGAAGAAAAAATAGGTGACTAATTGGTTTCTCATTGGGAAGGTAATTCCAAGACTGAAAGCAGAAAGCAAGGTAGAAATCACTAAGGGAAAACCTAAATTTTATTACAGGGAAAATACTGTTCATCAATAAAACATCACAAAGGAATATGCAAAAATATTAAGTTGGACCCCTACCTCATATCACAGATATCAAATAGGTTAACAAGCTAAATATAAAACTTAAAACCATAAAAGTCTTAGGAAAAAAAAACAGCTGTAAATCTTCATGACTTTGGATAGGGCAATAGATTCTTAGCTGTGACACCAAAAATATAAGCAACAAAAGGAAAACAATAGATAAACTGAACTTCATTGAATAAAAACTTCTGTGGATCGATCAAGAAAGGGAAAATATACCCTACAGAATGGGAGAGAATACTTGCAAATCAGAAATCTGATAAAGGCCTAACGTCCAGAATACATAAAGAACTTTTACAACTTGACAACAAAAAGACCAAGGGCCCAATGAAAAAATGAAGAAAGGACTTGAACACACTTTTCTCCAAAGAAGACTTATACAAACTGTAAAAGGCACTCAAGAGCAGGAGGAGAAGGGGACGAGACGATGAAATGGTGGGATGGTATCACCAAGTCTACGGACATGAGTTTGAGTAAGCTCCAGGAGTTGGTGGTGGACAGGGGAGCCTGGGCTGCTGTGGTTCATGGGGTCACAAAGAGTCAGACACGACTGAGTGACTGAACTGAACTGAACCAGATGACGTCTTATTTAATCATGAAGGAATTACATTTTCCTTAAATCATTTATTTGGGCTCTGTATCTGTACATTATAGTGAAGGATGTTTTAAAATGTTTTATTTAAATGGATGAGGATTCCACCCAGCTGCGATGTTTAATGAACAGTTTGGTGAGCTTCTTCCCAGTGGGGTGGGAACTGTCTGTGAGAGACACAGCCCTGGCGTGGTCTGGCTGGGAGGATGTGTTTGGCTTTGGGAAAATCGCTTCCATGACTGAACAGCCTTCAGTTAACTCCATCAGCCGGCCCTGGGGTTGGAGACTGAGGCATCTTGTTTACACAACAGGAAGAGCACATATCTTTGTGTGTGGAAATGATTACTGCATTATTAGTTTTTGTAATTATAAAAGTGTGAAAGTTGGGGGAAAAAAGGTACTCAACATTATTAGACGTTAGGGAAATGCAGATGAAAACCACAGTGAGGTATCACTTCTCACCCACTGAGATGGCCATAATACTTTTAAAAGAAAGGAAATGACAGACATTTGGTAAGACTGTGGAGAACACGGAGCCCTCATACAGGAGTGGAGAGCAGCCACTGTGGAAAGCAGTCTGGTAGTTCCTCAAAGAGTTAAACGTGAAATCACCGTCTGACCCAGCAATTTCTCCTAGGAATGTACCCAAAAGAATGAAGAGCAAATACTCAAATATATATATGCATGTTCATAGCAGGATTGCTCACAGTGAACCAAGAGTGGAAACAAAACCAAATGTCCATCAATGGATGGTTGGACAAACAAAATGTGTTCTTTACATACAACACAATATTATTCAATCACAAAAAAGACCAACAGCCCAATGAAAAAATGAACAAAGAACTTGAACACACTTTTCTCCAAAGAAGACATATACAAATGGTCAGATGCTGACATCTGCTATAACACGGATGAATCTTGAGCATATTTTGTTGTCGTTCAGTCGCTCAGTTGTGTCTGACTCTGCGACCCCATGGACTGCAGCACACCAGGCTTCCCTGGCCTTCACCATCTCCCGGAGCTTGCTCAAACTCATGTCCGTCAAGTTGGTGATGCCAACCAATCATCTCATCCTCTGTCATCCCCTCATCCTCCTGCCCTCAATCTTTCCCAGCATCAGGGTGTTTACCAGTGACTCAGCTCTTCAGATCAGGTGGCCAAGGTATTGGAGCTTCAGCTTCAACATCAGTCCTTCCAATGAATATTCAGGACTGATTTTCTTTAGGATGGACTGTTTTGATCTCCTTGCAGTCCAAGGGACTCGGAAGAGTCTTCTCCAACATCATAGTTCAAAAGTATCAATTCTTTGGCACCCAGTCTTTATGGTCCAAACTCTCACATCTGTACATGACCACTGGAAAAACCATAGATTTGACTATACGGACCTTTGTTGGCAAAGTGATGCCCCTGATTTTTAATACACATTATGTGAGATGAAAGAGGCCAGGCACAAAAAGGGTCATGCATGGTTCAGCTTACGTGAAATTGCCAGCACAGGTAAATCCATGGAGATGGAACGCAGGCTGGTGGTTGCCATGGGCTGGGGAGTAACTGCTTAGTGGATACAGGGTGATGAGAAATACTGGGACGAGATCAATGTGGTGGTTGAGCAACAGTGTCAAGACGATACACAAGTGTGCCATTCACTTTAAAATGCTAATTTTAGGTTTTATAAATTTCACCTTGATAAAAAATTTATTTAAAAAAACCAATAAATTGTTTTTTTAACAAATTATTTTTATTATTTATCAATTAGCAAAACTGATTTCTAACCTTTTTTTTTTTTTTTAAGTCACAGAGCTCATCATCAAATTGCTTATCCATGCAACCTAAGTGGCACCCTGATGCGTAAAACACAGTCCCATCCCCAAGGGCCTTAAAGCCAGAAAACACAGACAGGCAATATACAAACAGCTACCGTCAGAGACGTGCCATCTCCCAGGGGGCAGTGAGGGTACAAAGATGTACCTCTGGTTAGGCAGGAAAGGAAACAACTCTCGGGGAAGATGACATTGGGAATGAGCTTTAAGGGTTGAATGTGATTTTCCCTGTTAGAGTTGGAGGTGGAGAAATACAGTGAAACGTATGTAGAAACGTGCGGTCCTTCCAGAGGTCACATGGTCGCCTAGAGGCAGGACCTAGTGCAGCCTGGCAGTCATCAAAGCTGCCTACCTCTGCCACGGGGGCGGGACTCAGAGGTTCACAGCCTCCCACTTCCTTCCCCAGGGCCTGGTGCAGGGTTGGCAACATCCACGGTGAGCAGCGAATGTCAAAGAAAGACAAGATGCGCATTAAAGAGGGCATTCCCAGGCAGGTCACCGGAAAGGAAGCCAAGCTTCCACCGCAGGGGCCATGGGTTCCGTCCTGGTCGGGAAACTGGCATCCCACGTGCTACACAGCCAAAAAATAAACACGCACTAAGGAACGTCCCTAAAAAGCGCAAGCACCAGGAGATCTATCAAACGGCAGTGGCAGCTAACGGCCTGGCTGAACACTGAAACGGGCTAAGGCAAGCAGGTGACGCAGAAGAGAACCCAGTGCCACCAGGAAGAAACGCACGCAGGAGCGAGCGGGGAGGGAGTCTGCGGCCCACGGAGCGCTGAGCCTGCCATCCTATGGGATTCAGGCTGCGTCTCAAATACAATCTCTGAGGTCTACTGGCCCTCAATCCCCGTCCAGGGGTCAGCCTGGGGAGAAGCAAGGGTGTGCTGGCCGGTCGTTGCGGCCCGGAGCTGCCCAGGCCCCGGGGGACCCAGCGAGGGCAGGGCGGGCAGGCGCGGCGCGCACGCTCCTACGGGGAGGAGAACCTGCCGCAGAAGAGAGTGCTGCCGGAGCCGTTGTGTCTGATGAAGAACAGGAAGGGGCGGTCGGCACAGAACCGGGGCTGGTTCGCCAAGCAGCAATCGACCTGCACCACCGCGGAGGCGGCCGCGGCCTCCGTGCCCTCCTCGTCCACCTCCACCACGCTCTTGTGGGCTAAGGCGGACAGACACAGGCCTTCGTTGGGAGACATGGCCGAGAAGTCAGCCCGGCCCGACAGGAAGGCCTCAACCACCCCCAGGCCCTGGAGCACCGACACCATGTCGTAGGTCTTCTCCAGCTTAAACTTTGGGAGGAAGACGTCCACCTGGGTCCTCTTCATGGAGTCAGGCTGGGTCCAGGCGAGGAACTTCTCCCAAGTGAGATGTTTCTCTACCTGAAAGGCCAGAATTCGACTTTGGGATTCAGCAATGTCAGGCAGCCCTGAGTCTCCTCTCCCGGAGGGATGGTGCCACCGCCCCCCCCACCTCCCCCGAGTCACCTGGCAGACAGGTGTGCCACCTCGTGCTCTGGCACCCGAGCTAGCGCGCCCCAGAGCAGGAGGAGGGGCCCGAGGGCCAGCGGGCAGGGAGGGCTCGCAGGACACTCACTGAGCTCAGGGGCACGTGGTCGTCGGGCAGCAGCACCAGCATGCTCAGCTCCTCGCCCACATATGGCAGCTCCAGCACCTGGGCCCGCACCTCCTGGATGCGGGCGAGTCTGAACTCCCCGTCCTGAAACATCATCTGCACCGGCCTCTGCTCCTTCTGCAGGAGTAAACAGATGACCCGGAATCAGACACAGATCATCGGAGGAGGCAGCACCGTCTCCAGGAGAAGCGGTGGACGGCCGGGTGTGCAGAACCCCCGATGGAAACGCTATCTGTGCCCCAGTTAGCGCTGCAAACTGTCCACCAGCTTCTCCCTGTTCCCATCTCAAGGCACCTGTTGTCAGCACACTGGTGCTGGCCTGGGAAAGATGGTTCACTCAGCAAAATAAACGAGGTGCTCTGCTGTTCTCAGAAAAGGAAGTCAGATTTTCAGAGCTAAAAGATGCCCAGCGAGTATATCTGATGAAACAACAGAATCCAATGAAAATTACTGCTATTTAATTAGAAAAAGTTTCGTGAAACCTTAGGGTTTCACAGCAGTGCAGTCCAGAATGTAGACAGGCTCAGAACGCAGTGTGACAGCGAGTGTAAGTGACCGCACGGGGGCCTCACTGGGGGCCCAGAGGTTAAACTGCAGGGGTGGCAGGTTTAATTCCTGCTCAGGAAGCTAAGATCCCACATGCTGTGCTGCACGGTTAAAAAAATAAAGAACCGGGGTGTCGGGGGAAAAAAAAAAATAAAGAGCCATATGGGTCTTCATGCATTTAAATCCAACTGTACCAATTCTGAAACTTTAATTGGAGGAAATAACTTTTTAAAATACAGAAGTGCTATACGTACACAGAAGTTAACTGAAATACTACCCTTAATAAATTCAGTTTTATGAGTTGACACAAGTCATCTATTAAAAAGATTAAGACAAATTTCTAAAATCCATGCCAGTTGTGGATGACTAGTTGTGTTCCCCTCCCGCTCTGCAACTAGAAGGCTGATTATTTACAGTATACTGTATTCAAAGAAAAGGGTTTTATGCCTATAAATTTCTGAATTGCATTAAAATGGTGTTTTTATAAGGGCTGGCGGTGGGGGAGTGGTTAACAAACTATTTCAATGCCTATCTGAATTGAAATTATACCTCAATGTCAAGGCTAAGTCAGTTTTATTATTAGAAAGCTATGATTACTGAATTAATGATGATTAATTAATAGCAAATCAAGTCTGTATTTATTCTCATTTTTAAAATAACTGATTAAAGAAATACATTTTCTTATTCTTTTGCTCTGCAGACCACACCCCACGCCCCACCCCTATCATAGCAATACCCAGATCACACTTTCCTAACACCCGTGGGGTGTTTAAATTTGGATTTCTTCTCTCTCTCTCTCTTTTTTTTGCTTTCTGTCTGAGCAATTTGGACTTAAAAGAAAACCTTAAGCTTTCAGGCTCAATGTAGGATGAACACACTCATACAGGAGTGACTTTGTGAGAAATTATCAAGGCTCTAGGAACAATAAAAAGTGCAAAAGACCGAAAGCAACAAGTGTTTTTCATACCTTCAGTTCTTCTCCACTGAGTTTAAAATTTCATTCAGAAATGTGTGAAGTTTCAAATTATTATTAACCAATGATTTATGCTCTTACAAAGTTAAATTTTTCCATGCAATTTTTTCACCAAATTCTCAGGATGTTTGAAAGTTTCCCCCACCTGGTTTATTCTAAAAGGCATCTCCCTGGTGTACTCCTTCTCGAATTTGTCATTCCACCTCCCTTTGAAGTAGACCGCGTTAACCAGAATCAGCTTGGTCTCTGCATTGATGGAGTTAGCAGGCAACAACTCTCGAATCTTACCTTAGGGAGAAGTAGAGAGTACAAAGCATGATAAAAAAAGAAAAAACCCTTGATAAGGCTCATTGGAAAATCCCAATTAGCAGTCCTCATTCAGATTAGCCCAGTTTGGGTTGTTCTGCACGGAACCCACACACACAGGTGGCGTTTATGATCACGGTGCTTCAGGACCTCTGCAAAGTGGGTGACATGAACCACTTCATCACTCAGGGAGAAGTCTGCTCCAGGTGGGAGGAGACAGACAGGAAACAGAGGATGGGCTGGAGAGGTCACATCCAGAGCCAACTTTCCAGGACTGCGTGGGGACTTGTCACAGGAGGCCACCATGGATGGCTCAGAGGGCACACCATCAGCGAAAGGACAAACTTCTGGAAGCCGCTAGCAAAGGTTTCACTATTTGATCCTCCAGACATTCTCAGAGAAGGTCAGGTAGCACGTGAAAGGTACTCCCATGTCCCCTGGAGATCAAGTCAAGCCTTTTCAGTGAACTAAGAGCACCCCTGCTAATTCACGCCTCCAGAGGGCAAAGAAGAAACTGGGCAAGGAAGGCTAAGTCTTGAAGGAAAGACAACCTGCTGCTCTCTGCTGTCGCATGTATTAGCAGAAACAGCATTGCTCTTAGTGTGAGAGCAGTGTGTGTGCCAATTAAGGGGCCTACGTGGGTCCAACATCACATGGCCATCACGGGGCCGAGGCCACAGCAGGACACCCTGGGGAACAGGAGCGAATGAGGCTCCACCCACCCCCGTGCAGTGATTTCAGTCTACAGAACCATCAGCCTGAGAGCGGGGCCGCAGTGGGCCTGCCAGGTCTAGGTTCCTCACATCTGAGGACAGGAGTGGAGGTGGGAGACAAGAAAGGGGCGGGAGGGGGTCAGTCCGCTGTGATGGAGGGCCACGGAGACTGTGCTCAGAGGAGGCCCCGGGCTCCTTCCTACAGAGGCGCGGCGTTCACTGACGCTCGAACACACGCCCCGAGGGAGACAACGCTGCTCTGCCAGCTGTTAACCTGGGAGCCCGGCCTGTGGGCTTCAGCTCCTGCCGGCCACTCTGCTCTGGGGAGACAGGACACAATGAAGTCTCTGCTGCTGAATACCTGAGCACCTGATCAAAACCTCTGCAAGTCCATTAAGGTTCAGATAGTCTATGAGGCCCAGACAGCACAGCGCTGACCATCAGAAAGACCAGGGATGACAGAGGAGCAGGGAGTGGGGAGCAGGAGGCGCGGAAGTGGGGGAGGCACCAGGGAGCGCTGACCTTCAGTCTTCTTTGAGACCCAAGCATTGATCTGCTTCCTGGACGGCTCTGCAGCTTCGGCAAAGGAGAGCTGCTCCAGCTCAGCGTAGTAGAAGCGAAGACATGATTCCTTAAAGGTCTTTGGAGAGGAGAGTGGTCAGCGAGTTTCCAAAATTCTGAACAATATATATATTACATTAAAGCAACCATAATCCCTTGAAGGTGGTCATTCTAGTCTGCTAGATATGAAAAGATCAGCATTTACAAACAGGTAAGAACTCAGCTATGAATAATTATAATGGATAAATGCACTTTAGAAATAGTCAAATTTCAACTAATTCAAAGTACAGTTAGGGAATTACAAGTTTTAGAAATCATGTTCATAAGTGTCAGTTCTCTGGGGTCTTTCTCTCACACTCCACATTTTGTTCACAACTTGTACTGTTCTGTTGATTGAACTTACAGAGAGAAATTCATAGGTCTTCTCCCCAAAGATCCTGTTGGCCGTCGTGAGCAAGTACTGAGCGTCAGGCTTGTTCAGCTCAGCAAGAAGCTGCTGAAAATCCTGGTGAAAGTCTTTCTCTGTGTTTAAGGAAAGCGCCTATCGAGATAAGCAATTTAAAATAATCAATATTGCCCTTCAGTTTCTAAAAGTTTTGTGACCAATATTTTTTCTCAAATACTTCACAAAATATTCCTAAAGGACACTACTTTTAAGTGTGGATTTAGTACACACTAGAGAAGCAAGATAGAGAAGGCGATGGCACCCCCTCCGGGGCTCTCGCCTGGAGAATCCCAGGGACGGAAGGGCCTGCTGGGCTGCGGTCCATGGGGTCTCGAAGAGTCAGACATGGCTGGGCGACTTCACTGTCACTTTTCACTTTTATGCATTGGAGAAGGAAATGGCAGCCCACTCCAGTGTCTTGCCTGGAGAATCCCAGGGACGGGGTCGCACAGAGTCGGACACGACTGAAGTGACTCAGCAGCACAGAAGCAAGAAGACACGGGGGAGGGGGAAGATAGAGGAGAAAGCAGAACAGAAAAGGGTGAAACAGTTGGCTTTTCTGTCCCAGTTGATCTCCCTTGTTTAAAGATGAGTAACTAGGTAGGAATGAAAGGACTGGGAAAATTCAGAGAAGGAGCTGCTTTAAAATCTTGCATTCTAAGGAAGCCGTAAGTGTGCCTAAATGGAGGAAAATTTAACTCTAGTTTACCAAAAAAAATAAACAAGTAAATAGAAAGACTCATATAAAGGCGTTAGAATCCGAGGAGAAACGAGTAGGAACCACGACAGTGGGAGACACGGCGCTTCCAGAGTCTGCTGGCGACCAGAGCCCGCGGCCCGCGGGCCGGGAGCCCTTCTGAGACGTGCCAGGCAGCCAGGCGGAGTTCGCGCCCCGAGGGCCTGTGACCGCAGCACAGGAAGGCCAGGACCAGTCCAGGCCACAGCAGACCACCTGAGGCTGCCCCATGAGGCTCCTCCAGGGCTCCCGGGCCGGCCTGATACACAGTAAAGTTCATCAAGAATGAAGAACCACTCTCGACACCTCAACCTTCACCCCCTCACACATGAGCTGGGAAATTATGATGAGTAATTGCTACCGTCAGTGGTTCTCGGAGGAATGGAGAGGCAGAGTGAAACACAAAGGCGCCCGGCAGTGAGGAGGCCCCGTGCACACGGCAGGACCTCACCACCTTCTGGTGGCTCCTGCACACCTTCCTCTGTCTGCTCTAGAAACGTCCCTGGGGACCAGACACTCAGTGGGTGTTCCTGGGTGGCTGCTCGTCTAGGCTGACTCGCACCTAGGCATCGCTGCAGGTAAAAAGCCCACGCCTTTGCACCCTCTTTGCCCATTTCTGCTGATCTCCTGACTCAGCTGGAAAGCACGGTGGCGTATCATTGACTTTAAATACCTATTAACCTACCCTTCTAACCAACCAACAGCTGTAAGTTTTAGTACAAACATCAGTGCTCTCAAACTGAGACAGTGCTCAGCTGCTCAGATCTCAAGCAATCATTACCATTTCCTAAGCAAACATAAAACTATTAAGACAGAAGTTTAATGGTCACGTCCAGGATATTAACTGGAGAATAATCGCAGAAGAAACACCTCGGGAAAGGAGACCTCAGCTCCGTGCTCTGCATCTGGGCAGCCCCAGTCGCTCCCGAGGCTGCACACATCTGCACCGGCGTCCACCCCACCCTCCCACAGGCAGGCCTGGAGAAGGGGGTCTGCAGCCGGGTGAGCGGACAGGACACGGTAAAGAGCCCCCTCTCCCGGCTCACCTGGGCCACCTGGGCAGCGGTGTCCCCTTTGGCTCCCAGGAGGACCATGGCCAGGACCGCGGAGAGGCTCACGGGAGAAAAAAACACGTTGTCTGAAGGGTCCTCTTCACACAGGGCCTTTAAGAGGCGGAGGGTGAAGGTGCCATTTGCTTCACAGAGCGCGTCCATGAGACCGGGCCTGGAGTCTGAGACTGGAGAGAAAAGGGCCTCAGTAACCGCAAATCCTATCCCCCTGACACAGGACACTGTCCTTTCAGGGTGGAATGCAAAATAGTCTACGGAGCATCCGTGCACGGCTGCTTCCCATCCTAATAGGAAGTCCAAGGTTAAGGGCGCCAACTACGTGTGGTCCCAGCAGCAGGTCAAGCAGCTGAGCACCTCGGGGAATGAACAGCAATGGCTAACGGGGCCACGCGCACACACAAGCAAACGTACACACACACTGCTGGGCTCCTGGGAGCAGCCAAGTCCAGTCCTTCCCCACTGAGAAGGGGGAGGACAGGGCCAGACAGGAGGAGGGGAGAGACCCCACGTGAGAGCCTTATCGGCGCTCTGCCCGGTCCCCACGAGGCCCCGGGTGTTCTTGCACATACTCCTGAGGAATCCCTGGGAGATGTTCAGGTATGAACCAGCCCAGGTCTCCCCATTTTCCAGGTGATAGCTGAGAAGTGTTTGAGAAGCTGAACTGAAGCCAGAGAGGCTGGAATCCGGGAGGAGCTGGGCTGTGAAGCGAGGAATTTCCACCCACAGTGGCTGCTCCATCCGAGCCAGGCCTCGGGTCCTGATGGTCAGCAAGTGTCCCTGAGCCCTGACCCGGCTCAGGGCACCCGCCCTCCACTCCCTGGCGCCCAGGGACCCTCGGACACGGCGCGTCGGGCCCAGCACTGCTTTTATCTTGCAGCTCGTCTTCTCACCAGAACCAGGGTTTGAAGGGTCCCTCCTTTCTTCCATCAACATCCTCCAGCGGAGACCGAGCCTGACACTGGACGCCACGTTCTGGGGGACACAGGAGAGGACAGGACTAATGACAGGGGTTCGGAAGGGGACAGTCAGGGTGACGGGGTGCAGCCTGGGCGAGCAGAGGCCGTGGCAGAGGCAGGGAAGGTCCAAGGGGGCCGGCAGGTGGGCGGGGTGCCCCCAGCCCCCCTGAAACCGGGCATGGCACGGCCATCAGCCCCCAGCCCACCTGTTGCCATCCTTCCTTGGTAGCGAGACCCTCACTCACACCACGGCTGGCCTCAAGCCCTGAGAGGAGCCCGTGTCCTCCCGGCCCACTCCAGCCTCCCACAGCCACCACCAAGCCTCGCCTCCTGTCTCCTTAGAGCTGTCCAGCCAGGCTGGCCCTGACCCTGCGTCCGGTCTGGCCCACATTCTCCCTGCTGCCGCTCGGAGCCTGAGAGCAGGAGTGTCTCCACTCCCCACCTGTTCCCGCCACTGCAGCAGACAGAGGCAGGCGGTCCTGACCCTTCACTCGGGCTCTTGCCTGGCCCGGCTCTGGGGCTCAAACACACTTGACCAACAGGGCTCATCCTCCTGCCGGACCAGAGAGCCCCTTCAGCCCCTCCGAGGCCCTGTGACCTCTGAAAGCTCTGCTTACCCAGCTCCCCATCCTTCAACCGGGCAGTCACCCTTCTGCCTCCAGGCGGCAGCGCAGCGGATTCTGGGTCCCCACCTTCTAGACGCGCGCGGAGCCCAAGTCCCCGCCGGCGCTCCCCTTCAGCTCTCTCTCGCGCGGGAGGGGCTCACCTGCCTCCTCAGCTCAGGAAGCTCACAGCTCCGGACTCGGAGTGGCCTCGGTCCGGAGGGCCCCGGGAACACGGCCCGAAGGGCGGGGCCGCCTCCAACCCCGCCCCGCCCACAACTCCAGGTTCCGCCCACCGCCCTGGGAGCTCCAGTTCTGCGGAGACCCAGGCCTCTGGGATGCAGGGTCAGGGTGGGCGGGCCCAGGCCTCAGGAATGGGGGTGGGGGTCAGGGTGGGCGGACCCAGGCCTCCAGGATGCGGACTTTTTTCAAAGTCTTTATCACATGATCTGACTTTCAGCTCTAGAGAAGAAACAGAGTTAGTTTCTGGCAAGCGCACCCCAACAAGTCTGGGTAACCCATCAGAGCACCATCTCCCACCACCACCTAGGTCTGTCCCTCTTGGCCTCCTCACTCTCAGACCAGTCCTGCCTGGGTATTTTTAGCAAAAGACCGTGCCTGCAGCTCTGCCTGCGGGCTCTCAGATGCCCTTTCTCAGCAGCCTGCAAAGAGCAATGCTGAGCATGGCCCTGTTCTGCAAGGTTTCAGAACTTTGAAGGCCTTTCTCCCTCTAAACCTCTTTCTTCCATAATTCTGAAGACCTTTCTCCCTCTAAACGTGTTTCCTCCGTGAGGGCTGCATCCTTGCATGATGAAGACTGTCAACTCAAAAGCAGGGAGGTCTCGGCATCTCCCACAAACGTGGCCCTGGGCTGGGCGCTGGGCACTTGGCTGAGGACACGACCTCCGAGCTGAGGTGCCTCCCAGGTGATGAGAGACCAGAAGTGCTCA
>CM035296.1:47658951-47732192 GCA_020226075.1 Hydropotes inermis | reverse complement strand
TGTAGGGCTTAGGAGCCCTGTAGATACAGGTCCAGATGGGGATGTGCTCGGCTCACTGGCGCTTTCAGGAGTCTCGTTAACGACGGTGTCACTGCACAGGACGTGTTGTAACTCACCAGCTCCCATGGTGATGTAGCTTCGTCTCCATCTTTTGTTGCAATCTGTGAGTCAGTCTGTCTGCACGACTCTGGATTTCCTGTCTTACCAAAAAAGTGCGTCCATACCCACACTTATAAAGATATTCCCATTTCCCCAGTATTTGCATACCTTTGCTGTGTACTTTTAAATATTATCTAGACTACACATGGCCCATCCACACGTACTGTCTGTTTACCACTCTCAGAAGCACGCAGAGTCCACGGTGGGCTCCACCCCCGGGGGGTGGCAGCCTGCCTGAGACACAGGCTCTCCTCTGCGTGGTCTCTGGTCGGCACACAACCTCACGCACAGAAGAGTCCCAGCCGAGCTTCCCAGTGGAGGGTCCCAGTGAAGGCGAGGCCCAGGGAGGTTAGGCCGTGGGAAGCTCTCGGCCGTGGCACCCAAGGGCGGGGCGGGCTCTCCCTGGGCCGCCCTGCAGGCCTGTGTGCTGGGGGCCACCCTGAGCCCCCCACTCCTCTCTGGTCACTTGGGAATTACCCAGCCCCTCGTGTTGTTATGAAAGGTAGAAACAGCCTGTTATGATGAGGTCAGAGTGCAGCGAGGTACAAGGAGACCTTCAACTGCCGGTGACCTCTGTTAACACTGGGCAGTGCTTAGGGCAAGTCGTGCTGCTGGACAGGAACCCACCACAGGCCTCATCTTTCCATTTACCTGGGGGCGCCCTGCCTCAGGGCTCAGCCCTGCTGCTGTCTGAGCGCCCCCCTCCACCAGGCCTACTCCAGAATCGCTGAGGCCACAGCTTTTCCAGAGCTGAATCAAGAAAACGGCTGTTTCCTGCATAGACCGTGTGCCCCCACCGCAACCCGCATGCACGCAGAGCTGAGCCCCCGTGGCCGAGCTGCAGCCCTGCAGGTCACCCACGGCCCCCCGCCTCCCGCCGCTGGCCCTCGGCGGCTCCCCGAGGCCCTCCCTGGGCCAGCCCAGCGGTCCCCTCCGCATCGTCTGCCAGAGCGCCCCTCCCTTCCAGCCCTCTGGACCCCAGCGGAGCTCCTGCTCCATCGTTGGATCCCAGGCGCCCTGCTCACCTGCTGCACACGCGGGCGCGGTGCTTGCGTCCAGGCCACGAGGTCCGTGTGCCACGGGGCTGCCCTGAGCCCGTGCCCTGTGGTGCCCTGTTAATCATGTGGTCATCTGTCCCTCCTGCATTCTGGCCCCTTGAAGGTCAGGCCCCTCGCTGCTCCTCTGTGTCCACAGTCTGACCCCGGGCCGGGCCCCCGGTCAGGTCTCAGTGACTTGGCCTGCTGGGGGCATCTCGGCAGCAGTGACTGCGGGATTGGTGGGCGGGGGACGTCCCTCCTGAGTGGGAGCCTTTGTCCCGCTCCCCCAGGCAGCCTCTCCAACCCCGGCTTCTTCAACTACGGCGTGGAGACCCACGAGGCCTACAAGAAGCGGTCTCTGAGCAGCGACATCATCGAGGAGCAGAGGAAGCTTCAGGAGGCCGACCTGGTGATATTCCAGGTTGGTTTTCCCTCATTGCGGCACTGGCTCTTTGTGCAGACCCTCTCCCGAGATGCTGCTGGCCGCCGTGCACGGCCCTCAGCGCGGGCTCCCTTGCCCTCTGGGAACGGGTTGTTGCCTGTGTTTGTCTCTCTTCCCTGATGCTGTCGTGGGACATGGTGTTGGGGCTTCTGTGGGACCACAGGCTCCAGGGGGACCTCCCTGCTGCTCTGTAGAGTCAGGCTCAGCTCCTCGGAACCCCTGGGCCTGACTCCCAGATGCCACATCTCGCCCCAGGTGGGGAGAGGGGCAGGCTCCTTCCCACACCCTCCCCGTGGCCCCATGTTGGGATCACGGTTCTGCTGCCCCAGAGCAGGCTCAGTCAGGGGCCCACAGTCACGTCACGGGGACCCAGATCCACCTGCGACAGCCACCAGGATGCTATCAGCTCTGCCTGCCCAACCCACTGCCACCACCACTCCACACGCCTCAGAGCAGGGGGAGAAGCTGCCCACATGTGCGGCCCTGGGGGGCGCCCGCCTGCCCAGGCTGGGAGGAGGCGGCACCCCCGAATCTCTAGGCGGACGAACACCCCAGTGCCCCCTCCTGCTCCCCCACAGTTCCCGTTATACTGGTTCAGCGTGCCAGCTGTGCTGAAGGGCTGGATGGACCGGGTGCTCTGCCAGGGCTTTGCCTTCGACTTCCCGGGCTCCTATGACGACGGCCTCCTCAAGGTACGACACCCACCCCCCAGGATGAGGGACCCTGTCCATCAGGGAAGGAAGGGGCATCTCAGCAAGTCACCTCTGGTATGCCTTTGTTAACCAAACTCCCACGGAGGACCATCCGTGTGCAAGGCTTACACTGGCGAGAAAGCATGGTTCCTGGGGTCACGGCCCTTTGCTCCAGCGAAGGCTGCAGGGCATCCACGTCCGGTGGCGTGCTCGGCCCGGGGGCCTGGGGGCGGCCGCCCAGGGTGCCTGCTCCACAGTGTGGACTGGAGCCTGGCTGCGCGCCTGTTCGCCTCTGAGCGTCCAGACCCTCCTTGAAAGCAGGATAACGTCAGCAGCTGATGGACCCAGCCGCTGCACAGGATGTGGTAGTTGTGGATTTCCCATGCAAGCAGACGATGTTCAAGGCCCAAAAGCCTCAGAAGTCGTGTGCACAAACCAAGCGCTGGGACGTGAGACGGGTCTCAGGCCCTGCACAGACGCCGCCCTTTGCTGCCCGGCCCTGCTGCCTGCAGGCGTCGTGCGCCCTCCCAGCCGCCCCCCTGCACCTGCGCCCCCGAAGCCCACTCCCTCAGCATCAGGCCTGTCAGCACTGTCCATCTGGCCCACTCGCTCTAGCTGTCCCTCCCCTGCCCCGTTGTATGTCGCTGTCGCCTGCCACTGGGCCAGACAGAGATGGGAGTGTGTGTCTGTCCCGTAGGGGAGGGGTGGGGGAGCTGGCCTCGGTTTCCCTCCAGTCACTATACACGACCCCTGCTGGGGTCCACGCCCGATCCCATGCTGTCCTCCGCAGGGTAAACTGGCCATCCTGTCCTTGACCACAGCCGGCACGGCCAGCATGTACTCCAAGACCGGGGTCAACGGAGACTTCCGGTACTTCCTGTGGCCCCTCCAGGTACGCCCCCCAAACAGCTCTCCTAGCCCCTCCCCCCACACACAGCTCTTAGCTCCGCCCACACACACAGCTCTCCTAGCTCCTCCCCCACACACAGCTCTTAGCTCCGCCCCCCACACAGCTCTTAGCTCTGCCCCCCACACACAGCTCTTAGCTCCGCCCCCCACACACACAGCTCTCCTAGCTCCTCCCACCACACAGCTCTTAGCTCCCCCCACACACACCTCTCCTAGCTCCGCCCCCACACACAGCTCTTAGCTCTGCCCCCCCCCACAGCTCTCCTAACCCCTCCCGAGTGGTCGGGGGCCCTGAAGGCCAGGCTATGCTGACTCCCCTGGAAACAGGATATCGTAACCTCTTAGCCTTTTGGATGTTTTACTTGGCAGCCCTGGAAAGGCTGGCTGATGGAGAAAACGCTGTGATTATGAGAACCTTTGATGCTGTTTGGCCAGAGGCCACGCCGAGCCCATTGGCTGGTGTCCGCTCTGGGTGAACAGGAGCCCTGAGGTGGCTCCGTGCGTGTCATGAGCTCCCTGCTTTTAAAAGCTCTTCACCTTTGTTTCAGTTTGCAAAAGTGCCTATGGGAGCAGAGAGACTATAAAAAACAGTGACTCTGTTCTCTTGCTGCTGCTGAGTCGCTTCAGTCCTGTCCGACTCTGTGTTCTCTTAATCCCCTTTAAAGACAGGCACTTTCAATGATTTGATGTATTTCCTTACAGCCCACGTATATTCTTTTTAAAAAACATGTATCCACGTGTTTATTTGGCTGAGCCAGCTCTCCGCCAGGGCATGCAGACTCCTCAGCCGTGGCACGCTCACCACAGGGCTCGCACCCAGGGGCCCTGCACAGGGAGCACGGACTGGACTGGCTGCACCAGGGAGGGCCCTGTGTTCTTAGACGTGTACATTTTAGGACTCAGCTTACCGTATTTCTTTTTTTACATGAACAGTGCTCCACAAATACTGCGTCATATTTTTTTTTCATTTATTTTTATTAGTTGGAGGCTAATTACTTTACAATATTGTAGTGTTTTTGCCATACACTGACATGAATCAGCCATGGATTTACATGTGTTCCCCATCCTGAACCCCCCTCCCACCTCCCTCCCCATGCCATCCCTCTAGGTCATCCCAGTGCACCAGCCCCAAGCGCATGTCTCATGCATCCAACTGCTTCACGTTTCTTATTGTTTACACCTAATGCATGTCTTGAGCAGCCTTCCATGGTGGCACATTGAGCTGGAATAACCTCATCCAGGACTCCCTGGTGGATCAGCTGGGAAAGAATCCACCTGCAATGCAGGAGACCCTGGTTCGATTCCTGGGTCGGAAAGATCCCTGGGAAAAGGGAACGTCTACCCACTCTAATATTCTTGGACTTCCCTTTTGGCTCACCTGCTAAAGAATCTGCCTGCAGTGTGGGAAACCTGGATTTAATCCATGCGTTGGGAAGATCCCCTGGAAAAGGAATAGGCTACCCACTCCAGTATTCTGGCCTGTATAGTCCATGGGGTCTCAGAGTCTGGCACCACTGAGTGATTTTCACTTTCATGAGTTGCCATAATTTACCTAGCCAATCAAAACCATAAAACTTAGTGTGTGTCTCAGCAGCAGAGATTAGACAGCCATGTCAGTTAGAGCCACCCAGCATTCCCTGCCCCCCAGAAGTGGCCAGGCCCTGAGGTTCCAGGGCAGCGCCCTCATTCTTGGCTCCCCAGTAGTGGGAGAGGTTCTCTGAACTCCCTGGAGGTCAGCTGCACACGTTTCCCCTCAGGCGACTGAGCAGTGGGCGGCCTCTCACCTCTCTCCTCTCTCTGCGGCTGTAGCACGGCACGCTGCACTTCTGTGGATTTAAAGTCCTCGCCCCTCAGATCAGTTTTGGTCCTGAAATGGCGTCCGAAGAAGAAAGAAAGAGGATGGTGGCTGCCTGGGCGCAGAGGCTGAAGACCCTCTGGGAGGAGGAGCCCATCCACTGCTCGCCCCCGTGGTACTTCGGGCAGTGATGGAGGCCATACCACACTGCAGGGGCCATGCGGGAGATGTGACACGTGTAATGCCATGCAGGCGCATGTAATAAAGGATGTCACGACAGCCAGGGTGTGACTGTGTCTCCAGGGACCTGCGGGCCGGCTCCTGTCCCCCACTGGCTGTCCCAGATTCTCTCCTGAGGGGTCCTTCTCCCAAGCTTGCCTTTCGTTTCTCATACCTTTCCTTCTCCTTTATTCAGCCTTCGCAGGTAGTGTTTGTAGTTTTGGCACAAAACGGGATTTGTTAGATATTTGTCTTATTCTGCAACTCGACTTGGATTCCTGTTTTCAGAGGAAAATGTTATCTGTTCACAGCTTGTGTTGTAGTGCTCTCTTTGCACTTCTTGTGTCTTTTTCTTTTTATATCATGAGTGTTAAGTGTTAATTGAGCAGCTACTCAGCATACCTTTACAATCCCTAAGGGCCGGTTACAGTGAGGTGGCGGCCTCAGTGAGAAGGCGCCCCATCCGTGTGCACGAGTCCTGGGAACAGGGCTGACCGTGACCCGAGGTGCGGGCACGTGTCGCTGGACTGTCCCCTCCCCACCCCCTGCCCCTGCTCTTCATGGTCATCGTCACTGCCCAGGACGGGGCCCTTCTCCCCAGCAGTCCCACCACCACCCCCATCACGGTCTCAGCCACACCTCCTGGTCACACACCCTCACCTGCCTCCTCCCTATCCGCCTCCCTGCTGCCCCCCAGGCATCTTCAGACCCTTCTCCACCCTCATTTTCTTCCTCCTCTTCACCTGATCCACCACCAGATAGTGTTTCATGTCCTTAGTTCCCCTTTGCATCTTCATCCCTCTCAGAGCTGTCATCTTCAAATCAGATGGGTTTTCAGGGTCATTTCTCTGACTTTCTCGACACTGTTTTCTTGAAGCTTTTTCAGGGCATCCCCACGTCCTCTTGAAGTGCCGCCTTCCCAGACCCTCTCTAGGGCCATCCCCCCAGGTGCCTTCTCAGGGTCCCCTCCAGACTGTCTTCATCACCTCTTTTGAGCCTCGGTTCTCTCGAGATCGTTCTCTCCAGACCGTTGGAACTGGCTTCTTCAGACGCTCTTCGGGCACTGTTCTTGGGCAGCTTTTTCAGACGCCTCTTCTTCCAAGCCTCCTCCGTCTCCCATGTTTTGTATCTTTGACGTGTCAGCTCTTTAAATGCTCTACCTGCCGCTGCTTCTTCAGCCTTCATGCTGGTGTTCAGGCGGGCCTTACAGAGGAGACCTGCGCTTTGAAGCGAAGACGCGGTTTGAACGCTGACTGCCCTTGTGGCCTCAGGACACTGAAGTGACCCTCGTTCTCTCGGGGTCTCCGCAGCCCGGTCCCATCCTGGGACAGAGGTGTGAGAATGACCAAACGTCCTTCCTGTGGAGGGTTTGAATCTAGCCACCAGTCTCCTCTGTGTCCTTGGGACACACGTCGTATCGGGACACCTGTCCAAGAGGAGCTTCCTAACTGGCCCAGAGCTTGGACACACTCCTCGGAGGTTTCCTCTGCCCCCTTCAGCACCAGTGGACCATCCTCAAGATCCACACAATGAAGCATCTTTGGTGACATTGGCTTGATCACAGTTCGGTCACAGCTCGCTCGGGACAGTCCTGTGGCTTTTACTGAGAGACCACTTCCTGGGGAACTTGCACCTCTCCTGAGCCTCATTCTCCCCTTCAATATCTAGGCTCTAGCTTCTCATTTCTTCTCCATGCAGAGATATTCACGCATGATCCACAGATCCCCTTTGCAGAAAACTGCAGCGCCATCTGTAAGATCATCTCCTTGGTGGTCGTGCTGCGTTAGATAGAAAGGGTGTGGATGGCTTTGCTGCGATGTCTGGAGACAAGCCAGTCATCAACCCGGGGCCTTTCTCTCCTGCTCCCCTGCTTCTGAGGTTGGGGGTTTGGGCTTTCTCTGCAGAGGTGTCTCGGCTTTGCTGGCACCATCGTGTGTGTCTGCAGAGGAACCTGATTGATGTGCCATCACGGAGAAGCCGGTTAGCCTGATGTGCGGAGCTGACATCTTCATCAATGTCGGGGAACCAGCCTTCTTTCCGGGGGTGTCATTGGCTGCTGCCCAGAAGGTTAGTTTCTCTGCCGGTATCACCCGGGCTCACAGCAGGGCACCTGGGCTCACTACCACACAGGTTCAGAAGCCTGGCAGAGGTTGGGGCAGCACTAAACAGGCCCTTTTTGAGAAATGACGTGCAGAGACCCCACGGCAAGTTCATCATGGGAAAGACCCCACAGTGAGTCCATCGTGGGGAAAGAAGATATCTGAGCCATGCCTGGCTCAGCAAGGGCCCTGTGTTTGTGGGTCACACGGGTGCTTCTGCAGAGTTTCTGGTTGAGATTGAAACCCTACTGAGACTTCCAGTTCCTGCCCTTGGCAGATGGCAGATGAGATTTCTCAAAAGGTCTCCTGAAGCACTGTCCCCAGAGGCCATTTAAGTCGCAAGAGACACACTTCTAAAAATGCATCATGGGAAACAGGGAAATGCCCAAGTGTATCCCCAGCTCTGTCTCCCCTACCTGCCCCCCCACATACACACAGCAGCCTTGCCCCATAACAACAAACACCTAACGAGCTGCTGGTGGCAGAATGGACAGAAATACGGACCTTCCAGGTCACATGCTGATACCAATACCCTGTGCTATGGGTACTCTCTATTAGCAGTGCTCTATGATGCCAGTCGGGCTTCCCTGGTAGCTCAGAGGTTAAAGCGTCTGCCTGCAGTGGAGGACACCTGGGTTCGATCCCTGGGTCAGGAAGATCCCCTGGAGAAGGAAATGGTAACCCATTCCAGTACTCTTGCCTGGAGAATCCCATGGATGGAGGAGCCTGGTGGCCTACAGTCCTCAGGGTCACAAAGAGTCGGACACGACTGGGCGACTTCACGACACCAGTATTCCAACACAGAAAGAAGCGAGAGACCAGACCCTGGGTTTGTGCACTGTAGGCAGCTCAGTTGAGACCTTGTGTAAAGAGGGCTGCCCATCTGAGGAGGCCCTTCTCACAGGAAGACAGGAAGCTGAGCTGTTTCCGTCTCAGCTCTGGGTAGAAGAGTCTGTCTCCTGCACTGTGGGGTCCTGGAGTGAGACTAATTCTGCCCGCATCTACAGAGCAAGGGGAAATCTAAAGAAATTAAGTGGCCCCAAATGATAGCTCAGTTAGTAAAGAATCTGCCTGCAATGCAGGAGACCCTGATTCTATTCCTGGGTTGGGAAGATTCACTGGAGAAGGGAAAGGCTACCCACTCCAGTCTTCTTGGGCTTCCCATGTGGCTCAGCTAATAAAGAATCCACCTGCAATGCAAGAGACCCTGGTTCAATTCCTGGATTGGGAAGATCCTCTGGAGAAGGGACAGCCTACCTACTCCAGTATTGGGCTTCCCTTGCCTCAGCTGGTAAAGAATCTGCCTGCAATGCAGCAGACCTGAGTTCAATCCCTGGGTTGGGAAGATTCCCCGGAGAAGGGAAAGGCTACCCACTCCAGTATTCTGGCCTGGAGAAGTCCATGGACTATATAGTCCATGGACTCACAAAGAGACACAACTGAGCGACTTTCACTTCACAATGACAGTCCTCAGTAGAGGAAGAAGTCGACAGATTTGCTCCAGAGAAAAACATCATCTTATGCCTGTGAGGATGCTCCCTGAGCAAGTCAGCCTCACAGAAACCCCCAAATGGCCAAATACATGCAGAGACTGCATGTGACGAGAATCAGCAGAAACACCAGGTGGTAGATTTTACCACCCAGGAGCTTCAGATATCGCTGCTATGAGATAGATAACACAAAGTAACAGCATATAAAGTATGTAAAGAAATGGAAATGGAATCAAACCTGAGCAGCAGACAAGAGACATTCAAAAGTGACCAAGTGGATTTGAAAAAATAACTCCATGAATAAGTGAAACAGTAGGTTAGACACGGGTACAGAGAGAATGGATGTATGCACTTCACAGTCATAATGTTGAATGTCACAGAAGATCACTTGACTAAATGTACAAACACACCAAATATAAACTCATCTGGAGATTCTACTGAGGTGGTAGGATGGTAATGAAATATTCAGAATAGGAGTGTGATGTGAGGGCCACACGGGTCTTTACTGTCCTTTGAGAAATCAGTCTATGATAGCTATATATTTGAAATCATTTAAGAAAGTAACAGCAGAGTCAGTCTAGGTATTTACTGTTGTAAAGCTTTCTGAGGGAATGAGCTGAGAGAGTTGCTTTTTCGGAGCCTGCCCTGGGGGTCCTGGGGGCAGGATGGGCTCTGAACCATCTAAGACGGGACTGTCTCAGTGGACTAAGTCCAGAGGCCGTGCAGGCCATAAACCCGACGGTGCGCCCTGGATGGCCGGGTCAGAGGCACAGTGCTGGTGGGCAGTTCAGACCTCCTCAGCCCCTCACCTATTTGGGGTTATAAGTAAAAGCCCCAAGAAAACCACCAACAATTTTGTGCAGTTTGGGTAGAAGTAGGGAGCCCAGCGAGTAAGGACACTTAGGGACTCAGGGGATTAACTGGAGGAACACAAAGGCTTTGTTCCTGAAGCTGGTGCTGCAGGTGGCCCGAGCTGCTGCTGGAGCAGGGCCCCGCCAGCCCGGGCCTTTCTGTCTGCCCCTCCCCTGAGGACCGTGCTCTGCTGGCCCACGATCCCTCAGGAGAGAGGGGTCGGGCTGGCAGACAAGCTAGAGCTCACAGAGGCACCCCTTTTGCAACAACCATATGGGAGCCCTAAGTAAATTCTTCAGGAAGAAGAAAACCATCTTTCCAAGAGGTGGCAGATTTAGAAACATGGGCTGTCGGAGATGAGGATGAAAAGCTTTGACAAGAACTTTGCTTGATTCTGAAACTCCTTGAAGAATGACCTAAAACATTTTCGTGTTATGTATTATCTTTTTAAGGTCTGATGCAGAACAAGAGCTGAGGATGTAATTGCATTGCTCTGGCCCCCAGCCCAGCGTTTGGCCTTTGGTGCTGCCCCCTGCCACAGCGGGTATCTCCCACTCCACCTCTCACGAGGACGAACTTCCTCACGGGGCGTCCGCGAGGCCGGAGCTCCTGGCCTAGAACAGCGAGGCGGGACAAGCAGGCCTGCAGGCCTCCCCAGGCCCTGTGCCTCCGTGGCCGCCCTGCCATCTGAGTGTCGTGGGTCTCAGTCTCGGGGAGCTTAGGCCAGTCCTTCCCGCTGCGGGGTGAGTCCAGGACTGCAGGAGAAGAAAATAAAATTCGTTCTTACAATCAGGTCGATACTTGTCGGGGTGTGGCTGTGGCTGAGGGCAGAATGAGTACCCCATTAGCCTGGGTCAACAACATGAACTTCTTTTATTTTCAGAAGAGCACAAAGCTGATCACCTAAAATAACAAAGTTAGATGAGATTTCTAATAGTTTGCTTGTTTCATCATGAGAGGACACAATTTACTCTGTCCTATTTTCCAGTTGTATGTGTTGTGAAATTGAGGGTCAGTGAACCATGCGAGTTACCGCTGAGTGTGAATGATCTGTGTTTAAAGAGTGTGTAAGCCTTCCTGCTCGGCTGGGCTGCAGTGATGCCACTGATGCTTTTCTTCTTCCTTGAATTACCACCGAGAGGAATTTTTTCCCCAGGAGGATTTCTTTCTTGTCCGGATTTAGGTAAGAAGGTGGTCACTGTCTGTGTCCTTCAGTGGATCCCTGAAGTGCCCCCGAGGTGGCTGAACTGAGCCGGCAGGGCCGCAGCCGCACCGTGCCATCTCTGTGTAGTGGACGTTGAGCTGAGGGCTGCGGGGAAGATGATGAGTTTACAGTTGATATTTACACCCAGTCTCTAAAGGTTTCCCTTGTTTTTCTTCGTAAGAAATTATCCAGCTGTGACCACGTGTTGAATGGCAAAATAAGGTCCAGGAGTGGGGTTTGGGGAAAGGAGCTGGTGCACCCCCTTATCATTTCAAAGCCATGAACATCCATTTCCAGTCCAAGTGCAGACAGATGAGCTCTTTGAGCTACCGACTGGCCAAGCTCACGGGCCTGAGATGGGCTTTCAACACTACTGGGACTACTAGACCAGTCCTATTTGACCCAACGGCTTGTAGTGGTTCTGTTTGCTGTCCTCAAAAGATGGAGCATCTAGCATGGACATCTGCATGGAGTATGTGTACGCACACAACATTGTTGATTGATACAGCACTACCTGATCTCATGAGCCTGTAAGTCACAAGTGACTTGAAGCTTTCACATAGGAAGGTTTTCTCGTAAATACAAGACCTCATGTTCTGTCATTCTCCCTTCTCTCTTTCCTATCCAAATAATAGGTCAAAAAAAAAAAAAGAGCAGAGTTTTAAACTTAGGACATCAGAACAGGTTCTGACTTTCTCAAGACAAAGCATGCTCATAAACTCTTAGGGACATGCTCCACCACTAATGGCTCTGACCTCTGACTCTGCAGTCCTGGTCCTGCCAGATGCTGAGTCTGGGATGTTGAGTGGGCCATCTTCCTGGCAGCTCGGTGTCAGTGTCTGTAGGATGGAGAGAACAAGCTTCAGGCTTGTGTGTTTTACAGAAAAAAATGTCTCCATGCCGCAGGCGTTCCATGTCGTGCACCATCTGGTACCTCACACGCGCTCCATACTCAGTAGCTGTGACTGATGTTGAGGCCACGGGGAGGTGGTCCTGGGGGTGCAGTCAGACCCGCAAGGACCACAAAGTTGATGTTCTGAGTCTCCAGGCCAAACACGCTGGGGCTTCTCAGTCAGCCGCATCCCTTCCACCCAGCCGTGGCCCGCTTGGACCCGGCCTTGCCACCACTCTCGCAGTCCCTGGGTTCCCAGGCCCCCTGCCTGACAAGGCTGGCGGGTTGGAGGAGAGTCCCCCTTGTCTCGGTTCACCCTGATGCCTGTCCCCTGCTCGTGTTCTTCACATGTGGACACTGGCCCGAGAGAGTCAGCACCTGCCCCTGTATCAATTCTCATCTGAAATGCAGCCCACCCTGAACCGTGGAGCCCCCCGCTGTGGGCCCCTACCACACATCCTGGCCTCAGGCCTATGGAAGGGCAGTAGGGCCCCAGGGCATCTGGGTCTCCAGTGACTCAGAGCAAGGGAAGCCCTGAGCCTGGCCCTCTGACCTGCTCCCCAGCACCGACGGGGACGGGCTGGCCTGGGTGTTTGCTTCCCTCTGGTGGTGGGTGCTGGAGGGAGCGGGGACCAGGTGGGCTCCCTGGAGGGGCTCCATGACTCACCCCCACCCTCCGGGTTCCCCCCACCCCAGTCTATTATGAACACCCCACGCTGGGCGTCACCACAGCTCTTCACCCAACTCTTCTCTTTCCCCTCCTCCATTTCCAGAGGTGCAACACGACAGACACCCCGGCCCAAGAGGATCCCACTGAGCTCACCCCAAGACAGGGGAGGGCACGTCCAGGCTCTGACCTTCCTTCCTCCGTCAGCCCTGACAGTCAGTCAGCCTGGACGATCAGTCATCAGCTTGAAGAACTGAATCTCAACATAGAGACCAAACTCCGCTGGGACGTGATCACCTACTTTGCCCTTGTGGCCCCCCCTCTGGCGCTGTTTGAAGCTTTGTGCTAAAGCAGGGGTCTCCAATCTCTGGGGTCCAATGCCTGATGATGGGAGGTGGAGCTGATGTAGCAATAATAAAGTGCACAATAAATATAATGTGCTTAAATCATCCGGAAACCATCCCCTGCCCACACCATCCATGGAAAAGTTGTCTTCCCCGAAACCAGTCCCTGGTGCCAGCAAGGTTGGGCACTGCTGTGCTGATGAAGAACAGCGCCTTCCAGCGACCCCTGCTGAACGCTGACCCCGTGAATCCTTGGGACGGAGCCCAGGGCAGCCCTTCTGGCCACGTCCTCCACCATGCGGTGCGCCACGCCCCCCCAGGCTGAGGCTGCAGCGGGTGACGCGCCAGCATCGTGTCCTGGGGCGTCTGGAACCAACTGCAGCCGCTCGTGCTGCTTTGTGCAGGATGCAGGATGTCTACATGGAGCAAAGGCCGAAGAGAAGAGCGTCTCCAGGAGGATGTCCACATGGAGCAAAGGCCGAAGAGAAGAGCGTCTCCAGGAGGAAGCCTGTCCGCTCAGAAAGGGGGAGCCTGACGGAACTCTGAAGCGTGACAGCCGCCACGGGAAACCGCCTTCTCGCTCTGTGGGACCTGGACCGTCGCTGGTCTCAGAAACGCCGCAGGCGTCACTCCAGGACATCCTGTGCACTGGGCCTGACCCTGCTCGGGGTCTGCTTGGCGAGGCTGCATAAGGGTGTCTGTTTTGAGCCTAAGGGCATTTAGTCTGTCTTGAAGGGGCCTAGGGGTGCTGTTTCTCTGAGTGAACCTGGCAGTGGTGGCGGGGGCGGGGCCCAGCTGGTGGTCCTCCGTGTGATGTCTGTGCTGTGGGCTGCACATTTGTGCATCTGAGGTCCTTGCCGTCAGATGAGTTTTGTTCCCGAGGCCGCCACAGAGGAAGGAAAATGACAGGCACTCTGGGCCCAGGGGCTGGCAGTGCCCTGAGGACGATAACCAATAACCTGGGCAGAAACCGGCCAGGCGCTCAGCCCACAGAGGGGCCACTGGCTCTGGGGCAGTCTCCAGGGAGGCCAGGGGGCCATGGCGTGGTGTCAGAACCCCACTGGATCCTACCCAGCAGGGGCCTGAACACACCGCCAGCACAGCCCCCTCTGCAGGGGAACCAGACCCCCCGGCCACACCCAGCCATCTGCGGCTAGGAGGGAGGGTCTATTCAGCCCCTGTGCTTGGAGGCTTGGCCCCTGCTCACCTGGGGTTTCGGGTGCTGCTCCCCAGGGTGGCCTCTTGCTCACCTAGCAGCTCCAGACCCACTCCAGCCTGAGGTGTACCTTCTCCACCAGCTCTGAATCCCTCACCAGCTGTGTCCCTCGGCCCAGGGGCACCTGGAGCGTTGACTGAGGTCTTCCATTCACTCTTCTATTGCTCCTTTAATATATTCCTTATGTTAAACTCCTATTTATCCTGCTATGTCCTTCTGCCTCCTCAGTTCATTTCAGTTCAGTTGCTCAGTCGTGTCTGACTTCTTTGCGACTCTATAAACGGCAGCACGCCAGACCCCCGAACCCCCGTCCTTCACCATCTCCCAGGGTTTACTCAAACTCATATCCATCCAATCATCTCATCCTCTGTCACCTCCCTTCCTGCCTTCATTCTTTCCCAGCATCAGGGTCTTTTCTAGTGAGTCAGTTCCTCACATCAGGTGGCCAACGTATTGGAGTTTCAGCTTCAGCATCAGTCCTTCCAACGAATATTCAGGACTGATTTCCTGTAAGACGGACTGGTTGGATCTCCTTGCAGTCCAAGGGACTCTTAAGAGTCTTCTCCAACACCACAGTTGAAAAGCATCAATTCTTCAGCGCTCAGCCTTCTTTACAGTCCAGCTGTCCTGGTAGCACCAGGACGGCTCCATTTCATGTTGCACGTAAAGGCTTCGTGATCAAACCCACAGGGTCAGGGGCTTCCATGAATTAGAGTGACTGATATTTTTCAGTCAAGTCAAGCCTTTCCACATCTTCAGAGGTGGTTCTGGAGACCCCTGGATTCACGTCCCATGATGCTGTCTTGTGCTTTCACAGAATTCATTCTCCACTATGGTGATTTTTCATCACAGATACGTGTATGGAGCTGTGTTTTCTTCTACCCTTGCTGTTTCTCCTTTCCGGAAGTAATGAGAATTTATGAGGAAAATATTAATTACATTTTAACTTCATAATATTTTAACTTCATTCTTGAGGACTTATCTGAAGAAAATTGCTTAAAAATCACCAAGTTACAGATTTTTTTTAATGAAGAAAATTCTAAGTATTATTTGATGAAGCAAGTTTTGTTGTATCACGCTGACATAACGGTATAAACTGAGAGGAAAAATACATGGTGTTACTCATGACCTAGAAACCTGCTCACTGAGTTGGAATCAGGTGAAGCAGGATTATGCAATCATCAAGAATGGGCTTCATGTCGATGTAGGAACCAACACAATATTGTAAAGCAATTATCCTTCAGTGAAAAAGAAATACATTTTTAAAAAAAAAAGATGAAGAAGAATGGGCTTCCCTGGTGGCTCAGACAGTAAAGAATCCACCTACAATGCAGGAGACCCAGGTTCAATCCCTGGGTCAGGAAGATCCCCTGGAGCGAAGGAGTGGCGCCCCACTCCAGTGTTCTTGCCTGGAGGATCCATGGACAGAGGAGCCTGGCGGGCTACAGTCCACGGGGTCGCAGAGCGTCAGACACAGCTGAGCGACTAACACTTTCACTATTTTTTTCTTTTTTTCACAAGAAGGGGAAGCTCCTAGGACCTCACTACTCATGGGCTGACAAGCCAACCTGTCACATCCTATTTTGGGGGCCTGGCAGAAGTCACGAGACTCTGGGCAAAAGACAGGACGCTGTGACCCACAGTGAGAGCGATGCTAGAGCTTATCCCCTTCTTTTGTGGCGGGTGCCCCTCCCCCCCAGCCCCGAGGGCCCCCGCGGGTGCCTTCATCGCAGAGGGCAGCTCTACAGGAGCGGAACCCCAGCTCTAGAAGTCACTGCGTCTAGAGGAAACCAAGGCGAGCCTGCCGTTTCCTGGGCAAGGATGTAGCACCTCGCTGGCGTCCCTAGGAAGCCCCTTGGTGAAGAGAAAGGACTTGAGCGCTCCCGCACGCTCGGCGGGCTCAGTGCCTCGGGGCCTCGCCCTTGCCAACAGCAGAGTGAAAACTAGGCATAGAGCACGGACACAGGAGGAAAAGGCATGGAAAACTAGTTTTGTTGACGTGGTACGGCTTCCTTTGGCATTGTTCTTGGTGCTTGCTACCTACATATATGTGTGCACATGCGTGTGAGCGTATTTATATACGAGGACCTGGCAACAAACACTGTCCGACGTGTTTTCAAAAAACCAAGGAAGAGAGTTCTTCCTGCCGCCGCCACCTCTGCCTCTGCCCCCCGCCAGCGGTGCGCGCGGGTTGTCGCTGTCCTCGCTGCCGACCACCGGGAGGACGCGTCATCTCCCCTGGCCCCGCGCAGTGCGCGGCTCTGCACCTCCCGGGGGCATCGTCCATCCTTGTGCAGGACGGTCTTGTTTCTTCTTTCCCAACTCTTGTCCGCTTTTGCCTTCTTGCATTTTTAGGGAAACTTCCTTTACCGTAGCTGGACATCCTTATCTCGTTACTAATCTTAATGTGAATGCTTTGAAGGATTCACCATTAGTATGAGGAATCATTGATGAATTTCTCCATTATTTGTATGCATGTATTAAGGTAAGCATGTTTTAAACTTCTATCTGTTGGCTCAGTAAATTTTAGTGATTGCTTTCCTGATTGTAAACTAACCATGCTTTCTTGGAAAACCTACTTGGGCCATTGTGTATTATCTTTTTTATATCTCCATGAATTACATTTGCTAATATTGGATTTTGCATTTATGTTGATGAGTTAAGATTAGCCTGTAATTTTCTCTCCTGTTTCCTTGTCAAGATTTTAATATGAAACTTAACCTCAAAAAAATGAGTTGGGAGTGCAGCCTCTCTCTGTATTCTGGATTAACTTGATTAAGAGTGAAATTGTTCCTTGAATGTTTGGTAGAACTGTCCTGTAAAACCACCTGGATGGGAAGTTCTGACTTGATTTTTTGGTTCTGAATTTGGTAAGAAAGGCATAGTCTTCCACCCAGTCTATCGGGCTGAGTGCAGCTGTAAAGCCTGGAGAGATGCTCAGAGAAGCTATTACAGGAGGGCAGCAAGTGAAGCTGCAGACAGATTGGGGACAGCCAGGACTCGAAGTCCTACCAGCCTGGCAGTGGGTTTACCATTGCTTCCCTCCAGAATTCCGCTGAACTCAGCCCAGCCCCAGACCCTGAGGTAGGTGTAGGTTGAAGACAGAATATCTCCAGGAGAAGCCCTCTGGTTCTGGCTTGAATGGCAAGAATGAGAATTTCTCCTTTTCAGGGAAAGTGTGAAATCTTCCATTCTTTTTTTTTTTTTGGCAATCCAGTTTGCAAGTAATCCTGCCATGGCAATTAATGAAGCCTGTGATATCCCAAAGCCTTCCTCTCCAGTCAGTGACACCATGGCCCCAAGACACTGGGATCATATCCTGTGACTCTCTTCCCTTCTGTCTCCTCCCATCTCCTGACTCCAGAGGGGTGCACTTAGTGGGGGATGTGTCAGAGTCGGTGAAAATTAAACTCCCAGCTTTCTGTCTGCACACTGGAAATAAGGTCCCGTAGTACCACAGAGTACTGGGGAGACCACGGAGAGGCAGAGAAAGGAGCACAGGAAATTCACGCCCTCAGGCTCACCTGCAAGCTGGCAAAGTGTAGCTCTGACTCCCATCCGCTGACCCAGGACTGAGAGCCAAGAACGGCTCAGGTTCCAGACTGGACACTAGGTGGCGCACACGCGCTGGGTCGGAACAGCCCGGCCAAGGTTTGAAGGCCCACACTGCCTGGAAGCGCAGCCCACTGATGGTGCCTGGGACTACCCGGCTGAACCGAAGCAGGTTTAAAGGGAAAGTGAAAGTCGCTCAGTCGTGTCTGACTCTTTGCGACCCCATGGACTGCACAGTCCACGGACTTCTCCAGGCCAGAATACTGGAGTGGGTAACCTTTCCCTTCTCCAGGGGATCTTCCCAACCCAGGGATCAAACCCAGGTCTCCCTCATGGCAGGCTGGTTACCTGCTTAAAAAGAAAAAAATAAAAAAACTCACAGCATTCTCCGTGGGATTTCAGTAAGACCCAAGGTTTCATGACATAATATGAAACGTAGCTAGAACACAGTTCAGAACTAACTGCTTGGCATTCAAAGAACCAGGAAGATCTCATATTGCATGGGAAAGAAAGTCAAGAAATGCTAACACCAAGAGGACGCAGGTCTGAAAATGCGCTGACACAGAGGCTGCACTGGGGGAAGATCCCACATGCTGCAGGGCAACTATACCCATGAGCCACAACTGCTGAGCCTCTGCTCTGCAGCCGGGAGCCACAGCTGCTGAAGCCCCGGCCCGCGAGCCTGTGCTCTGCAGCGAGAGAAGCCACCACAGTGAGAGGCCAGTGGACTGCAGTGAAGGGCAGGCCCCGCTCGGCACAACCAGAGACCCAGAGCAGCCAAAGATAAACAAACACACTAATAATTCATGGGTCGAAGGGGAAGTCTTGAGAGAAATTAGAAAGTATTTTGAACTAAGTGAGAATGAAGATACAACATGAAAATTCGTGAGATGCGGCTAGAGAAGTGCCGAGAGAAATTTATACCATTCAGTGCTTATATTAGAAAAGAAGGTCTTGAATCAATCTAAGCATCCACCTTAAGAAGCAATAATAAAAAGAGCTACGTACAGCCAACATAAACAAAAGGGAGGAAATTATGATAGAAGTGACATAAAAAAAACAAAAACAATGGAGAAAATCAATTAAATTCAAAGCTGGTTCTCTAAAACAATAGTAAGACTGATAAACCTCTAGAAAGACTGAGAAAGCAACAAACGAAAAGACACAGATTATTGATACAATTATTAAAGACAGGATATCACTACAAACCTGCAGACAATAAAAAAACTAAGATGCCAATAATACTATAAACATCTTTACACACATAAACTTTAGATGAAATGGACCAATTCCTTGAAAACTACAAACCACTAAAATGTGCCCAAGTTGCAACAGACAGAATTAATAGTCCTATGATTACTGAAGACACTGAATTTATAACCTTTCAAAAAAGATGTCTCTAAGTCCATATAGTTTTACTGGTGAGTTCTACCAACTATTTAAATGAGGAAAAAAATCAATGCTACACAATCTGGTCCAGAAAATAAAAGAGAGACTATTTCCCAACTCCTTTTATGAAGCTAACATTACCATAACAGCAATTAAGTACATAAATAATTCTATCTCACTATACCTGTGGCATATCACTATACCACTGTGTGTTTTTAACATAAAAGGAAAAATTCTCAGCAAAAAGGTTGCAAATCAGATCCAGTGATGTATCAGTTCAGTCGCTCAGTCAGGTCCAACTCTTTGCGAACTCATGGACTGTAGTACACCAGGCTTCCCTGTCTATCACCAACTCCTGGAGCTTATTCAAACTCATGTCCATCGAGTCGGTGATGCCATCCAACCATCTCATTCTCTGTCGTCCCCTTCTCGTCCTGCCCTCAATCTTTCCCAGCGTCAGGGTCTTTTCAAATGAATCAGTTCTTCGCATCAGGAGGCCAAAGTATTGGAGTTTCAGCTTCACCATCAGTCCTTGCAATGAATATTCAGGACGGATTTCCTTTAGGATGGACTGGTTGGATCTCCTTGCAGTCCAAGGGACTCTCAAGAGTCTTCTCCAACACCACAGTTCAAAAGCATCAATTCTTAGGCGCTTAGCTTTTTTATAGTCCAACTCTCACATCCATGTATGACTACTGGAAAAATCATAGCTTTGAGTAGACCAACCTTTGTTAGCAAAGTAATGTCTCTGCTTTTTAATATGCTGCCTACGTTGGTCATAACTTTTCTTCCAAGGAGTAAGCATCTTTTAATTTCATGGCTGCAGTCACCACCTGCAGTGATTTTGGAGCCCCCCAAAATGAAATCTGTTACTGTCTCCATTGTTTCCCCATCTATTAGCCATAAAGTGATGGGACTGGATGTCATGATCTTAGTTTTCTGAATGTTGAATTTTAAGCCAAGTTTTCCACTCTCCTCTTTCACTTTCATCAAGAGACTTAGTTCTTCTTTGCTTTCTGCCATAAGGGTGCTGTCATCTGCATATCTGCATGCATGCTTAGTCGCTTAAGTAGTGTTTGACTCTCTGTGACCCTATGGACCATGGCCTGCCAGGCTCCTCTGTCCATGGGATTCTCCAAGCAAGAATACTGGAGTGGCCATTTGCTTCTCCTGGCATGTCTGAGGTTATTGCAGTTTCTCCCAGCAATCCTGATTCCAGCTTGTGTTTCATCCAGCCCAGTGTTTCTCATGATGTACTCTTCATGTAAATTAAATAAGCAGGGTGACAATATATAACCTTGACATATTCCTTTCCCAATTTGGAACCAGTCTGTTGGTCCACATCCAATTCTAACTGTTGCTTCTTGACCTGCATACAGATTTCTCAAGAGGCAGGTCAGGTGGTCTGGTATTCCCATCTCTTGAAGAATTCTCCACAGTTTGTTGTGATCCACACAGTCAAAAGGCTTTGGCATAGTCAATAAAGCAGAAGTACATATTTTCTTGCTTTTTCGATGACCCAGTGGGTGTTAGCAATTTGATCTCTGGTTCCTCTGCCTTTTCTAAATCCAGCTTGAACATCTGGAAGTTCATAGTTCATGTATTGCTGAAGCCTGGCTTGGAGAATTTTGAGCATTACTTTGCTAGCGTGTGAGATGCGTGCAGTTGTGTGATAGTCTGAACATTCTTTAGCATTGCCTTTCTTTGGGATTGGAATGAAAACAGACCTTTTCCAGTCCTGTGGCCACTGCTGAGTTTTCCAGATTTGCTGGCATTGGGTGCAGCACTTTCACAGCATCATCCTTTAGGATTTGAAATAGCTCAACTGGAATTCCATCACCTCCACTAGCTTTGTTGGTAGTGATGCTTCCTAAGGCTCACTTGACTTTGCATTCCAGGATGTCTGGCTCTAGGTGAGTGATCACACCACTGTGATTACCTGGGTCATGAAGATCTTTTTTGTACAGTTTTTCTGTGTATTCTTGCCACTTCTTAATATCTTCTGCTTCTTTTAGGTCCATAGCATTTCTCTCCTTTATTGTGCTTATCTTTCCATGAAATGTTCCCTTGGTATCTCTAATTTTCTTGAAGAGATCCCTAGTATTTCCCATTCTGTTGTTTTCCTCTAGTTCTTTGCATTGATCACTGAGGAAGGCTTTCTTATCTCTCCTTGTTATTCTTTGGAACTCTGCATTCAAATGGGTTTATCTTTCCTTTTCTCCTTTGCCTTTCACATCTCTTCTTTTCTCAGCTATTTGTAAGGCCTCTTTGGACAACCATTTTGGCTTTTTGCATTTCTTTTTCTTGGGGATGGTCTTGATCCCTACCTCCTGTACAGTGTCATGAACCTCCACCTGTAGTTTTTCAGGCACTAATCCCGTGAATCCATTTGTTACTTCCATTGTATAGTCATAAGGAATTTGATTTAGGTCGTACCTGAATGGTCTAGTGGTTTTCCCTACTTTCTTCAGTTAAGTCTGAATTTGGCAATAAGGAGTTCATGATCTGAGCCACAGTCAGCTCCTGGTTTTGTTTTTGCTAACTATATAGAGCTTCTCCATCTTTGGCTGCAAAGAATATAATCAGTCTGATTTTGATATTGACCATCTCGTGATGTCCATGTGTAGAGTCTTCTCTCGTGTTGGAAGAGGGTGTTTGCGATGACCAGTGCATTCTCTTTGCAAAACTCTGTTAGCCTTGAACCTGCTTCATTTTGTACTCCAAGGCCAAATTTATAAATAGCATGACAATGTAGGTATATATCCCAGGCATGCAAGGCAGTTCAGTAATTTAAAATCAGTGTAATCCATTATACATTAATGCAGAAAAAGTAAATGATCATGTTAATTAGTACAGTAAAGCCTTCATGACAAACAAAAACAAAACTTTCTCAGCAAACTTGGATAGAAAGAAACGTCCCTAACCTGATACAGAGCATTCAGGAGACCTGGCTTTGATCCCTGGTTTGGGAATATCCCCTGGAGAAGGGAAAGGATACCCACTCCAGTATTCTGGCCTGGAGAATTCCATGGACTGTATATGTGTAGTCCATGGGGTCACAAAGAGTCAGACAAGACTGGGTGACTTTCACTTTTACAAAAACCTACAGCTAATGTTAAATGTTTTCTGATAAAGACTAGGACAAGGATATCCACCCACCACTCCTATTCCACATCACACTGGAAGAGCTATTGAGGGCAACAGGCAAGGAAAAGACATTGAAGATACACACACAGCAAAGGAAAAACTAAACTGTCCCTACTTGCAGATTATATGACTGCTTACATAGAAAATTTTGAAGAATATACAAAAAAACTTCTAGAACAAATTAAGAGTTTAGTGAGGTCACAAGATACAATAGCAAGCTGTATTTCTATATACTAGCAAAATACAGTTGGAAACTGAAACTAAAATATTTATGATAGAAAAATGAAATAATCTAACAAAACATGTATACTATCTCTATGCTGAAAACTACAAACTGATAACAAAAAGTTAGAGTATATCTTTAAATATAGAAACACACTGTAATTGTGGATTGGAAGAATCAATAGTAAATCAATTCTCCCCAGCCACCCCCTTATACACTCCCTTATACATCCACTGAATACATTTCCAGTCAAAATCCTAGAGTATTTTTGGTAAATACAAAGAAGTTGATGCTCAAAGGTATAGAGAAAGGCAAAGAAGCTGGAATAGTTAAAACAGTTTTGAGAAAGCATACATTTGGATCCACACTGCCCAGCTTGAAGACTTACCCTAAAGCTGCAGTAATGAACACAAGATCAACTAGAGGAGAGAGGGAGAGACCCACACAAGTGCAGCCAACTGATCTTTTTTTAGCATTTTAAAAATTAATAGACCATTTTAAAGAACAGTTTAGATTTATAGACTAATTGAAAGATAGGGCAGAATTTCTGCATGCCCATGGATACAGTTTCCCCTTTATTATCTTACATTAACTGGCATGTTTGTTACAATTAATGAACTAATAGTGATACCTTATTATTTTTAAAAGTCCATAGTTTATTCAGATGATCTTGGTTTTTTCCTAATGTCTTTCCTTCTGTTCGAGGGGTCCATTCATGATACCATGTTGTATTTAGCTGTCATGTTTTCTTAGGCTTCTTTTATCTGTGAGAATGCTGAGATTCTCACTTTCATGACCTTAAGGGTTTTGAAGAATGTTGGTCAGCCATATTGGATGTCCCTCTAATTGAATGTGCCTGATTTTTTTTTCTAGTCATTAGACTGGAGTTACGATTTTGGGAAGATCAGAGGGAGAGTGCCATTTTCATCACATGTTGAGGGTACATACTCACAATAGAATTTATGATGACTGGTGTTGAACCTGAGCTGGTTGAAACCACTGTATTCTGTATGCCCCCTTTCCATGGTTTGTGCTTTGGAAAGACATCACCTTGTGGAGGCTACACTTAAAGAGTGGGAGTCATGCTCCCCCTTGGCTAGCCTAGGGGGCTAATGTATGTAAATACATTAAGTTTGTAAATAATTTACTTGGAACTTATAATTATACTTAAAATATATATAATTTATTTGGAATTCTTCTGCATAGGTTTATTTCTTCCCATTTAGTAATTTATTTGTATCAGTATGCACTCATGGGTGTTATTTTCTACTTTAGGTTATAATCCAATGCTACATTTAAAAAAGCAATTTTATTTACTTATTTTTGGCTGCTGGATTTTGGTTGCCATGTGGGCTTTCCTCTGGCTGCAGAGAGCAGGGGCACTGTCTGCTGCAGTGCCCAGGCTCCTTGCGGCGGCCCCTCTTGCTCTGGAGTACAGGCCGCAGGGCACGTGGGCTTCAGCAGTAGCCACCCCTAGGCTGCCAAGCACAGACTCAACAGTTGTGGCACACAGGCTGGGCTGCTCCTTGGCATGTGGCATCTTCCCCAACTGGGGATGGAACCCATGTCCCTGCACTGGCAGGTGGATTCTTTACAATTGAGCTACCAGGGAAGCCCCAGTGCAACTTTTAAGTTATCTTGCTCAATGTCTTCCAGCTTTGGCCACTGAGAACCATTTTGGAAACAAGTTCTGGTCACTGGGACTGCTGGTTGCTATGGTGATTTCTTTCAGGCTCCTTCAGCTGACAGAGTAAAGAAATGTATGTGTGCAGCCAACCTATGTGTATGCCTGTATCTGTAAATATTTCTCTGTGCAGCCACCTGTATCCACATTAAGTTCTTGCATCGTCTACTCTGTCCCTTCCATGTGGATTATTCTAACTGCCACCCCCCCTTTCTTATCTGTAAATTCTCTGACATGAAACCTGGCTCCCACCATTCACCATCCATCTGCTCAATTGTTCAGGCCCAGCAAACATGTATAATGGTGTCAGAACTGTGAAACTGGTGCACCATGGGAACTGACTTTATGCCCTTAAGACCTGTCCTCTATGAACCAGTGCATCGTGGGAACGGACTTTGTCCCCTGAAGCACTGTCCTGTTGCACCGATGCATCATGGGAACTGGCTGTCCCCTGAAGCGCTGTCCTGCGTGAACCGGTGCACCATGGGAACTGACTCTGTCCCCTGACACGCTGTCCTGTGTGCAGTTCCTTCTGCTTCAGTCTTAGGGACTCCTCTCCTTTCCAGAGACCGAGATCAGCACTTCCGCACCCCTAGCTCTCCTTGGTGTGGTCGTTTTGTACTTTTGTGATACAGTTAGGCTCTCTTGTTACAGTCTACTTTTTTTTAAGTCTCTAGACCTCCTAAATTATTAGGAGCATACATTAAAGTTCATTCTTGGTGCAGTCAATTTCTGCGGGTTTGACACGTCTGATCTTATGTCCTCATCATGACAGTATCATATAGAATGGTTTCACTCGACTGAAATTCCTGTGCCTCACCTGCTCATTCCTCCCCTTCCATGCCCACACTTCTGACAACCACGGATTTTTTTTTAAACCACTGATCTTTTTATTGCATGTATAATTTGCCTTTTCCAAAATTTCTTAGAATGGAATAAAAAACAGTATGTGGCCTTTTCAGACTGGCCTTTTACTGAGAAATAGTCACTTAAGCTTCATCCGTGTGTTTCTGTAGCTTGATAGCTCATTTCTTCCTATTGCTGAACAACAGTCCATTGCATGGATGTACCATAGTTTATCCTTCACCTATTAAAGGACATCTTGGTTGCTTCCAGTTTGGGGCAATTATGAATAAAGCTGCTATAAACATCCGTGTTCAGGTTTTTGTGCAGACTTGACTTTTCAGTCCATTTGGGTAAACAAGGAAGAATGCAATTGATGCTAAGACCGTGTTTAGCTTTTTAAGAAACTGCCAAACTTTTTCCACAGAAGCTGTACCATTTTACATTTCCAGCAGTGATGAAAAAGTTATTTTCCATATCCTCTTGAGTAATTGGTATTGTTACATTTTATGTTTTTAATTTTAGCCATTCTAAAAGGTGTGTAGTGATGGCTACAATAAACAGCTCAGTTGCTGCTTTAATTCCTTTATGACAAATGATACTAAGCACCTTTTCTTATTTTTTGCCAGCTCCATATTTTCTCAGTGAGCTGTCCAGATATTTTGCACATTTTTAATATGGTAGTTTGGTTTTGTACTATTGAGTTTTAAGAGTTTTTAAAGAATATTTGAATAGAAATCCTCTATCAGATACATGCTTTGCAAATATTTTCTCACAAGATGTGAAACCTCTTCATTTTCTTAATAGTCTCTTTCCAGAGCAATAGTATTTCATTTAAAAAAAAAAAGTCTAATTTATCAATTTCTCTATCATAGGTCACATTTTTGGTATTATATCTAAAAATTCATTGCCAAACCCAGGGTCACCTAGATTTCCTGTTTTCTCTAGAAGTTTTATAGTTTTGCATTTCAAATGTATGACGGTGATTGTTTAGTTTTTGAGAAAGGTATAAGGTCTGTGTCTACATTTTGGGGGGAATATCATTCTAATTATTCCAATATCATTTGTTGAAAAGAGTATCATTTCTCTATGGAATTACCTTTGCTTCATTGTCAAAGATTAGTTGACTATATAATAGGTCAATATAAATGGGTCTTTTCCTGGGTGGTCTATTCTGTTCCAGTGATCTATGTGTGTTTTCTTTCATCAGCACAATACTGTCCTGACCTTTGTACCTCTGTAGAGTTTTGAGGTTGGGTAATGTCAGTCCTCCAACTTTATTCTCCTTCTACAGTATTGTGTTGGCTATTCTGAGGTTTTCTGCATTTTCATAACATAGTTTTCATACAGAATTAGTCAATATCAACAGAATAACTTCCCAGGCTTTTGTTGGTATCTACATTAAACCTGTACATCAGTTAGAAGAACTGACATTTTAAGAATATATATTCTTCCAATACATGAATTTGGAATATCTTTCCATTTATTTAGATCTCTGATTTCATTCATCAGAATCTTGTCATTTTTCATGTTCAAACTTTATGTGTATTTTCTTAGATATATACTTATTTCATTTTCTGATGCTGATATAAATATTAAGTTTCAGTTGAAACAAAAAGTTTCAGTTGTTCATTGCTGAAATAAAGTGATTAATTTTTTTATATGAACCTTGTGTTGTGCAACCTTATTAAAATCACTAATTAGTTCAGGGGTTTTTTTTGATTGGGATTTCTAGTTCTTTGGGATATTCTACATACAAAATCATGTCATCTGTGAGCAAAGATGTTTCTATCTCTCCCTCCCCAATTTGTATTCTTTTTCTTGTCCTACTGCACTTGCTAAGACTTGTGGTACAATGCTGACTAGGAATGGTGAGAGGAAACTGGCCCTGCTTTTGTTCTTAGGGGAAAAGCATGCAGTTTCTTACAATTAAATACAATGTTATCTGAAGATTGTGTGTGTATGTGTTTAGTTGTTTCAGACGTGTCCAACTCTTTGCAACCTTATGGACTGTAGCCCACCAGGCTCCTCTGTCCATGTCAAGTTAAGAAAGTTCTTCTGTATTCCTAGTTTGCTGAGACTTTATCATGATTGGGTGTTGGATTTTCTCAAATGCTATTCTGCATCTATTGATGTATCATTTTTCTTCTTTAGTTTATGGATGTGATACATTATTTTCTAATTTGAATAACCTATGCGTGCCTGGAATAAATTCCCAATTGATCATGACGTATAATTTTTTATATATGTTGTTAGACTGAGATTTGCAAATATTTTTTGAGTTATTTTGTATTTATGTTTAAAAGATATAGTTTTCTTTTTCTTATAATGTCTTCAGCTGATTTTGGTGTTAGGGTAATGCTGACATCATAAAATGATAAGAAGTAATCTCTTTGCTTTTGTTTTCTGGAGATTATTGAGAATTAATATATGCCTACTCAGATTATTTAAATTTTTGTGTTTCAGTAGTTTGTCTTTCAAGAAATTGGTCCATGTCATCTGAGTGATTAAGTCTGCAGGCATAGGGTGTTTTAGTCTTTGTTCACCACGCTTTTCAATGGACATGATGGACATGAGTGTGAGCAAGCTTCAGCAGTCGGTGATGGACGGGGGCCTGGTGTGCTGCGGTCCACGGGGTCGCAGCTGGACGTGACTGAGCAACCGAACTGGCCTACTTCACTTTTCACACCCACAGAATCCGGTGTGCTGACCTCTCGTTGAATTCTGAAATTAATTTGTGATTTCTCTTTCCCCCCTTGGTTAGTGGTTTACGGATTGATGATTTTTACAAAGAACAACTTTTGATTTCATTGATTTTCTATGATTTTTTATTTCAATGTCATTTGATTTACCTCTAATTTTTATTATTTCTCTTTTTCTTCTATCTTCAGGCTAACATTGCTTGATCCTTCCTCATGTGCATTTATAACTAAATGGAATGACCCAACTAAAGGCAGTTTAGAATATCAATGGCCATTATGATATTATGGGGAATTTTTGAAGTCCCCAAACTTAATTTACTTAAATCCACAACAGTAGTTCAAAAATCTGCAAAACAGAATGCCTATTTTGATTGGTATTTTCAGACTTCCAAACATTATCAGGAGCCTAAAATTGCCTCTCTGCAAAGTAAGATTTTAACTGAGGCAGGCAATTAAAAGAAAGATAAAATAATTCCTGACACATCAAGTTCTTCTTCCTTGGCTTCTTTGTATCAGACTCAACCCCTGGCACCATCTTGTCTCCCTCCTTATGCTCCTCCTGCCCAGGGCCGACCACCAGTACCATCTTCCTCCTTCCCTTCTATGCCACCTTCATCTTCTCCATACTCTCAGCTTCTCCATACTAATTCTCTCACCGAACTTCCCCTTTTCTTCTGAACTTATCACAACCTGTCCTTTTAAAATTAAGCCTCTGTGGATCCAGAGACTAAACTCTTTAATTTCCTATAGCCCATGGACTAAAGCTGAACTGTGAGCCATAATCAAGGATTTTCCTAAAGTAACTTAAGACCCTCACATATTTGCTGAAGAATTTCATACAGGCATTCAAACCTATTAACCTGGTTTCTCTGGTTTATATCAACTAGTTCGTGTGCTTGTCAGTGAAGCCAGGCCCAGCACTGGGTTTATCACTAATTGGCAAAATCCTGAAAGGTACCTAGGATTACTACTGCAACACTTGGCCAGTCCCTGGACGAAGACATGGCAACCCACTCCAGTTTTCTTGCCTGGAGAATCCCCATGGACAAAGGAGCCTGGTGGGCTATTGTCCAGAGTTGCAAAGGGTTGGACACAATTGAGGCAAGTTAGAACAGCACAGCACCTGACCACTGACTTCAATGATCAGGCTTTGGCAGTCACTCAGTGACTTAACCAGCCAGTTCCTGGTGCTTTTCCAAAGCCTGTTGATTAGAATAAAATTCACACTTTCGCACAAAAATCTGATGAACCAGTTCATGACTATTAGAATCCATTCCAGATTATTTTTAAAGAAAATTCTAATCTTTCTGCAGATGTTGATTCCATTGAGGTAGCTTTTAACTCCATGTTTATCAATGGGCAGAACTGGAATCTGTCCCTTCTATTCTAAAGGACCACAACAGACTGGAAAACTGTATCCACTCCAGATCTAGTTACTCTGCTGTCTCACACTCTAGATGAGGCACCACAAAGGCAGACTACCAGATTTCTTACCTTTAACTTCCCCAATGGAAGGCTCCTAAATAAAACCGTTTCCGCCATTCTTGCAAACAGTCAAGTTGTTAGAAAACAGATTATTACAACCTCAAATGCTTTAGGCACCTTCAGCATTCTAACCTAAGACTGCCGGGAGAAATATCAATAACCTCAGATATGCAGATGACACCACCCTTATGGCAGAAAGCAAAGAACAAAAGAGTGTCTTGAAGAAAAAGAGGGGAGTGAATAAGTTGGCTTAAAACTCAACATTCAGAAAACTAAGATCATGGCGTCTGGTCCCATCACTCCATGGCAAATAGATGGGGAAACAATGGAAACAGTGACAGACTTTATTTTGGGGGCTCCAAAATCACTGCAGATGTGACTGCAGCAATGAAGTTAAAAGACGCTTGCTCCTTGGAAGAAATGCTATGGACCAACGTAGATGGCATATTAAAAAGCAGAGACATTATTTTGCCAACAAACGTCCCTCTAGTCAAAGCTATGGTTTTTCCAATAGTCATGTAGGGATCTGAGAGTTGGACTATAAAGAAAGCTGAGCGCGAAAGAATTGTTTTTGAACTGTGGTGTTGGAGAAGACTCTTGAGAGTTCCTTGGACTGCAAGGAGATCCAGCTAGTCAATCCTAAAGGAAATCAGTCCTGAATATTCATTGTAAGGACTGATGCTGAAGCTGAAACTCCAATACTCTGACCATCTGATGCGAAGAACTGACTCACCAGAAAAGAACCCAGTGCTGGGAAAGATTGAAGGCAGGAAGAGAAGGGGACGACGGAGAGTTGAGATGGTTGGATAGCATCACTGAATCAATGGACATGAGTTTGGGCAATTTCTGGGAGTTGGTGATGGACAGGGAAACCTGGAATGCTGCAGTCCATGGGGTCACAAAAAGTTGGACATGAATGAACTGAGCCTTCTAACCTGCCTTTCTAGTGTCCACACCATCTTCAGTGATATTTTTAACTGCCTAATGGACCATTCCAGTTCTTGCAAAAAAACTTCTTCTCATGGATGTATTTTGTTATGGTCTGCATGTTTTCTCACTGGACTGAAACCTTCCCTTGCAGAAAGGTTACTACCCCATTGTGTGGTAAAAGTTCTTTTGGAAAACATTATTCCTATCTAGGAAACAACTCTCAAATGTGAAAGTGATCAAGGAACCCATTTTACTGGAGAGGTACTTCCAATAAGTGTGCACTGTATGGCCAGTTTTATACTTTGATGCACTTACCACCCTCAGTCCGTTGGTTAAGTTGAATGCACTGATGGTGCTTCTGCTGCTGGTAAGTCACATCAGTCGTGTCCGACTCTGTGTGACCCCATAGACGGCAGCCCACCAGGCTCCCCATCCCTGGGATTCTCCAGGCAAGAACACTGGAGTGGGTTGCCATTTCCTTCTCCAATGCATGAAAGTGAAAGTGAAGTCGCTCAGTCATGCCCGACTCTTTGAAACCTCACGGACTGCAGCCTACCAGGCTCCTCTGTCCATGGTATTTTCCAGGCAAGAGTACTGGAGTGGGGTGCCACTGCCTTCTCCCACTGATGGTGCTATTAAGACTCAATTAGCAAAATTTGCAGAGGCCCTCCACATACTTTGGTTAAAAGCACTGTCATTGGTCCTTCTGAATCTTAGATCCATCCCTTTTTATTTTTTATTATTATTTTTTTTACTACACCCATGGCCTGCAGGATCTTAGTTCCCCTAAGGGATCAAACCCAGGCCCTCAGAAGTGAAAGCATTAAGTCCTAACCACTGAACTTCCAGTGAATTTCTGATCTATTCCTTCTTAAATTCATAAATTTTCCTTTGAGACAGTCACAAGACACTCAATGCACTTAGCTCGTCTCTTTTGACCCAGAAGTGATAAAAGGAGAGATACTCCAATATTGTAAAGGCCTGATGATAATTACTTAAAAATAACTGTGTTTTGGTAGAGGAGTCTTTTCACTGTTTTTTCAGTGTCTCCCAGAAAATGAAGACCTAAAGCATCACACCTTGCAACCTGGAGATTTTATCTACTAGAATAGATACCTCCAGAAAAACTCTCTTCAGCCCTCCTAGAAAGGCCCCTATCAAGTACTCCTAACCGACTCTTGTGACACAGATTCTACGGAACTGACTCCTAGATTCACAGGACACACTTAAAGAGAGCGCCACCCTCTCCTGGACCTGCACGTCGTCTGGTGACCTGAAAGCAATGATTCTCAGAGTCCAAGCAGACGGCTTCTAATGAGGCAGTTTTCCCAAAATGTTCAGAACAGGCCTGTTGGAGCTTGTCACCACATCTTTGATTATGACACTTCAGAAGATCGCCACTGTCTATTATCCTGGAAACATATGAATTTTAGGCAAAAAGTGTTTCACAGTTCTGCTACTCCTTCTTACTCAAATGTAACCTCAATAGGTTTGCAATCCACACCTTCCCTTGGATGTGAGATTGTACAAAGGAAAGGTCCTCCCTGGCATTGAGATATAGTCACTGACACAAAAAAATCTCACACTTGGACCAGCACTGCTTTCTGAGAGATTCTGATCAAAAGGGGGAAATGTAAAAAACAAACACACACACAAAAAACAAATCTCAAAGAGTCAAGAGATCAGAAAGGCTGGAGAATCTTTTCTAGCAGAAATCTTTTTCTTTTTCCCCTGGCAACGATTCAGCCAATGAAAAGCAATGGACTTTTAAAACTACATCCCTCCGACTTCCTTTTCCCCCATAAAGGTGTCCTCTCCATTTCTGCTGGGAATTCCCAGGGTGGCAGACGTCAAATTGCAGTTCTTTTCATAATAAACTTGTTTATGCTAGAGAAACAGTTGGCAGTCAATTTATTCTAGGCAGACAATATGTGGTGGCATCTCATTGGTTTTTCAAAGTTACAGTTTCTTAATATAATATTGAGCATCTTTTCATATACTTACTTGTTATTTGTATGGTGAGGTGTCTGTTGAGATCTTTTTCCTATTCTCAATTGCATTTTTCCTTTTCTTGCATTTTTAGTATATTTTGGATAACAATATTTTATCAGCTATGCTTTCGGAAAATATTTTCTTAGTTTGTGGCATCTCATTATGTCCAGATATCTTTTTATAGTATGTAATCATACTATATATATAATTTACTTTTCATTATAACACTATAGCAGCCATTTCCCATTTTGCGTCAGACTTCCCAACCATCCTTGTATGATGCTTCTTCCTCGGCAGCCCCACAGAAGAGATTATCCCCACTTGCAGGTGGAGATAAGCGCCTGGGAGCTTGCTGCCTAGGGTTCCCGCGCTGCTGACCTGCAGAGATCAGAATCCTCCGGGGAAGCAGCCCATTGCCTCCGGCCCTGCCTGCCGCGCCCGGCAGGTTTCGTGAGTGGTTTCTGTGACTCGGCGCATTTCCTCCGTCTCTCGGCCTCCCAAACCGCCCTGAGACCGCGATCCTCAGTCTGAGCGCGCCCCGGGGTTTCAGAACCGGCCCGGAGGTCTCTCCGGCCGCGGGGCGGGCGCTCTCCCCACCCTCCTCCGGGGCAGGAGCGGAGGCGGAGCGAGCAGTCCACGCCCTCCGCCGGCCGGGCTCCCTCAGTCGAAGCGCGGGCGGCGCGGACACCGGACCGGCGTCCCGGAGCGCAGACCCCGGAGCGCGAGGCCCCAGTGGGCCCACTCCGCGAGGATTCCGAGCGCGCCGACCGCCAGACAGCAGGCGACGGACGGCTGGCCCGCGGAGCCGAACGCGGTGAAGGCAGGGCGGGGCGGCCCCCGTCCGCCTCGCAGCCGACGGCTCCGCCCCGGAGACCCCTTATCGGGCCCGGCGTGCCACCCCGGCCTGTGCCGGCCAGGCTGCCGGGCGTCGGAGCAACTCCAGGCTGCCCCGCCGCCTCCGTCCTCACCCGGCCTGGTGCCTCAAGAAGTCTCCCGCGGAAGCGAAAGCAAACCTGTCGGTGCGTCAGCGCGGGACCGCCGGGCCCGGACCAGTCTTTCGGGCTGGCTTCCGGCAGGGGGCGGGGCTCCTGCTTCCGGTGGGTGGAGGGCGGGCGACGCGGCTCCCGGAGTTCGGGCGGTGGGCGTGCCCGCCGTGTTCCTGGAGGTCAGATGGTGAGACGGTAGAGTGGTGGGCGTGGCCCGCGGTGGGTCTGTAGGGTGGTGGGCGTGGCCCTTGAGTTTCCGGAAGTCAGATGGTGAGCCGGTAGAGTGGGCGTGGCCCGCGAGTTCCCGGAAGTCGGGCGCCCAACTGCCCACCGTCTGCGGTCCCGGCGTGGTCTCGTCTCGCCGAGAGTTTGGGTCTGGCGGGACCGGGCGGAGTTTTGGCTCCGGCGCGATAATTACGTGACGTGGAGATGGCCCGTCACGTGGTCTGCGCTGTGGTGTCGGGGGAGGTGGCGGGTCTTCCCTGCCATGTCGTTACGAGCTCTCGCCGCCCCGGGTCACGCGGGCGCCCTGGGGCCAGGCCTCAGCGCCCGCCCTGGGGCAGGGCCTCTGACGGGGGCGCCGGGGCCGCCGCTGCTCGCGACGTCGTCTGACGCCTTTCTGCGCAGTCTTCGACGAGAGCTGGGAAAGAAGGGTCGACGGGCACGGCGGGGAGGGCGTCGTCACCCGGTGGCGCGTGCTTTTACGAAGTGACTGAGCGCACACATGTTCTCGTAGCCTCTTCAGAGTTTTGAAGAGGATCAGCACCACCCTTTTTCCTCACACTGGACAGCCTCCCACAGAGGCGGGGTTGGCTGTTCATTTCTTTGTCTTTCGCTGTTCCCTCCACTCTTCCTTGCTCGGAGCTCTTGTGTGTCCTGGACAAAGCCCGAGGCCCGTTACACTCAACCGGCTTTGCAGTAGAACCGCTATTCTCCCTCCATTCACACATGAAGAAATCAAGGCAGGCGTGACTTCTTACTTGATCTGCATTTTGTAACCATCAGGTACTTAGGTGCAAGAGTGGGGAGGAAATTGTAGTCAATTATAAATTTGGTAAACTTCTAAACACAGAAGGTAAAGAGGAAGCTTGTTTAAAACATTGAGGTATCTCATTATTGTAATTATTATTACTGATAAAACAGCTATAATGATTAACTGTAATTTGCATGTTTCTCTCACTGAGCTGTATTGAGCACCACAGATATATTGCACTTTCAGGATTGTGAATATTCACGAGAATAAAGAAAAATCCCTAAATAACAGTTTGCAAAATTGAAAAATTTTCTTGGATGCTTATTAATCGACAACGTGGTAATACCACCAGTAGGATCTGGGAACTTGAAAAAGCACAACTTCCCATGCTTTGGTTGGATGTTATACTTTGGCAAAAATGATCGTGTTAACCTGTAGAATATTGATTTTGAACCGCATGTTTTCATATGTTTTTAAAATTTAGTCTGTACTTTCCCTATGTTTCTGCCTGTAGCATACTTATTTAGTATAGGTGAGCAGAATTGTAAGATTAGGTCTTTGCATCTGATTTTAACGAAGATAAATTATTGTTTGCTCTCTGGAGAAGTAGCATGTGTTAGTGAAAGTGGAAATTTGAGTGAGGACACTAAGGCTCAATTCTGGGATCTGTTACTCTAGGTGAATCATTAAACTCCAAATGTTAGTTTCTGAATTTGCAACTTGGAGCCAGTGTATTAATAAGTTGGTGCTTCAGAGGGTCATCGTGCGCAAGGTAACACTGGGTTGAACTCTTGCGGTCTTCTCTCTTGCTCAGAGCTCTTGTTTATCTGAGGCAAAGCATCAAGCAGTTAAAATCAAAGAACCTGGAGAGATTCCCGTTGGATGCCTGAGTAAAAACAGAGTTCCATCTGCAGAGGAAAAGGGGGGCATGATAGTTGGGTAGCCAGTATTTTCTGTCAGACTCATCATGTATGGTCCTCACTGAAAAATTGAAAAAATCGCTGTCAACCACTTAAAAGGTAAATATGAAATTTTTTTAACTTAAAAAAATTATTTATTGAGGTACACAGAAAAGAACATACATCCTGTTTGACTCTCTTAAGTGTCCTAAAGTGAACATTAAGAAGAAACAAGCGTTGCCATCACTCCCCTGCCCTTCCTCCCCTTCCCTGCCTCCTGCTTCCACCTTGTTTTAACTACTACCTTGACTGTTAATATTGTAGATTAATTTTGCCTGGCTTTTTGATGTTATATATTGTTAGTAATTTGTATTTTTCCCAGTTTTACTGAAGTATAGTTGACAAAACTGAATGTGAATATGAATATTTTTATATATAGACTTACAGATAATTTGTGAAGTTATTGAAATTTTCAGTTAATTTCAGTGGAGATTTCCTTCCTTAAGTCCCTGAATTAAGTACACTTAATGCAAAAAACATTTTGAAAATCCATTAAAATGGACCATTGTATTCTCTGTTGAAAGTACTTGATCATAAGATGATATGATAGCTTAGTGTGTGTTCATTAATTACTCTGTAACGTGACTTTACAGTGTGACTTTCTACTTGCCTACTTTCAGAGTTTCTGTGACTCTTGGGTATCTAAGCCACTCATCAGTCCCTCCTAAGATATTTACTGCTTACAGAGTTGAATCATTCATGGGGAAATGTGGCGGGGGGGGGGGGGGGGGGCAAAAAAAAAAAAAGAAGTCCTTGGAAACCATGCAAAAGGTGCACAAGGTGAAGTAAGACCAGGCTAAACCAGCAAGCCACAGATGAGGAGAGCCGGCTGGGGTCAGGAGCCAGCCTCACAGAGCTGCAGACACCTGGAGGCCCCTCTCCCTGGAGCTGCATTGCTCCTGCAGGAGGCACAGCAGGTCCTAGGTGGTCTTGGCAGCTCTGAAAAGAGACCCAGCCACAGGACAGAGAGTGGGTAGAAGTCCTCATCTAGCTGAGTCTTAATACCCTATGGTCGTAGTCCAGGGTATGGTTATAACTCCTTCCTGTTTCTGTACTGTCTGGGAGCCTGTTTTAATGTTACTAAACATTCATGCTGTGCTTAGCCACCCAGTTGTGTCCAACTCTTTGCGACCCCATGGACTGTAGCCCACCAGGCTCTTCTGTCCATGGGATTCTCCAGGCAAGAATACTGGAGTGGTTTGCCATGCCCTCCTCCAGGGGATCTTCCCAACCCAGGGATTGAACCTGGGTCTCCCACATGGCAGGCAGACTTTTTTACCAGCTAAGTCACCAGGAAAGCCTAAGAATACTGGAGTGGGTAGCCTGTCCCTTCTCCAGGGGAACTTCCTGACCCAGGAATTGAACCAGGGTCTCCTGCATTGCGGGCAGATGCTTTACCAGCTGAGCTACTGGGGAAGCCCACTAAACATTCACACATGACATCATTTTTGAAAACTGCTAGATGACTTTCATAATGTGAATGAGGCATAACTTACTCTCCCATGTTATGTATACGTCAGTTGTATTATGTGCTTTTGCTGTTCTATCTAATGTTCCTGGGAATATCATTGTACATAATCTGTATCTGTCTCTGATTTGATTCCTTAGGAAAAAGAATTACTGAGGGAGGAACTTAACTCCCTTTTAAAAAGGAAATTTTATTATAAAGGTAATTTGTATAAAAATTGGAAAATGTAATAAATGTGTAAAGAAATAAAAGTCACCTGACCATCCAGATATTCTTGCTCACATTTAGGTGTCTTTCACTGTGTCTTTTTTTCCTGTACATATAGCTATATGTGTACCTAGCCATCTACCTGTTAATGTATTGACTATATAATACTACATTTTATGAATGTGCTGTAATTCATTTAACTTTATTTTTGGATGATTAAATAGTTCTCTTTTAAAAAAAAAAATGCATTTAATGACCAACTGCCTTATGCCAGGTTATGTGCTAGGCACTGTAGATAGTGCATAAGATAGTTTCCTGCCTTCTGTGAGCTTAATTGAAATAACTCCCAAGTTATAGCTGTCTGTTTCAAAGTACTGGGCACTGTGAAAATGCCTAATGGGAAGACACAGGATGGCTTCTCTGAGGACATGACGTTTCTGAGAACTGAAGGGGGAACAGCTTTTAGCCAGGAGAAGAATGTGCCCTCAGAAGCTTGTAGGGGTACCCTGTTTCACAAGGACTGGGCCATAGAGAGCTGCTGAGAAGAGTGGATCCCAGCTGCACACCCCCATTCTCACAGCCCGGGAAACAGTGTGAACATGACGAGTAGGGGTAGATGGGTGGGCCAGTCATAGCTAGAACCACAAAGCAGGCGGCCAGTGTGTGTTCACGTTTCTTCTCATATACTTCTTACCAGTCTGTGAGGCAGTCATTATTGTTTCCTTTTGCAAGTGAGGAAACTGGGGCTTGTGTAAGTTACCCAAGGACTGATACATTAGCAGTAGAGTTCATCCGGGAGAAAAGCCTGTGCTCTCTTCACCGTTGTGCCAGCTCTAGCACCTCACCTTTGGGCCCTGTTGCCCCGCCCCCGCCAGGGTCACGCCCTTTACTGGGCAGCCTCCCCGCAACCCGTGTCTCTGCCCAAAGATATGCTACTTTCCAGAGGGTACTTCCTCTTACTTGGGAATGTCTCCTGTTACGGGAAAATGGCTCCGAGTGTCATCTGCCGTGCTGATATGTGAGCTTTGTTGGAGTGGCAGGGCCCACAGAAGACTTTGTGCAGGATGTAGAAGGCTGGTTACCTGAGCCAGACTTCAGCAGGCCACTGACAGGGCTGCCCTCAGCCTGGGCATTTTCAGAAACCCCTTCAACCACTTTAAAAAAAGCTTCCCATCCCAACATTTTATTAAAAATTTCAAAGTGCCAAGTTAGGTTTTAACACCGCAGCTAACATCATGCTCGACAAAAACTGAAAGCTTCTTAAGATCAGGAATAAAAGGGGAATTCCTTGGTGCCCAGTGGTTAGGACTCTGCTCCCACTGTTGAGGGCCTGAGTAGAATCCCTGGTCCAGGAACTAAGATCCCACAAACCACAAGTGTGGTGCTGCCAAACAAATCAGGAACAAGACAAGGGTGCCCACTCTTGGCAGTTTTATTCAACATAGTATTAGAAGTTCTAGCCAGATCCATTAGGCAAGAAAAGGCATGTGAATGGGGAAGGAAGAAATAAAGCTGTCACTGTTTGCAGATCATGTGAGATACATAGAAAACTCTAAAACACTCCATCAAAAAACTTAAGAACCAGTGAACAATTTCAGCAATGTTGTAGGATACAAGGTCACTAAGTAAGTAAATGTTAGTCGCTTAGTCATATCTGTCTCTTTGCAACCCCATGGGCTATAGCCCACCAGGATCCTCTGTCCATGGGATTCTCCAGGCAAGAATACTGGAGGGGTAGCCATTCCCTTCTCCAGGGGATCTTTCTGACCCAGGGATTGAACCTGGGTTTCCCACATTGCAGACAAGTTCTTTACCATATAAGCCACCAGGGAAATCAGTATACAAAAGTATTTTGCATTTCTATATACTAATAAAATGTGCTATCAGAGAAATTAAGAAAACAATTCCATTTATAATTACACCAAAAAGAATAAAATACCTACGAATTATGTTAACCAGAGAGGTAAAAGATGTAACTGAAAACTATCAGATATTAAGAAAAGAAATTGCATATACAAATAAATGGAAATAGTCCATTCTTATGGACTGTTAGAATAGGGAGCATTAATATTGTTATACACTCCATTCTACAGATTTGAGTGCAGTTCCTGTAAAAATTCCGATGACATTTTTCACAGAAATTGAACAGATGATCCTAAAATTTGTATGGAACCACAAAGACCCCAAGTCATCAAAGCAATCTTGAGAAGACAAAGCTGGAGATATCACACTTCCCAGTTTCAAACTGTCTCACAAAGCTACAGTAATCCAAACAGTATGCTGCCAGCATGGACACACACATGTAGATCAAGGGACCTGAATAGAGCCCAGAAATAAACCCACACATATGATCAATTAACTTACAAAGGAGCCGAGAATACAGATGGTCCCCAACTTAGGATGACTTGTTTGGTCATTGTGTAGGTACATGTTTTATAAGAAACTGCCGGAGCTTTTCTCCAAGTGCTGGTACCATTTTGTGTTCCCACCACCAATGTGTGAAATCCTGTTCCCTGGCATGTGGTGGTAACTTTTTTCACTCTGGACAGTGGTAGCGGTGCAGTGCTGTCGCACGTTGTACCCCAGGGATTTTTATTCTCCGTTTCAGTCTGGGGAAAATAAATGAACCAAAGAAGAAGGGGAGAAGGATGAAGCAAATAGTTGTGTTTGAGAGTCTATATACTGTACACTTCATGGCCAGTTCCTCACCCTTTCCACATCTTCCTGTCCTTTTTAGATCATGCATTGTTCTTTTTGTAGCCTTCAAATTTATTTTTGTTGTTGTTCATAATTACTTTTAAGCTGTTTATGTCTAAAGCTATTCACTAGTTTAATTACCTGAACTTCTTTGGTGCCTAATACAGCTTTTTGTAATACCTGTGGGACTTCACTCATTGTGAACTTTTTTCATTTGCTTTTTTTGTTGTTTTATAATTTTGTAAAGGGAGCTCATGTTAAGTTAGGCTTTATTTGTGGGACTCTTGTCTGGCTTGGAGGTGTTTTGTTTTCTTTATTCTTATAACCCAGAGGTGTCATCAGCCTGTGACCACTTTCTATGTAAGAATCCTTAATTTGGGGGACCTTGACCATGAGAGCTAAGGGGAGTATAAATTTAAAGGCCAAATCTATTAGAAGACAGGCCCAAGGTTATGAACTGACACAGAATTGTTTTTCATTCCCCAATCCCAGTCTAAGACAAATGTCCTCCTGCTGGTGAGCTGCTTTTTCTCTCGTCCACCCTTTCGCTGTGGGGTAGGGGGCGCACTGCGAAGTGCAGTGCTGGGGGGAGTCTTTGTTCCAGCCTTCTTCTTTCATGTCCTGACCTCAGCTCCCGCCTCCAGCTGAGTTTCAAACCCTGACCTTTGGATGTCGAGGCCAGCGGTGCCCCGCCAGGCCAGTGTCTTGGTCAGTTCGGCTGCTGTAACAAATTCCCATAGATGGGGGTGGCTTAAATAGCAGACAGTGGTTTCTCACTGTTCTGGAGGCTGGGAGTCCAGCAGGTCCAGTGTCTGGTGCCAGCCTGCTTCCTGGTTTGCAGTTGCTGGCCGTCCTCTTGTACTTTCACGGCGTGGAGAGACAGAGGCAGGAAGCAAGCTCTGTCGGGTCTGTTATAAGGACTCTGATCTCATTCATGAGGCCGCCTTCACAGCCCCAATCACCGCCCGGCCCCACGTCCTCCATACCATCACACTGGAATTTGGGCTTGAGCCTACGAATCTGGGGAGACACACACACTGGGTCCACAGCAGCCACCACATGGCCCTGCCCACGGCCTGCTCGCCTTCAGTCCCTAGAGCCCTTTTCCCTTCTGCTGAGCCTACCTGTGCATGTGACTGGATGTTTGCACTACTGTACCCAATATATACGGGCCCTTTATAAGAGGAGTTTTTAGATTTTCTTAATCTTCCATGTTGGTAGAAATGAAAGTCTAAGGAAGAAAGATTGTGGTCTTCTGTGGTTCCTGGAGATATGATAAACATTCATCTCAGAGACTATAAATCTGTCTTCAAAAAATAAAGGCACACGGAGCACGTGGCGGAGCATTATATACACCGTTTGAGTGACGACTTGTCTGTACTGACTGTACTGACTCTTTTCTTCACAGGATTGTGTTTCCGGGGCATTCTGACCCTTCAGAAGGAAAGCAGCCATGTCTTTGGACGACATTAAGATGAGCTCTTCGGACTTCCTGGAGCAGGCAGACCTGGACAGTGGGGGCTTCGGGAAGGTGTGTCTGTGTTTACACAGATCCCACGGCCTCGTGATCCTGAAGACGGTGTACAAGGGCCCCAAGTGCACCGAGTGAGTCAGGGGCAGAGTGGGCAGGCCACGCGATGTGCCAGGCGGTGGCATCGGGTGGCACAGACTTTACGAGACAGACCTGGGTGCAAGGGTCAGCCCTGAGGCTTCATGTCGGATGACCCTGCAGGGCGGTCACTGACATCCCTGACTCAGGAGGATTCAGACGCTGGCTAGGGGACAGCTGCGAGCTGGTAAATGCCAGAAGAAAACTGAAGAGGAGGGGACAGAGAGGAGGCAGCCCGGGGGGCGCTGGGGGCGCTGGGAAGAGGACGGGAGGAGCAGGCAGGAGGGCGCGAAGGCCCTGCTCCACGGCGGGTGAGGACCAGCCCCGAGGATGGGGACGAAGGCCTGGTTCATGAGTCACAGCGTCCAGGAGCCCTCTCTCTGAGGCAGTCGGTGCAGTTGGTTCATTTCCCTCTGTTCTCGCCAGAGTGGCCGTGAGAGAGGCCTCGGGTTGAGTGCACTGTCCAGCGCGGTCCCTGTTTCCCGGCTGCCCTTCCTCGCTGCTCTCCACCGGCTTCGCGTTGATGGGTGCTTGGGCTCGCGCTTCCTGCGCACTGGCCGCGGTCCCCGGAAGGAGGGGCAGCCCCGGGGCGCTCGCTCTGACCCTGCCCCCACCCCCAGGTACAACGAGGCCCTCCTGGAGGAGGGCAGGACGATGCGCCGGCTGCGGCACCGCCGCGTGGTCAAGCTGCTGGGCGTCATCGTGGAGGAGGGCAGCTACTCGCTGGTGATGGAGCACATGGAGCAGGGCGACCTCATGCGTGTGCTCAAGGCCCAGGTACGCCTCCCCCGGCCGCCAGCCCCTGTGCCTCGCAGTCCTGTGTGAGTGGCTGGTGGTTTGGGTTTTCTCAGGAATAACCGCACTGGGTGAGGAGGGTTTCCAACAGCAAGATTCATCCTGTTTACCAAAGCCAAATAACTCTAACGCGTTTTTAAAAAGCGTAGGTACCTGGACTTTCCTGGTGGTCCAGTGGTTGAGACTCCCTGCTTCCACTTCCCGGCGGCACGGGTTTGACCCCCAGTTGGGGAACTAAGATCCCTGCCTGCCCTGTGGGGCGGTCAAAAAAACGAGTGTATGTACCTGTTAAGAGCAAGGCCTGTGCTGTTTGCTTGGGAAGCAATAGCAAGTGTGACACAGACGGATGGCGCGGCGCAGGTCGGGGTGTGAAAGTCGGTGTGGTGGTGTGTTGACAGACACGCCCACAGCGAGCTGTGGGGACAGTGGGGAGGCGCTCTCAGCCTGCGAGGTGGTCGGGACGCATCTTCGGGGCCTGACGGAAGGGAAGCCGCTGTCTACGTCCTCAGGTCCGCATCCACTGCTCTTGAAGGAAACTGGTGCTTTGGCCACTTTGAGCCCCTTTCCGTCTCCCGCACTGACTGTCACTCGTTTCAGATCAGCATCCCCCTGTCCGTGAAAGGGAGGATCATCATGGAGATCATCGAAGGGATGCGCTACTTACACGGAGAAGGGGTGATACACAAGGACCTCAAGCCAGAAAATATCCTCGTTGACGGTGACTTCCACATCAAGGTAGACCTCAGGCGGGGCTTCTGGGGGTCGGCGCGGCTCTGACTCCACTGTGAGTCCTTCTGGACACGATGCGTGCCCAGAGCAGAGCTAGCCCAGCTCCTCCCTGGTGGCCGAGACGCCGGAGAGCTCTGCCGGGAATGGAGAGAGAGACTTGGTGGAGGTGGTTATCTTCATTTAGTCCTTTACTTACGTGTCCTTTTAAAACTCCGTTTCCTTTTGAAAACTCTGTCCACAGTAGTCAAAGGGAAAAGAGGGAGGGTTTTCTTTTGTCCCCTAGGCGCAGCGTCCCGTCAGGTCGGCTTTGGCAGCAGGAATCCCAGCTGAGCATGCAGGTCTGAAAGGGGAAGTGGAACTGTGGGGAGGAGGCAGGGACTGCTTACCCAGGCATCCCTTTACCAGAAGATTCTGCTTCTAGCACTCTGTTCCAGCCCTGGACAGGGTTTGTCTTTTTGGGTTCCCCCCCCCCCCCGTGTCTTTAAAAGAAGGTTCTTTACGATAATAACTTACCTCTTATGATGTGGTTAGAATTTGAGGATTTTAGACAATCACATGCCAGAAATCATCCCCAAATGCTTGGATTCCCTGAAGCAAAAGTGAAACTGTCGCTTCTGGTGTCTTAACTGTACTGTTCTGTCGTTCTGCCATGCCGCCTCCCTCTGTGTTCTGTGTCTGACCTGGGTGTTTCTTTCTTCGCCTTTTTGTCTTTCTTTCCCGTCCTCCACATCCCATCTCCTCTCAAGGTTCAGGCTCCCACCTCAGCAGCAGTAGTTCTACAGTCTTTATCCTCCGTGTGTCTTTGGGATCCTTGGAAATGCACATCCGTGGGCTTCTGGACACCTTTTGGGGAAACGGAAGGTGCAGTACCATGTGCTAAACAAACCTGCTGACAAGAAAGTACCTGTTTTCCCTAGCCTCAAACAGTCAAAAACATGCAGAATAAATGGGGAGTTAGAATAAACATGTCTAGTTGTTCTTCTCAGGAATATCTTCTGCTTTTCTCCCCGTCAACCACCACCCCCCCACCCCGATATTGCATAAGAATTGAGACACCAGAATTTCACACAGACTTTTCTTATGCGAGATTTTCCGGATGGCTGAGGACATATGGTTGCTACTAGTCTGTTCAGAGGTAGCTGTTTTAAATCTGTCCGGTGCAGCCGTTTCTGCCAATGTTAGAGTCCCTTCATCTCCTGGATAAGCCCCCGATGTAAAGACAGATCTGATTTGCCTGCTGCCGTCACAGAAGCATCCCGTGGCTTTGCTCTCCTGCAGATAGCTGACCTCGGCGTCGCTTCCTTCAAGACGTGGAGCAAGCTGACGAAGGAGGAGCGCAATGAGCAGAGGCAGGTGGCCGGGAAGGGCGGCACGCTGCACTACTTGGCCCCCGAGCACCTGAACGACATCAACTCCAGGCCCTCCGAGAAGTCCGACGTCTTCAGCTTCGCTATCGTGCTCTGGGTCATCTTCGCCAACAAGGAGCCATACGAGAGTAAGGCATCGATGGAAGAGGGGGGCTGGGGGCCGACGGGGATTGTTCAGTGGGGTAACAGCCTGCAGTGAGGTCGTGGAGGTTTATCACTGTTTGTTCAACGTCTGTCTCGCCCACCGGACTGTGAGCTCCACGGAGGCCGGGACCACATCTCATCCATTCACTGCTCTTCCCCCGGTATCTACACACAGAACGTAGTGGGTACTCGGCAAGTGTTTGTGGAATGGATACATAATCTCGATTTAGCAATCGGGGGTCATAGGACAGATCAGAGCTTGGATAGTGCATCTCATCTTGCGGGGTGCTCAATAATCTAGGCTTCCTCCCGGACAGGAAGGCTTGCTTGGTTCTCGTTATGAGGACTTTCAGGGCATACACTCCATCCTTTCATCCATCCACTCACTCCTTCGTTCAGGAATTGTTTCTTTTCAGTACTTACTGTGGGCTCTCTACTCAGACAGTCTGTAAAGATGCGAAGGACAGCGTCTGTGCAGGGGAACAGGTGCATGAGTAGCTGTTCTTCACTGTGTTAAAGGGAAGCCGCTCAGTCGTGTCCAACTCTTTGCGACCCCATGGACTGTAGCCTGCCAGGCTCCTCCATCCATGGGGTTTTCCACGCAAGAGTACTGGAGTGGGGTGCCATCTCCTTCTCTAGGTCAGTGTGCTAAGAACCTGAACTAATGGCCCTCCTCCTGCCTGCTCTTCCTGGGTGATTGTCAGCTCCCAGGGTTCAATCCCCTCTTTGCTGATGCCACTCAAACCTCCAGTGGCGGCCTGGACATCCTCCTGTCTGTTAGATTGCGTCCACGTACCAAAGGACCCCCAAAGCTGTATCCCCCAAAACAAACCCACGTTCTCCATGCTGCCCGAGTGGCTCACTCAGCTCTGCTCTTACGTCCAGAAAATGGTGTCACCATCCACCAACCAAGCTGCCCAACCAAGAACCTCAGTTGCCAGACTCAGCCTTGCCCTCCCATATCCCATCAGACATTGAAGCTTGTGAGTTTGGGAATCCCTGACCGTCCAGTGGTTGGAACTCGCACTTCCATTGCCGAGGGCTGGGATTCAGTCCCTGGTGAGGGAACCAAGATCCTACAAGCTGCACAGCATGGCCAGAAACAAACAAAAAACTGTGGCCTCCACGTATATCAGATTCAAGATACATCCATGTCTCTGTGTCCAGAGGATCCTGTCCAGTTCAAACCCTCTGTGGCAGGCTCCTCGTGCCCCCGCTATTCACACTGCCATCAAACAGGCCGATCAAACCTCTCAATCATCTGTTTGAAATCCTTCCCAGACACTCTTGACATTCAGGATCAAGTTAAACCCCTCAGTATGGAGCACAGGGTCCTCTCTGATTTGGCTAAACTGTTCCCTCACTCTCTTCGGCCAACATGCCCAGTTACGCTGAGCTAGTCATAATTTCCAGACACATCTTGATTTCTGCAACTCCCAATCTGTTCAGATCCTGCTTTCTTGGCCTGAAATCTGCCTCTGTGAATCCTCCTTCCCAGTTCTTTACCTGGATAACTCCTGTTTATTCTTTTGGACTCAACAAAGCCTTCTCTGACCTTCCAGTAGTGGTCCTGTCACCAGAACCCTTTGTGCCCCTTGAATAGCCAGCATCGCTCTGTATTTTAAGTCACCCTTATTCAACTGAGCTGTCCCCTGTTTGTATTAAAATCTGGAGTGTGGCACTGGCTTTACACATTCAGTCGTCTGCCAGGAGTCAGCTCTGCCGTGAATCTGTCTTTCACCTGTTTGATCATCTCTGCAGAGAAACAGGTCTGCTCATCGTCCCAGGGCATTCTGCCCCCCCGGATGTAAGCATGAGAGAGCAGTGGCTTGGTCCAGGCTTTGTCACCTCCCTGCCCGAGAGGAGCGGGACCTGAGCGTCTCAGCTCTCCCCCCCACTTGCCCCGTAGACGCCATCTGTGAGCAGCAGCTCATACTGTGCATCAAGTCTGGGAACAGGCCGGACGTGGAGGACATCATAGAGTCCTGCCCGCGCGAGGTCATCGACATCATGAGGCAGTGCTGGGAGGTGAGCCCGGACAACCGACCCACGTTTGCGGGTGAGTCCCCTCCGCGCCGGCACCCCCCCCCAACGTGGCCGGCTTCCTAGTCAGGCTGACAGGCAGTACTTGGAGTTTTTAGGAAAGCAAGTTCCACTCCTGATTTCAAACTGATTTTCTAGATTCCAAAGGCTTTGTTTGAAGAAAAGCTGCCATCCCTCTCCCAAACATGAAGGCATATAAGGTCCTTTTGTTTCCTGGTGGTATTTTTCCCCATAGTTAAATTTTTTAAATTGTATTAAAATATACGTGACACATAATTTACCACTGTAATCATTTTTAGGTGTTCAGTTCAGTTGTGTCCAACTCTTTGCAACCCCACAGACTGCAGCACACCAGGCCTCCCTGTCCATCACCAACTTCTGAAGCTTGCTCAAAGTCATGTCCATCAAGTCGGCGATGCCATCCAACCATCTCATCCTCTGTCATCCCCTTCTCCTCCTACCTTCAATCTTTCCCAGCATCAGGGTCTTTTCCAGTGAGTTAGCTCTTCCCATCAGGTGGCCAAAGTACTGGAGCTTTAGCTTCAGCACCAGTCCTTCCAGTGAATATTCAGGGTTGATTTCCTTTAGGACTGACTGGTTTGATCTCCTTGCTGTTCAAGGGACTCTCAGGAGTCTTCTCCAACACCACAGTTCAGCAGCATTTAGCACATTCAGTGTCTTCACCTTCCCCACCTGAAACCGTACCTGTTCAACACTGACTCCCCACCCCCATGCCCAGCCCCTGGCAGCCGCCATCCTCCTGTCTGTCTCTGTGAACTTGGCTACACGGGTTGCCCCATGGAAGTAGAATCCTAGGGTTTGTCCTGGTTCACTGGGCAGTGTCTTCAGGGCTCCTCCAGGTCATAGCCCGTCAGGATCTCCTGCTTCCTGCTGAGCGGTGTTCCACGGTGTGAGGACCGCACTGTGTCTGTCCAGTCACCTGCTGCCGGATGCTGGGGTGCTTCCCGGCCGTCTGACTTCTTAGCTTCTTTGATCTCGGTTCCTCCCTGTGTGTGGCTGGCATCTCTGGGAGCATTATTTGCCATCTGCACGGGGCTAAGAGCAAGAGGAGAAGAAAAGGGACTGGGGTTTGTCACATCCGTGTACCTCTTCTCATCCCCCTGGGTCCCCTAGGACCTTGCTAAGGTTCTGGAGGCAGAGGAAAAGAGAAAATCGGGTTAGGAAGAAATAAAGAGCAGGAAGGAACTTAGGAGCCTGCAGGGGGTTCTGCGCTTGTATTCCTGCTCTGAGGAAACAGAATGGAAACCCCACTAGCCACTCCCACCAGAGGGCTGCAGGGGGGACTGACTCGATGCCTGCTTTCTCACCCAGCCTGCATCTTGTCCCGGCCTGGTTTCTTCTTGTGCCTTTTTCACTTTTTTAAACTAAAATTCTTCTTGAGATAATTGTAGATCTCCATGCAGTTGTATGCAGACATCCCGTGTACCCTTTTACCTAGCTTCCTCCAAAGATCACAGTCTGGCCAGACGCAGTACAGACCACAGCTGGAATACTGACCCTGACACAGTCAGATACAACACACCACCATCTCCACAAGGGTCCCTCCTGCTGCTATTCACAGGAGTAAAGCTGCTGTGGATACTCACGTTACAGGTTTTTGTGTGAATGTAAATATTTCTCTAGAATAAGTACCCAGGAGTTAAATAAGTTAAGTCATAGATAGTTTCACAGAGAAGGCAATGGCACCCCACTCCAGTACTCTTGCCTGGAAAATCCCATGGACGGAGGAGCCTGGTGGGCTGCAGTCCATGGGGTCACTAAGAGTCGGACACGACTGAGCGACTTCACTTTCACGTTTCACTTTCATGCGTTGGAGAAGGAAATGGCAACCCACTCCAGTGTTCTTGCCTGGAGAATCCCAGGGATGAGGGGGCCTGGTGGGCTGCCGTCTGGGGTCGCACAGAGGCGGACACGACTGAGTGACTTAGCAGCAGCAGCAGCAGGTAGTTTCATGTTTAGTTTAGTTTTTTCTTAAAAGAAACTGCCAATCTGGGAATTCCCTGGCGGTCCAGTGGTTAGGACTCTATGCTGTCAGTGCCGGAGATTCAGGTTCAATCCCTAGCTGGGGACCTAAGTAAGATCCCAAAAGCCATGTAGCATGGCCAGAAGAAGAAACCCTGCCAAACTGTTTTCCAGAGTGGCTGTGCCATTTTATATTCTCACCAGCTACGTACAAGTGATCCAGTTTCTCTGCGTGCTTATCAGCCCTTGGCGATGTTGCCACGTTTTAATTTAGCCCCTCTGACAGGTATGGAGCGATAGCTAGGTGTGGCTTGGTTTCACCTCTCCCAGGGCTCACACTGGTGAACATCTCAGGCGTGTGTTTCCATCTGTGTCTCTTCCACCGTGCAGCGTCACCCTATGTCCTTTGCCCACTTTCTAATTGGAGTTTCTCTTTTCACTGTTGAATGTAGAGTGTTCTCTGTATATTCCATATAGTGTTCCTTTCTTGGACATGTGATTCTCAGTTATCTTCTCCCAGCCTGGTGCTTGTTTTTGTTGTTTTTTCCCATTCTCTTCTCAGGATCTTTCACAGACTGAAAGTTTCTATTTTGATGAAGTCTTATTCATTAACTGCTCCTGTTGTGGATGATAATTTTGGTGTCAAGTCTGAGGACACTGTCAGGATTAGACCCAAAATACTTTCTTCCCATTTTTCCTGAAAATCTTAGAGTTTTACATTTAGGTCTGTGTTCTTTTTTCAATGATTGTCAAGGAAAATTCATCATTGCCAACAAAAGAATGATAGCACAGAACTAAATGTTAGGTTGTCTTTCTCGCCATTTATTTAGTTTATGTCTTATTGGGAAAATACCATGATCCATGTCGAGTTAATTTTTGCACGAGGTGTGAGACTTAGGTTGAATTTTGTTTTTTCTTTTTTGCCTTGTTCCACGGCCATTTGTTGAACCCTCTTCAGGTACCTTGTTTCTCTGAGTCTTTATACCAGATCCCTACCCTGAGTGTTCCATCCTGTATCACCTCTGATGCCAGAGGGACAGAAACAAGGAGCCCACCCTTCCTTTTTCATCTGGATGTTAACCCTCTTAGGCAGGGCTTTGTGCTGCAGCAGAGCAACTACATAAAACTGCATTCTATTAGGCAGGGGCCCTTGGTTTCTTTCCAGTGGTATCCCATCCTTCGTTCTGTCTGCATAGAAATTAGTCTTGTTTGTCTATTTATGAAAGTGATTCGGCATTTAAATTTTTATTCTATTGCTTTGCCCATAGATTAAGGCACGTAATTCAAAGATAATAGACTGTTAATATTTTAATTTTTAGAAAATACTTAAGAAATTTTAAAGTGCTTTTTTTTTAATGTATAGGCATTGAAGAAAAATTTAGGCCTTTTTATTCAAGTAAATTAGAAGAACATGTAGAAGAGGATGTGAAGAGTTTAAAGGTAGGTAACATAGTAGGTGCTCAAAATGATAACATATTAAAGCATATACCATATCAGTCATGAAAACCAAAGCATTACACTTTACTACTGAGATTCGAGGTAAGCAGCTGGGTAACTGGGAAGATCCCCCGGAGGAGGGCATGGCAACCCACTTCAGTACTCTTACCTGGAGAATCCTCATGGACAGAGGCTCCTGGTGGGCTACAGTCCATGAGGTTCCAGAGTTGGACATGACTGAGTGACCAAGAGCAACACACAGCACAGCTTGGTAACCACAAAAAAACAAAATTTTCAGTTTAATGCAGATATCATCAAGACAGCATTAGTGGACCCATTCCTCTGTCAAAACAAATGAAGTGAGAGGAAAATATATCTAGCAATATGGAAAAAGATAAGCACAGCATTACTGGAATAGGATGGAAAATAACCATAGGTGGATCAGTCATTTTGAAGAATTCTTGAAAGATTAAAAAGCCAACAGAATTCTCTTTTGAGATATATAACAGGAAACAAGTTTCAAAAGGCTAACCCAAATGTAATACTCAAGAAATACTGGAAGAGGAAGTCTTGGGTCAACCTATAGAAGAACAAATGTCACCTGGCGTGCTGGCGGGCATTGTCACCCGGGAGCCATGCTTGTGTTTGTTTTAGAAGTTGGCTCTTCCCCCAGCTCTGCCGTGCTGAGCAGCAGATGGGAGCAGACCCTGCCCAGGATCAGAATGGTATGTCAGAGACCGTAGCCAGCTAACCAGTCAAGAGGAGCAGAGACCTTCCCCACTCACATGCTCAGGAAACAAGCAATCGTCCTAAGCCTTAACATATTGCTCTAATCATGAAAGAGACTGCGGTAAATAAAACAGGCAGGAAACAAGAGATTTTAAAATACATACAGACACACACACAGACAGTCAAGAACTGCCAGACTTTTAGGAACACCTACACTGTAACAGAGAGGTATCCGGTGCAAACCAAGGAAGAAATCACATCAAAGTAAAGACATCAAGGAAGACAGTCGCTAATGCAGGAAAGCATGAGCGAAGCACTCAGGGATATCTCTCTGTGATGAAAGCTTCATTTCACCAGAAAGATAGGAGCCTAAGTCTGTTGGCCTTTGAACAACACAGATTTGAACTGCATAGGTCCATTTATACTCAGATTTTTCTCAATAATTACATGATCGTCACTTGGTCGAATTTGTGACATTGCACCACAAATACGAGGGCCGGCTGTAAAGATAACTTTTTGACTGTGAGTGAGGTGAGTGCCCCACTCCTGTGCTGTTCAAGGATCAGCTGTATAATTTAGCAAAAGCAGCTCAACTAGAGACAGAAAACCTGAATACTCATGTAACTATTTTCCTATTAAAATCCAGAAACTACTGAAGAAAAAGAGACAGATTTGCTTATATAAAAATTTGAAACTTACTAAAAGCAAAATAAAAAGACAAATGACAAATTGAAAAAAAAAAAAAAGAGTTAAGCAGTCTCACAAGAAAATTCCACAACCACATAGCCTCATCAGCAATTTCTATCAAATATTCAGTGAAGAAGTTACCCCGATGTTATACAACTTGTCTGGATAACAGAAGAGAGAACTCTCCTAAGCTCATTTTATGAGATGACCATAACCTTGATTCCCAAACCTGAAAGGCAGATACAAGAAAGGAAAACTACACAATGATTTCACTTAACAACATGGTTCTGAAAATCCTGAATAAAATACAAAGCAGCTGAATCCACCAATGGACCGATAAACACTGGAAAAGATATGTGATTTCACTAACAGAAAAACAAAGTGAATTCATTATAATTTTTCATCCATTAGATCAACAACAGTTTTGAAAGACTGATATATCAAGTGTTGGTAAAAATGCAAAGTAACAGACACTTTCAGGCAGTATTAGTAAAAGTGTAAGTTGGTGAAGTCTATTGAAGTGTGAAGTATCTATCAGACTTTTAAGCATGGACTTTTGCTACAGCTCTACATGGTAATCCTGTTCATGTGTATGCTCAAAGATTTAGCCTCAGATGTTTGCACCTTCATGAGACTTAAAATTTGGAAATATATAAATTTTGAAATCACCCAGATGTTTCTAAGAAGATATACTAAGTTATGGTTAGTAACTATATAATCATTTAGGAGTGGTGGAAACTAACAAATGATACGGAAGGATCTTCAAGACTTATTGTAAGTGAAAAATCACAAAACCACAGAGTGTGACTCTTTGTGCATGAGAGCTCTCAGCTGCTCAGTCGTGATAAATAATAAAAAGAAATTAAAAAAAAATCAATTGGCTTTATATGCAAGGGTTTATTTTGGTTTCATTATGTTCATTGGTCTGTATGTCTTTCCTTAGTCCAGTACCACACTGTTTTGATTACTGTAGCCATGTAGTGAGTTTTGAAATCAGGAATCTTTTTTAAGATTGTTGTGGCTATTTAGGAAAAAAAGTTTATTTATTAATATTTACTGCTTGTAAGAACTATGTGAAATTTCTAGCTTCTGAAAAATTCATTCTTGTAACAATTTTTTGGGGAACTATTTTCTGCTGTTTACCTAAAGTATGTTGTTATGCTCTTAATTTTAGAAAGAGTTTCCAGGCCAAAATGAAATTGTAAAGAGAATGAAGTCTCTCCAAATTGACTGTGTGGCAATAACTCCAAGCAGGTCAAATTCAGGTAACTTATATTGTGATTGAAAATCTATTTATTTACTTGTGTGCTCGTTCACTCACACAACTGCATAAAATGCTATTTACAATTGTATAAGAAACAGAAGCTGTAAAATGTAATGCCTGTCTTAAAGGAATTTATAATATACTTGGAGTTAAGATACATATCTTATGTACATAAGATACATACGGGTTTCCCTTGTGGCTCAGCTGGTAAAGAATCCGCCTGCAATGTGGGAGACCTGGGTTTGATCCCTGGGTTGGAAAGATCCCCTGGAGAAGGGAAAGGCTACCCACTCCAGTATTCTGGCCTGGAGAATCCCATGGACCAGATAGTCTACGGGGTCGCAAAGAGTCGGACACGACTGAGCAACTTTCACTTTCAAGATACATATATTTGAAATACTAGGTAACAACAGGTCCATCAAAATCATAAAGTATCCGGACACAAGAGGCCTAATATACCTGATGGGGAGGGAGTGACAGTTCATGAAAAAGAAAGGAACACAGGTAGGAGCAAAGCCCTCGAGAAGGTCAGGGGCGAGCAGATGCCGAGGGCGTGCAGGGCAGCTGGCCTCGGAGTCCAGCAGGGGCACTGTCCTCATTATAACAAAAGGGAGAGCAGAGTCTCAGAAGTTGAAGCCACTCATCAGCTTCTGTTCTGGGGCAAATCGCCCAACCTGTTGCGCGCCTCAGCCATCATCAGCGTAATAATCACTCCTGGTGCCTTGTGCTGAGTCTCTCAGTCGTGTCTGACACTTTGCAGCCCTGTGGACTGTGGTCTGCCAGGCTCCTCCGTCCGGGGGCTCTCCAGGCAAGTGTGCTGGAGCGGGTGCCATCTCCTCCTCCAGGGGATCTTCCTGACCCAGGGATCGAACCCACGTCTCTTGCATCTCCTGCACGGGCAGCTGGGTTCTTGCCACCAGTCCCACCCGGGAAGCCCACTCTTAGTCTTACAAGGCTTTTGAAGCATAAAAGAATCCACGGAAACGCTTAGCCCAGAGCTGCTGCTATCCTCATTCTCCAGCCCTCATCACACCAAGAGACAGCTGCTCTGCTCCAACACAAGGCCCTTTCTTCCTTAGCCATTCCTGCAACACCCACTTTTCTGCTGCTTGGTTATGACTTTTCTTGTCCTCTCTCACCACCAGCAGGGATGGCCACTTACCATCCAATGCAGCTTGCAGGAGAAAGACCGGCTAGTAAATACCTGTTGTTTGTTCTCAGAGTTTTCAGTCTGTTACCCGAGGCACAGATCCCCGATGGTGCCCGGGGTCTGTTTCACTGCTTCGTGTTCCGTGACACTCTTTCCGATTCTGGTCACTCCTTTCCAGCCACGGAACAGCCCGGCTCTCTGCACAGCTCGCAGGGCTTCGGGATAGGCCCCGTGGAGGAGTCCTGGTTTGCCCCCGCCCCGGATCACCAGCCGGAGGAGGACGACCTCCTGCTGCACAGTAAACTCCAGGAGGAGGCCAACTACCACCTCTACGGCAGCCGCATGGACAGGCGGACGAAGGAGCAGCCCGGACCGAGCGCGGCCTACAGCAGCGAGGAGAGGCGGCGCAGGGTCTCCCACGACCCTTTCGCGCAGCAGAGACCTTATGAGAGCGCTCAGGGCCCAGGGATGAAAGGCCTCGCTTACCCCGGTGTGACGAGTCTCACCAGTGCAGCCCAGCAGCCCGTAGGGCTGAGCGGCCAACCCCAGTCACCATACTGCAGAGATGGATCATTCCGTCCGCTTGAGCTTAGAGTGAGACCACTGGACCTAGGGACCGCGACTCCCCGAGTCTGGTATGGGCCAAACCCTGGCCACATGCCAAGCCTATATAAAACCCCGGTGCCTGAGACCAACCTCCTGGGGAACACGCCCACCATCCCATTCACCTCCTTGCCATCAAGAGGTAAAAGGGCCTTGCAGTCACACTCTTCTGTTAAATTTTCCTGAAAATAAAGCCAGCCACTAGCTCTGTCATAAACTAGAAGGTAACAAAGGTCAAGCCATTTGGAGTCTCTGGCTGCCAGATGCACCTGGCCACCCCAGAATAGTCTCATCAGATCCCTCAGCCTAGGCTGTTTGTTCCGGTGGGCTTCAGGCAGCTACCCACACGTGCGGGGGTGACAGAGCCTGGCCTCCAGGCTGGTATCCTCCGCTCTTAAGCCCAATCTCAGTAATCCACCGTGTCCAGGCTCTGATTAAGGGGAAGTAACTGCCTGTATTCTTTCACTTGCTTGCTGTTTTCTGAAGGGTAAGAAGTAAGCCTCAGACATGTTCATCCTTTATCTCATCCAGGCCAGAGACTACCATTTGTGATGAAAACAACATGGTTGGGCAACCATCCCTCCAGAACTCTTCCTTCTTCCCAAACTGAACCTGTCCCCATCAGACACTAACTCCCCTTTCTCCCTCCTTCCCAGCCCCAGGCAGTCAACCTTCCGCTTTCTGTCTCTAGGAATCTGATGACTCTAGGGACCTCATATAAGTAGAGTCATATGGCATTTCTCCTTTTGTGACTGGCTTACTTCACTGAAGACAGTGTCCTTGAGGTTCATCCATGCTACATCCTGTGCCAGAATTCCCTTATTTTAAGGCGACATAGTAATGCGTTACTATGATGTGGTCCATCCAGAATGGACCACATTTTGTTTATCTGTTCATCTGTTGATGGACACTTGGGTGCTTCCATTTTTTGGCTGTTAGGAATAATGCTACAAACATGCATGCATAGATATCTGATTAAGACCCTGCTTTCAGTTCTTTGGGGCATATATGAGTAGAATCCCGGCATCGTATGGCAGTTTTTTAAGTTTTTGAGGAACCACCACTGGTTACTACAGCGGCCGTGTCATTTTACATACCAGCAGTGCACAGAGGTTCCAGTTCTCCACACCCTCGCTGACACTGGTTGTTTTCTGTGTTTTTGATAGTTTCCAACCTAAAGGATATGATGATTCAGCCAACTTTTAAAGAAGAAAATTTCAAGTGGTGGCGTACGATAAATAATTTAACAAGCATTTGGAGTAGAGTCCTACCCTTTTCCCAGGCTTTACTTTTTTCTCTTCCTTGCAGTCTAGAGATACCACTTATCTCTGTGTTTCTTTCTAACTAGATGAGTCTGCAAAGTATACCATCTACAACAGTTCTGGCATTCAGATTGGCGACAGCAATTACATGGAGATTGGTGGCATGAGTTCATCGGTACTGGACAGCACGTACATGCACTTGAAAGAAGAGCCGGCTTCTACGTACCAAGCTATCTTTGGTAAGATGCCCTTCAAGGACGCATCCTACAGCAACCTAGAACTTTCTCACCTAATACTTCTCTGATTATTCTCCCTGCAGATGCCCTATTGGTCCTCGTGTAATTTCCATAGAATTACTGTGTAACTTATTTATGTGTACTGAGGACATAGTTAGAATATCTAATTCATGGGTTTGCTGTGAAAGTGAAATGAGTCAATACAAATAAAGCACTTATAAACTGTCTGGCACATAGTAAGATCTATAAAAGTGTTAAACACATCATCATCATCAATATAACCACCTGGACCCAGGAGCTCATCAGGTCCTCATCAAAAGGGATTCCGTAAAAGACAGAAGACTATGCCCTCAGCTGCACTTGCATAATAAAAATTAGAGGGCTTTCTCTTATGGGGTTCCACTATACAGCCTCGTAACATTAATCCCAAAACACAACCTGGGAAAAACAGGGTGACTTAAGAACCCAGCTTTCTATTTAACCCCAGGATTGGCATTCTTTTTTTTATTTAATCAAGGGCCAGAGAGTAATGTTTTCGGCTTCGCTGGCCCTGCCATCTCTGTTGTAGTCGCTCCATTGGCACTGCTTCCTTGTGGGCTTCCCTGCTGGTTCAGATGGTAAAGAATCCGCCTGCAGTGTGGGAGACCTGGGCTGTGTCCCTGGGTAGGGAAGATCCCCTGGAGGAGGGCATGGCAACCCACTCGTCTTCTCGCCTGGAGAATCCCATGGACAGAGGAGCCTGGGGGGCTACAGCCCCGGGGCCACAGAGTCAGCCACGACTGACGACTAAGCAGAGCACACGCACAGGTGACACTGCAGTGCCAGGAGCCACGGGCAGCGTGCGCACCAATGGGTGTGGCCATGTTCCAATGACCTTGTCTACAAAAACAAGCGGGGGGCCACGTTGGGCTCACAGGCCTTAGTTGGCCAACCCATCTAACCCTCTCAAAGCTAGTCTTTAATATACTAGAGCAGAGGTTCCTAACTTTTGGGGTGACAGGGTCCTTCTCCTGGTGAAGCACTGGCTGGGAGGCTGACATCTGGTGGTGACGCCGGAGCTGCACCGTGGGAGCCGAGGGAAGAATGGGTGATCTGCAGGGGAGGATGAGGTGTCTTTGTATGATTCCACTTACTGAACATCATGGAATATGGCTTGTTTGTGGTGGGTTTATACTTTTATTTGCTTCATTTTATTATTTTTACGAAGGCCTGAGAGGAAGGAGCCAGGAAGGAGAGAGGTCTAGGAGAGAGGACTCAGCGGGGCGGGGGAGGGATGAGCCCAGAAATACCGCACCCGTGAAAAGACAGTGCGCTCAGAGCTTCCGCGCGGCGGCCTCAGCTTCCTAGACCAGGCGAGAGGGATGCGCACCGCTGGGTGAAGGCGTCCTGAGCTGAGTGATGTAAGCAGGAAAGGCCCCAGAGGAACAAAAATGGTGTTTGTTCCCCCTTGACGTCAGGAAGGTGTCCCGTAAACAGGGGCTGCGGGCTCAGGGGGCAGCTCCCAGGAGGAAGCAGGTCCTCGCGTGGGCTGGTAGTAGGTGAGGATCATCCAGGGAGCCCACAGCCAGAGCACGGAGAAGTTCCCCTGTTCGCTGATTCCTGGTGCTCTGTACTTCATAGGGGTGTTTGAAGCCAGCGGTCCCATGGCCATAGCGCAATGCTTTCTCCTCTTTTCTGTTCGGCAGATAACCCCGCTAGTCTGACTGAGAAACACCTGGACCCGGTCAGGGAGAATCTGGGGAAACATTGGAAAAACTGTGCCCGTAAGCTGGGTTTCTCTGAGTCTCAGATTGAAGAAATCGACCACGACTACGAGCGAGATGGACTCAAAGAGAAGGTTTACCAGATGCTCCAAAAGTGGCTGATGCGCGAGGGCAGCAAGGGAGCAACGGTGGGGAAGCTGGCCTTCGCACTCTGCCTGTGCTCCCGGATAGACCTGGTCAACTGCTTGATCCGCATCAGCCAGAACTAAGTTCCCAGGCGCTCCTGCAGCCGGAGGCCGCCTCCGCGCCCGGTGAAAGCCTGCTGCCTGCGGTGACTCGGACTTCTTTTCTCCCTGATACAGGGGGTGCTATGTCTGCGTACAAATCACTTCCTGCCTTTCACAGCTGGAGTGTGGAAAAAGGAACCTACGGCAAACCACCCACTTCGCAGGACGACCTATTCGTGGCCAAGGCCCAACCCAACAAGAAGCCTAACTGGGCTTTGAAAAGGAGAGAAGAGAGATTTGAGAAAGACGTTTCTTTTCTTTCATATTATCCCATAATCTTCATGCTATTCATTCTGGTTTCTGGGAGTTTTGTTTGAGCAAGGGAAAAAAAAAAATTCAGAGAATATAACCTAAGTCAGCTTTCTGAATTTTATACTGTCTTCTCCACATAAGTGCCTGTTATAACCAAAGTAAAAAAAAAGTTCTCATCCAGTCGGATAGTGGAAAACTGGAGGGGGAAATGGCCCCCAGCTGTGGGAGGGGGTGGGGTGATTTCTTTTCCAGATGCATCAGTTGTGATCACTGTTCTCTAAATTCCAAACAGGTTAACTAATCAGTGTCAGAGGCAAAAAGCAGACAATATTTTAATGGACTAATTAAAATAAAATTTTGTACCTCAAATAGAAGCCACTGAAATGATGTGTTTGTATAAACGAAACAGTGTGAGATTCTCCATGGTGACTTTGCCATGTGGGCTGGTGTTTCCATTTCACCCCAGCTACTGGCAGGAGAGGGGAAGCTGGGGAGAAGAGAGCCTTCCTGACGGTGCATTTCGACTTTCAGGATGAAAACCCACAGGCCCAAGAGCCTAAGCCTTGCTGTCCTTCACACCTGGCTCAGGGGCCTTTCCTTCAGCCCCCGCTGTCTAAACGCTGGACCGAAGAGGACCAAGTTACATCTGAGGAGTTTCGATGCTAGGCGCAAACACCACAAAAACACTCGTCTTGGGCAGAAGTGGAACGACACGGACTACAATATGAGAAAGAAGGCAACCCGTTCTTGGCTCCGAGAAAGGTATCCAGACCCTGAAGTTGATACTGGTGAGACCCGCTCCCAGACTGCAGACCCTGCTTAGCAGAGTCCCCGCTTGTCACTGTCGTGATAATCTTTGCTGTGGGTCCAGAAGATGAAGTTAGATCTTCAGCAACAGGAAAAGGAGTTATTCCTCACAAGGCATTTTAAACAGTTTAAAAAGCTTTTCTAATTACAGTAATCCTATAAATAGGTCTGTATACAGTCAAGGTGTTAGAAGCATCTGAATACAAAGAAATCACTGAAGGACTAGTTCTATAGTATAATCCAGACACAAGGCCTCCGAAATCAAGCAAGCATAAGTTCCACTCTGGCCATGCACCTGGGGCCTGCTTCCTGACCTTTGCCGGCCTCAGTTTCCTCATCTATAAATAGAGTGCTAGGACATAAGGTAGGTGTGAGGATTAAAATAAGATGATGCATCTCATTTTTAGGTGCCTGGCACAAAAAAGTTATTTAAGATGTTTTTTGATGTAGACCATGTTTAAAGTCTTTATTGAATTTGTTACGGTATTGCTTCTATTTTTATGTTTTGGTGTAGAGGCATGTGGGATCCTATCTCCCCGATCAGGGGTTGAACCCACACCCCTTTGCATTGGAAGGCAAAGTCTTAACCACTGGACCACCAGGGAAGTCCCTAAAAAAGTATTTTTAAAATTAATTTTTCTGGAGTCTAGTTGATTTATAACGCTTTGTTAGTTCCAGGTGTGCAGCAAAGTGAATGTCATATCCACTCTTTTTTAGATTCTTTTATAGATTCTTTAGGTCATTATAGACTATTGAGTTCCCTGTGTTATACAGTAGGTTTTTATTAGTTGTCACCAATAGCCTAAGACCTCAGCATTACCATTTTTGCTGCCCAGTAGGATAACTGGTGTTAAAACTGTACAATTATTTTTAACCCTCATCATCTCTGACAAGAAATCCCAATCAACATTTCATAAAAAATTATGGAAATGTTGACCCCACCCAAAATTCTGAAAGTCAAACAATAGTAGCTGGAATATCACATATTTCTCTTTCCTTCTGTGTAGGAAATTGATGTGACAGCTTTGTGTTGAAAGAACATTTTACCATAGTTGGTATTTAAATCAAACCTCAGCTTACTGCTCAAGAAACTCCCATGGGTCAGGGAGGCCACTTCGGGCAATACAAAGGTCCATGGCTGTAACACCAGGAAGCACTGTGCACAGAGGATTCTTACAACGGAAGGGCCTCTGGGAGAAGTAATATAAAATGAAAGGCAGCTGCTGGAATCTCCAATTCAAGACAAGGCTCAACAGCAGCCACCGATGTGCAGTTGTTTTCTGTTAAGGGAGAGAGTAGCCACAATCAAAGGGAATTGTTTTTTATTTTCCCTATGGAACCTTCAGCTGCAAATGCTGTTTATAATCTTTAAAGACTGAATTGGTCGTAAGAAGGACACACACTCAACAGTGGTGAAATACACATAAAATTTGCCATCTTACCCGTCTTTAAGTGTACAGCCCTAAGCACATTCACACTGCTGCCACGTTCCTGCAAAACTGAAGCTCTGCCCCCATTAGACTAACCCTGCCGCCGGCCAGCCCGACACCCACCAGGGCCGCAGCGGCCTCAGGGACCTGGACTCACACGCGGCTCCTTTTACGACCATGCCTGCCGTCCTCGCCTCTCCCCCGCCCCGGGGGCGGCCAGGGGCTCCACGCGGACACAACCTTCATCCTCCGCACCCGGCGCCCCCCTCTGCTCCCGCCACAGCGCCGAAAGGCGGTAGCCCCGGCCTGTCTGCGGGATCCTTCGGGGGCTCCGGCTTAGCTCTCGAGGCCCGCCCCCGCGCCCGCACCTTTCTCCAGCCGCCGCCCGCCCCTCCCTGATCTCCGGGATCTCCGCCAGCAGGTGCCCTAGCGGGCGTGGGCCTGTGCGAGAACGCACAGAGCAAATCCCAGGCCCCGCCAGCGGTCAGGCCGGCGGCCCCGAGCCCACCCCTCCGCGAGGGCGGGACGCCGGTCACCGTTAGGCGAGAGCTGACACCCAGGGGAGACGCTGTGTGCCGATGTCCCCGGGAACCGCCAGCACAGGGGCGGCGAGGCATCTGCTGGAAACCCTGGGTCTCCAGCTCAGTGCCCACGCCGCCCCGCGCGCGCGCGCTCGGAACGGAAGCGGGGCGCTCGGGGAGACCGGCGTCCGGCGCGCGCGAGCTCGGGGCGAGGAGCGCGCGGGGCTGCTGGGAGACGCGGCGCGTGCGCACTCCCCGGCCGTCGCACGCACCCACCATGGCGGTATCGCTGGGCGGCCGGGCCGCGCGGCGGCTGAGGCTCCTGCTCTCAGCGCTGAAGCCCGGGATCCAAGTCCCCCGGGTCGGGCCTGTCGCCGCGTTCGGGTAATGACGCCGCTCCCCTCCAGGGGCCCCGTATCCTCGTCCGCGCGCTCGGGGCGGCGGGAAGGGGGCAGGGGCCAGCGGCCGGGACGGGGCCGCGAGTGGTCGCTGCCTCGCCGACCCCTTGCCCGTCAAGTCGTGACCCGGGCGCGGCCGAGGGGGCGCTGCGCTCGGCCTTGGGGCGGCCGTGCGGACGGAGGCCAGGGAGGAGGCGCGCTTGAACCCCGGACCCTGGCTGCTGAGCCAGCCTGCAGTGTTCCCGCCGCGTCAGCTCTCGGAGCCGCGGGCTGGACCTCGGGCTGGGACGTGCGGGAGCCCCACCGGGGGTCGGGGGATGCGGGTTCCTGGGCCCGGCTCCCCGAGGGGTGCAGGCCGTGGAGACGCCCGAGAGTCTGCCTGCCTCTCCTCGTATCACCTGCACACACCTTGAGAGAAGACAGCCCCTGGATTAACTTCTGACCCCCAGTCCCAAAGTGGGCGCCCTTGGTTCCAAGTGATAGTGGCCGGTGATGGGGGCGCGCGCGGGGTCGTCGTCGCTCACTGCCGGCGAGTCAGTTCCGTTCTTGGCGAGGAAGGTGTCTGCGCACCAGCTCGGCGGGTACTTGGGCTTCAGAGCTGCACTGTACCTGATGGGGAAGCATCCATTCCGAAGGCGTAAGGAGCAGTATGACCAGCTTTCCGCTTTCGTCTTGTGATTCACTGGGTCTTGAGTTTAGGATTTTATTTTGTTACCATTTTAGGTCTATTAAGATTTTCGGAACTGTTTTCATACAGATGGGAAAATAATGTCAGTGTCTGCAGCCTAAGTCCACTGAAAAGTGCCTGTCTATCCGGTTTCCTCTTTACAGAAAGGAACTGAAATGAGGTTACTGTGGTAGCACCAGTATCTGTTACTGTTGGTTAATGGTTGCAGGAAGGCCTCATCCACTTAGCAGTGCAGATCATTCATTCTGAAATATCCCTGGGAAACAGGTTTCTCTGGATTTTGAACCGCCATTTTGTAAACGCAGTTGAAATTGATCTGACCGTCATGGGCCAAACATGCAGTGTGTTGGCTAATCCCGGAACCAGAGTGCAGCTTGTCTAAGTAGGGGAGAGCACCCCTGTAAGACCGTGACTTCAGAAGAGTGGGCGCCCCAGCCCACGGTTGAGTTGTGCTCCAGAAGCTTCTCTGTATGTCCGCCCTCTTCTACCCCAAGCCTTTTCTATCCGAAGCTGTATGTTATGTGCTGTTAACAGTATTAATAACTTAGGGAAGCCTAACAGCCCAGCTGAAGACAGATGGTTTCCAGTTCAGTCTGGGGATACTCTGCCTGAGGGGAAGAGAAGCGCCTGCCCCAGCCTCTGTCCAGCAGTCGGGGTGAGTGCCGGCCTGGTGTCTAGCAGCCCTGCAGGGGACTCTGTCTGGCAGTGTGGTTACAGAAAAAGCATGCACTCAGTCAAGTTATGTAACCTCTCCGAGCCTCACGCCTTGCAGAATTGTCCTAAGGATCTGACACAGTGAATTTTAAAGGCCAGGGCACTCAGTCACGTCCAACTCTTTGCGACCCCACGAACTGTAGCCTGTCAGGCTCCCCTGTCCATGGGATTCTCCAGGCAAGGATACTGGAGTGGGTTGCCATTTCCTGCTCCAGGGAATCTTCCCGACCCAGGGATCAAACCTGCATCTCTCTCGTCTCCTGCATTGGCAGGCAGATTCTTTATGCCTGTGCCCCCTGGGAGGCCCCCATACTAAGTAATTAGCAATTACAATTAAGAATGCAAGTGTGACTGTCTAGATAATAATACAATGTATGAAAGGAAAAAAAAGTCATGAAAATTCATGTTTATGTTGCTGATACTTCACTGTAGCCAACAGTCCCTTTAGAAAAAAATACACAACCCATGGCTGACTCATGTCAATGTATGGCAAAAACCACTACAATATTGTAAAGTAGTTAGCTTCCAATTAAAATAAATTAATTTTTTAAAAATAAATGAATAGGAAAAAATATAGAAAAGAAATAGCTGAACATGCAAGATACAGAGAATATGTTGGACTTTCAAAATGAGGACGTATCTTATGAGGTGGCTCCTGTTTTTATTTCTGAGCAGAGTGTGACATTCAGGTGCTCACTCTGACTTTGCAAATTGCAAGCGGGTGACTGGGGCCCGTTACCTAAACTCTTAACACTCAGCTTCCTCGGTGGTAAAATTAGGCAAAGTCTAATGTGCATCATCAGAGGACATTACCTAGTTTAACACACTGACCAGTTCTACTGAAGTTACTGCCCCAAACTGTTCTGTTCTTGCCGGCCCTGCGGTCATCTCCCTCGTTGAGGGGGTTTGCTGCGCTATCGCTCCTGTCCCATGCCCGCCCCCCTGCCACACACACACAGACTTGTTCGTCCAGCCTCCCAGAAGGAGGGACAGGACAGATATGAGATGGCTGGCTTTCCAGACTGTGTTTAAAAAGGAGACTGAAATATTTTGTTCTCCAAAATGAATTCAGTATAACCTTTCTTATCCTTGGTTGTCTATTGGATTCTCTTGGGGAATTTAAAACTGCAGATGCATAGAGCCTATCCCAGAGATTTTCATTTAGTGCAGCCTGGGCATCTGGAGATGTAAAGGTTTGCCAGAAGATTCAAATTAACCTTGCGACCCCACTGCCCCGGGATATCGTGGGGGCAGGCAGTGGTCTCATCCCGGGGGGCTGAGTGGGCAGGTATGTTGGGGTATGGAAGGCATGAGCCTATGTCTGCTCTGTGCACCCGGGTCTCCTGTCTCCACAGCTTCTGTCAGAATATCAGTAATTGGCAGACTGGTCTTCTCTGCCAACCCCGAGGCAACATGGGGTGCCCAGCCCAAAGTCAGGGTTCCGGATGTACATGAATGGGTGAATAACACAGCAGTGTTTCAGAAAGCACATGCCAGGGCTCTACCCCAGAGTCACCAGTGGGTCACCAGGTGTAGCTTTATCTCCTCAGGTGATTCTAATGAGCACACCTGCTTAAGAACACCTAGGTTAGAGAAGCGATTAATAGGAGGGAGAAAGTGCTGGAGGAGTGAAGCCCAAGAGAAAGAGGTTCATTTTTGTTCTTTGAAGTTTTCTAACTTTTTCAGGGGCCTGACCACCATCCAAGAGCCCTTTGATAATCTGCAGGGAGAATGCAACACTCATTTCAAGTGTATTGATGTGGAAAGTCATTCAATAAATATTTTTTCAAAAGGAAACTTTTTTCTTTTTAAGTTAATTTGCTTTTGTCCAGTTTTCTGTCCCATTTCTCCAGCCTGGAGATGGAGGCGAGGTTCTGGGAGCCTCCATTGCCTCGGGGGCTGGCTGAAGTGACAAGGGCAGGTCCCAGCAGCGGTGACAGAGCCCCAGGCGTGCTCCCTGCCCTGACAGCGCAGCCGCAAACCTGTTGCCTTCTAGCCTGACCTTTGCTCCTCTGTGCCCACACTACTGCTGGCCCCACCTGACCTGCCTTCCCCCAGGTGTGTCCCTGACTCCTGGGCCCTTGAGGGTCCCAGTTCTAGAAGCAGCCTCCCCACCCCATTTTCTCTCCAGTATTTTACCCATCTTGGAATTTCATCTCAAAAGTCACTTCTCCATTCTTCTCCAGGTGCCTCTCCCCAACCCCCACAGGGCTTCTCATCTCTGAGACCACCCTCAAAGTCCTCTGCCTCCGCAACCCTCCCGTGACACCTAGTGCCCATCACGCCCAGGTCTAGACAGCCTGGTTTTATCTGTGTGCTTAGGCATTGGGGAACCTACAGATAGGGCAAGGCACAGGCAAGTGAGAGGCTTTCGGCAGGAGAGACATCAGACAGACCACAAAAGGGAAGTCGGGTGTGAGCCAGTGGCTGGCTCCCAGGCCTGAGAGCCCGCAACTCCAGGTCGTGAAAGCCCTGGGCTCGGAGATAGCGAGAGATGGTGGGGTCACCTCATATGTGATGCCTTCCCGGTGCAGAATGCCTTTACAAGACGTCCTTCACGCTGCAAGGCAGGAGCCCTGGAGAACCTTGCAGGCCGGATGAGTAGCAGGAGCAGTCCCTGAGCTGAGCAAGTGCCGGGTGTCTGTCTGGGGAGCTGCCTCATTCCTGTGCTGGACAGGAGTCTGACCGCTTCTCTCCTGTCACGACCCTCCCCTCCCCTCCCTGAGGGTGTGCAGATGCCTCTCTGCAGACGGCTCGGGGCAAAGGAAACGTCTATAAACCCTCGTTTCTGAGTTGACTCTAGGAGTAGAGCATTAGGCAGTTTTATCTTGTCCTGGAGCCGTCCAAGGATGCAGGATGTTTAGAACAAGTAACAGCATGGTCCCTGAGACAGGACCCCAGCTCAAGGGTCCTGTTATCACCCCTGCTGTGACATTTCTGTGGATCATGAGCCTGTAGTTAGGTCAGCCTTACTACCACCCAGGTCTGTGTGCTCTTTGACTCGCTGCACCTGCCAGCATCTATCCTGTTATGCCTTCATGCCCCTCCTGCGTGTCACCCGGCCGTCTGAGGGGCTGCTGGGAGGCTCTCCGCGCCGGAGGCCGGGCCGAGTGTGTGCTGTTGCTGGGTGTCCCGGCGCCGTGGGCCAGGTCCAGGTCCTGGAGCTTCTGGGACAGTCACTGAGGGGGTTGCCCTGCGCAGGGCCCCCAGGACGACACATGGTTAGATGGTGCAGCGTGGGCGGTCTTGGGCCGAGGAGCGGGCAGGGTGTGGGACTCCGTAGACACAGACTGGCTACTTAACAGTCAGTGCAGACATCTCAGCATCTTACAAACAGATCTGGCCACATCCGAGCAGGTAGGCATTCTTGACCAGGGCGCTTGTGCGGCTGCCTAGAGAACAGAGGCCAGGGGCCAGAAGGTCAGCCTGTGGACCCCACGACCAGCGTCACCCTTGGGATTGCTGCCTGTGCAGCCAAAGGTCTGGGTGGCTCCTCTGGACCTGCCTGGGCCTCGACCACGGGCTCCAGGCTCTGTGCCGGCGCCCTGCCCAGCTGGCTTCCCACCGCGGAGGCCTTGCCTCCAGCTGTGGGCTGTGGGCCCGTTGACATCAGTGCTCCCGTGGGTGGGCCCGGAGTTGGTGCTGCAGTGGCACGCCCTTTCCTTTGGGAAACTGAAGCAGGAAGCCGGATGACCAGGGGCCGGGGAAGGTGCTGGGGCTGGCTGTGCGCCAGCTCAGTCACCGCAGGGGTCGGGGCTTCTCTCTGCAGCTCCTCCGTGACCTCTGCCAAGGCGGCGGTGAACGGCGTCCTCCTGCACTACCTGCGCGCCGGAGACGGAGAGCACGCCATCCTGCTGCTCCCGGGGATGCTGGGTGTGCAGGTTTCCCTGGCGGCCCGGCATGCTGTCCTCTGCTCGGCCCCCAATCCCGGGTGCCTGGGCTCGATGCGCAGCCTTAGCGCTTTGCTGAGATGCTTTCTGTAATATTTGCCGCAATCAACTTTAGGTGATCCAGAAAGCTACCTTTCTTTAAAAATTTTCCTTACTTAGTCATTCCTGGCTGTGCTGGGTCTTCACTGCCGTGGGGGCTTTTCTCTGGTGCAGGGAGCGATGGCTGCTGTCTAGTTGCAGCGCTTGGGCTTCTCATTGTGGTGCTTCTCTTTTTGCTCGAGTTACGGTTCACAAGCTTAGCTGCTCCACAGCATGTGGGATCTTTGCGGCTCAGGGATCGAACCCGTGTCTTCTGCATTAGCAGGTGGGCTCTTTACCACTGAGCCACCAGGGAAGCCCCGAAGATACCTTTCTACTTTATGCAGTTTTCATTCCTTTAAATACCCGCTTTTCTCCATGGAAGTCCAACACTGTGTAGTTTCCTGCAGCCTGAAAGTGAAAGTCGCTCAGTCTTGTCTGACTCTTTGCGACCCCATGGACTATATAGTCCATGGAATTCTCCAGGCCAGAATAGTCGAGTGAGTATCCTTTCCCTTCTCCAGAGGATCTTCCCAACCCAGGGATCGAACCCAGGTCTCCCACATTGCAGGCGGATTCTTTATGAGCTGAGCCACAAGGGAAGCCCAGGAATACTAGAGTGGGTAGCCTAAAAGTAGCTGCTAAAAGTTGGACTGATCTCCCTGCTGTGTGTGACTATGTGTTCAGCCAAGGTAAGAACAAAGCTGGGCTTTCACAGCCTTTCTGAAGGTCAGAATTAGTTTGGCGTGAACAGAGCATGGTAAAAACCAGATGGATCACCATCACTTCCTGCGGGTAAGAAGTTTAGGTGTAGAAAGTTCAAGAGGGGAGTTTCCAGCGATCCCAGAGCATGTCAAATTTAATTTTAAGGTTTCTGTTACTGTTTTATTTTTTTATTTAGTTAAGCAATCCCATCGTATACTTGTTTCCTTATGATTTGCTGCTTTATCCTAAAAGTAAAATGCAACATTTTCCAGTTATCCGGTGGTTCCAGTTGACGTGGCCTCAGCTGATGTTGAGGCTGTTGTGGCATCTGCGTCCAGACCGTGTTCAGCGATCTCTTTCCCTCGCGCTAGCGATAGAGGAGGACCTTCACTGCAGGGGTCGGTCCCAAGCTAAAGCGCTGAAGTTTGCCAGCGTAGATGGCCCTGGGTTCAAGAGTGCTGTCATCACCCTGGTACAAAAAGCTCTTGGCAATTTTAATGTTTGCTTGTGTAAAACATTAACCTGATTCAAACATCAAGCAGCAAGTTTCTGCCCTGAACCGCCGTCCCCCAGCACCCATTCCCCTCCCCACGGGCAGCCGGTGCTGACGTGTTTCCCTCTCAGGTATCATGTATTGGTAACTACTCTTTAAAGTCGTTTTTTACGGCCTTAGCGCTCTTGGCACTGGTCTTCAGGTGTGTGCCAGGAAGCGTGTGTCTTGTTCCCGACAGTGGTGTTGAGCCCGCTGCTGCCCTTTCGCACCCCCTCCTGCCCTTTCTGCAGGGCGGCTCCCTGGGAGTCCCCCCCAGGTCAGGGATCACGGGAGCAGCCTCCAAGGTCAGGGCGCTAGGCTCGCACTGAACCCCAGTCTGTTCTCGGCTCGGGTTTCCTGGATGGTTTACCTGGGGTTGAGAAGGTACATTTTGTCAGGAAGTGACGGTCCTTGATGATGCTAAATGATCCTGCAGCATCCTGAAAGACATTTTCTAACAGTCGCCACTTTGTGAAGCAAGGAGTGGCATAGCTGTGAGCCACAGAAGCCAGGCAGAGCTTAGAGATGAGACGCTGACTTGCCCCTGGGCTGGGCTTCTTGGGGGTCTGGCCTTCCACTGTGTGGACCTCACTGGGCAGCTCTGCCTGCCAGTCAAGTCCACCGCCGGCTTGAGAACACTGTTCTACTTGCTAATGTTCACATACTGTTGTCGTGAAACACACTGATTTATTCCCTCCACATCCTGCCCTCCATCATTTCAGAGTTTTAGTTTAATTTTCTGGTTTCTAGTTATGACCAGAAAATAAAATCTCCAAGGCTATTCTCATTAGCTTAGTAAAAGACACCTGGGATTTCAGAATTTGGCTTTGAATAATTTGGATCAAATCTCATTAATGTGTCTACAGATACTATTAAGATCTCTCTCATTTGCAACAGTCATTTTAAAAAAAGAAAAATGACCCATAATTACGTTGTATCAGTAGGTTTATTTCCACGCAGTTTCATGAGTTTTTTGTTTGTTTGTTTTAATAAAAAGGACAGTTAAACTGAAAAGATAGCAAGCGTGCTGGGATATTAGTTATACAGGACCAAGGGAAGAAGTGCGTCCTCAGAGTAGCCGCCAGGGGGAGGCAGGGGCAGGTCTAAGCTCCCACAGGCGAGGAAGCCCGGGTTCCCTCTCTGCCAGGCTGCTCTGCTGGTTACAGATGTGCCGCTGTTTTGACTCGAAACCAGTTACCGTGTCCCTCGTTTCTGTTTTTGCTGTGGTGTGTTTGAAGCCATGACAGCGTTTACTGCAGTATAACCGGATGACCACTTGTATTGATAGGCAGTGGAGAGACAGATTTTGGACCTCAGATTGAGAACCTGAACAAGAAGCTCTTCACGGTGGTTGCCTGGGACCCCCGCGGATACGGACACTCCCGACCCCCGGATCGGGATTTCCCAGTGGACTTCTTTGAGCGAGACGCAAAAGATGCCATTGATTTGATGAAGGTGGGTCTCTTGAGGAAGAGCTGGGAGGAAGGAGGCTGGGCCTGTCTTCATTTATTTTGTTTCTGTTTGTTGTTTCTTCGAGGGTGACTCCTATAGACATTCAGAGGGTTCGAATAGATACAAAGAGGAAGTTTTTAGAGATACCGCTACCATGGCTTTGAGGCTCTGCCTTTGTGGGTAGTCCTAAGACGTATATAAATACACAGTTTGTATTGGTGGCATCCTTCTATACCTAATGGTTTTCCAGCTTACTGTTTCATTGGACAGTTTATCACAGAGATACTTCCAGGTTAACAGTACAGATATACTTCAGTTTGTGATAGGCACTTAGTATCCATTCCACTGTGTGGACACCCTGTGTCTTAGTTCCTCTGTCTTCTGATGTCAGATACATTATTCCTAAGCTGTGTGTGTGTGTGATTATACAGGAAGCGCCGTGAGCACTTGTGCGTGGACACGGTGGCCCTTATTTACTGCTGTAAACAGCGCTGCTGTGGATTTTGTGGGCCTGCCCTGGTGCGTGTGTGTGAATTCCCTGCACGTTTAGGAGATGACTTCCTGCGTGATGGAAGATACAGGATGGAGCCAAAGTTTAGCCCATAGGGGTCACGCCAGTCTACAGTCCCGTCGACAGACGTCTCGGACTAATACTTGGTAATTTACTTTCCCAGCCGTTCAGCTCTTAACTGCTCAGGAGCATCTCTCAGGTGTAACCTCTGTCCATGCACCCATTCAAGCGCATTCTTGGAGCCTGGCCGACTCACCCAGAGATTCAGTAGCACCCCCCACCCTCACCGCCGTCTCCTCTGTCCCAGGCGTCCCGCAGCCGGTTCTTCCCAACGCTGCAGTCAGTGACTTGGCCAGATACAGTGGCCCCAGCCCTGCAGCAGCTCGCAGGAGTCCCTCTGATCCGCAGGCCTGTGTGGACACACACACGTTGTCACGACCAAGTAGAGCCGGTTCCCGCCGTGTGCTTCTCCAGGAGATGCTCTGCCCCCTGAAGATGCAGCTCCCTCCCGATTCGGAACCGCACTGGATGCTGCACGCATGCTCAGGCGTCCGTGAAAGCCGTGTTCTCGCCGCAGCAGACCCAGAGGAGACGTTTCTGTCGCGGATGGCGGGCTCCAGGGTCGCTCTCTGACACCCGCGGACGCGCCACAGCTGTGTCCACCCCAGGCGTTCTTGATCTCAGGCTCTCTCTGCAGCTGGGAGCCCTAACCGCGCTCTGCCTTTTGCTGTTTGTCACAGACGCTGAATTTTAAGAAGGTCTCTTTGCTGGGGTGGAGTGACGGGGGGATAACAGCCCTCATCGCGGCCGCACGGTACCCCTCGTATGTCAGCAAGATGGTGGTCTGGGGGGCCAACGCCTACGTGACCGAGCAGGACACGGAGATTTACCAGGGTAGGTCCCTCCGCTTGGCGCTGCTTGGGCATGTGCTGACAGGTCGTGGGAGGATGAAGCCTTCTCAGCAAAGTCGTGCACTCTAACTAGTCTGCATTTTAAACTTTCCTATTTCCAGCAGTGACACTCAGGAAAAGGCTGGTAAGTCAGTCCTTAGTTTCCTGCTGTGCTCGGGACCTTCTGGGAGGGGGGGGGGTCAACATGAGTGTTACTTACAGCCTCATTTCAGGTTCCCTGGGTGTGGAAGGGAACATTGTACTCAGGTGGGAAACCTTAGTTTTGATGAAGAATTCTTGTGCTGTTTACACGTGCTAAGGTTGTCCTTCAGGCTATCTGTGAGGACCTCAGAGACACAGAGCAAGAGCTGGGAGACTGCAGCCCACGGGCCTGGCCACTGCCTGTCTGTGTCCGACTGAGGCTCCAGTGGACACAGCTGACACCGTGGGGGCCGGGGACAGGCTGGCGTCCCTGCCCAGGCTCCATGCAGGCAGCTGGCTCACCCACTAGGCCCCCGGTCAGGGCGTCCAGCTGCCAGCTCGGGAGCTGCTCAGCCCCCAGCAGCCGCACCTGCCCCGGTGACCCCAGCCCCGCCCCACGGCTGCCCCTCCTCTCCCAAACCGGTTCCCCAGTTTGTCAGAGTTTAACAAAACACAAAAAACCCTCCTTCGGGGGGTGTGGGGGGGGGGTCTGCTCACTGAGCGGGTGTCCACCACTTACTTCTGCTCCCCCTCCTCCCCCTCCTCCCCCTTCCTCCCTGCCCTTCCAGGGACCGGTTGAACTTTGTGGACTGAGTCCCCACTTCCTGTTTCTGCTCATCTCCATCTCCTCGATGCTGTGTGTAGGGTTCTGCATAATTTCTTAACCTTTTGCTTTCAATTTTCTAGTTTCGCTAGCTTGGTAAAGATTCTGATTTCTTTGTGGTTTTCTGATTAGCAGCAAATAATTGCTTACCCTTAATCTGAAAACAAACAAATGGTAAGCATAAATCAAGAATGCTTTCCTTCAGAGCTATCCACTTGCTGCCCCCTGGGAACCACGGATGGTGTCAGGTGGGGCCCCCTTTCATCCCGATTCAGCCGTGTCCGCCCTCCCCCAGCCAACAGTCATCCTCCCTCGAGGCAGCCCTGCCTTGGAGTGGTCCTACCAGCCTTTGCTGTGTTTTCAGGGTTCCTGTCTTTTACGCACACACACGCTCATACTCGTTTTCATCAATTACTGCAGACTCCAGCGTTGCAGCAGAAATTATATGTTATGACAGAGCTAGTTGTCCACCACAGAAGGGCCTGCAGCGGGTGTGGTCCACTCCGCGGCCAAGGGCAGAGCCACGGTCCGGGCTGGCCGTCCGCGTGCCTGCTCTCCCCTCCTCCCCGCCCCGCCCCCCTCCCGTCCTCCATCCGCTTCACTCGCTCCTCCTCCTTCCGGGGCCTCAGGCTGCTTCTCTCCATCTCCCCCTCCCATCCAAAGTCTCCTCAGCTCCGCCCAGGGCAGTTCTGTGTCCGTGGCCTCTGGACTCAACCCTGGAGGCCCATCCCCTCCATCCTGAGGAGGAGCAGAACGGCGGGCGTTCTCTCGGGTTGCCCTGCCCCGGACAGCAGATCGAGCCCTCCGTGCCTCTCAGCTGTGTCCACTCACCCCGCGCGTGCTGGGCCTCAGGTGCCTGGCCCTGTCCCGGCCCCCGCTGGGCAGCGCACCACGTGAGGCCCGCCGTCCTGTCTGCAGGGCGGGTCATGCAGACGGAGCTCTGCACCCGAGGTGCTTGGTGAGCACTGTTGACTGTGCGCAGGAGCTTCAGAATCTCCACAGTCACCGTGTTTTACAGAAAAATGGAGAAACTGGGCTAAGGGATTGAATTCGCTTATCCATGTTGAAGCCATCACTTCCTTTCCCATCAGAGAGTCATCTGTGAGACATCTTGTAGTTAGTAGTTACAATTTCTCCAGTGGTAGAATTGGAGCAAATAATGTTTATGCATTTCTCAGTGTGTGTAAATGCAGTTCAGAAAATCTCTGTTACAAGTAATGTCACTTTTACGCTGGTGACCCCAGTTAGGGGAATATCCGCTTCTGTCTTATACCGTTAGTGGAAGCCATTATCTTAGATCTGATTTCACTCCCTCAGCAGAACCTGCGCCTGCCCAAGGGCCGCCACGGAGGACAGACACGGCGGAACCCTGACACAGCACTCAGCGTTCACCGCGGCTGCAGAAGCCAGTGGAGGCAGCCGTGCTGGGCAGTGACACGGGGGGTCAGGGAAGGCCCGGCCGACCGGGGTGAAGCCTGGCAAGCCACTCAGGGACGGGCAGCGTGCCCACCGACAGGCAGCCAGCGCCATGGCTCCGGGTGCATTGTGCTTGCAGTTTTCACAGATGAGCTCTAGTCTGCGGCTAAACCCATCCTTGCCCACACGTCTGTCTGTCTTCCAGGTATCCGGGATGTTTCTAAGTGGAGTGAGAGGACGAGAAAACCTCTGGAAGCCCTCTATGGGTTCGACTACTTTGCCAGAACCTGTGAAAAGTGGGTGGATGGCATAGACCAGTTTAAGCATCTTCCAGACGGTAGGTCACACGAGCCACTTAACGGTCCCTTTGCTGGTTAGAGAGGCCGAGTCCCCCTAATGCTCGCAAATCCCTTGGGGATTGACACTCGCCCACCATCCTTGCACACTGACGCGTGAGCAGAGGGTGATCGTGTACAAAGGCAAGTTCTTGTGCCGCACACCCTCCTGGCATCAGAGACAGACGTGTGTACAAAGTTCATGTTGTTGACTCGTAGCACGCTGGTCTCTTCCCCTTTGTCTCCAGAAGTCTCACACGCTCCTCCAACTCTAGGACGGTCGCTCAGAAACAAACAGTGGCAACGTAGACGTCCCCCTTTTCACATCTAGAGGCATCAGCCCACTGCCGCCTCTTATCCGGCAGGAGAGGAGGGGTCTCTGTCACAACCTTCAGCCCCAGCAGAGTCAGGACAAGGGGAAAGGGATTCAGCCCTTTCCTGTCTTCCAAGCTGAGCTCTGTCGTTTCAGCCGTGACAGGTGTGTTCCTTGATATTTTATTGCAGAATAATAAGCATGTTTCCCACATTTAAAAAC
>CM035296.1:47619480-47645745 GCA_020226075.1 Hydropotes inermis | reverse complement strand
TGTGTGTCCCCATTGCCTCCTTATGGACCTCGGCGGCCAGTGTGTGTGTATGTGGCACGTGTGCCTTCCGTGCATTATGTCACCTCGTCCCCATCCCACCTTATGGAGGTGGACGTCCAGCTGCAGGCCAGCAGCCACGTGTGGCCTCTGAGCCCCGGGAGTCTGAGATGTGCTTTGATGTAAATGCTCATCCAGTTCCACGGACTCAGGAAGTTAAAAGAATGGAAGAGATTCCATTACTAATTTTGTATATTGATTACTAATCAATATAATATCTTGGACATATTTTTGAAATTAATTTCACTTGTTTCTGTTTTTTTAAATGACTGCTACACTCATAGTGACTACTGGAAAATTTTAAATTACCTATGTGGCTCACAATGTATTTCTACAGTTCCGGAGTAAACATTATTACCATCCCAAGTTAACAACTTCAAAAAGGAGGCTCATGGTTGACCAGCTGCAAAGCTTGTGAGTGAAGACATAGAACTTCCTTCTACAAAGAAAAAGCACGGGAGTTTTAAAGGCTTGGCCAGGATGAGGTTAAGACCCAGCCTTCATCATCCCTAGGGACAGTCCTGAACTGGGGGCCAGGGCAGCAGAGACCAGGGGTTGCTATTTCCCAGGACGTCTCTTTTCCTCTCTGGGGCCAGTTTCTCCAGCTTTAAAGTGTTAATTACAGGTGCCCTGCAGCCAGCTTTGTGAGTAGGAAATGAGAGGCTCTATATGAAAGCAGGTCGAGTTTATGGAGCAAAAATGCCCCTGTAAAACCCAAGGTGATGCTGTCGTTACAAATATTAGGCCCATTTGCTAGGTTAATGGTGGGCAAAGTCATGGCTCTGTCTCCCCTGCTCCAGGAAGCCAGTCCTCGGGGTCCCTCCCTGCCCAGGCAGGAGCCTGGTGCCCCCTCGCGGGGGAGGGGCAGCTCCAGGGTGCCCATCGTTCAGCCCCCCCGCTGGTGCTGAGGGCATGGCCTCCACCTTCTCACCAGCGCTGCCCCCAGCTTCCGTGCCCTGGGCTCTTCACGACCAGCGGGCCTTTCCAGAACCTGTGCAGAGGACAGGCCTGCTCCATGTAACTTCCGCGGCCGCACGGTTCACAGAGGGCTTCTGGAGATGACTGCCCCTTGGCCTTTGCTGTTTCATCCAAGGTGGGGGTTGGGAGCCAGGCAGATGAGACCTGGTAGGGGAGGTACTGGGTAACAGGTGGGCATCTCCCACGAGGGGCGGGGTCCGCCCTCCTGCCTCCTAGTCAGGCAGTTAAGCAGGTCATCTGAGCGCTCAGCCCCCGGCAGCAAAACCTGGAAACTGGCTTTGTTACACCGTGAAGACGAGAGAGGCTGTCTGGGGACAGTGAGTGAATGACAGCGCTGGCTCCAGCACGCCCAGGCCTCAGGCATCCCTGGCAGCAGAGGCCGTCTCCTCCGCACCCAGCGTGCCCCTGGCCCGCCTGTGCCAGCCCCGCCCGTGTCTGAGCCGGGCAGTCAGAGACGCACACGGGCAGAAAGGACGCCTGCCCAACCGCAAGTGACTCATCCGGGGACTCTGCCAGCTGCGGTCGGCCGTGTGGACCCGGCCCCCACGAGATTGCAGGAGGAAGTGGGGCCCTGAGCCTCCCCCTGCCAGGACGGGCTTTGACAAGGCCTGGGGAGAAGGTGGCTCTCCCCACGTCCCCCTGTGTTTGAGAAGGGCTCCTCCAGGCCTGGGCAGGGCGACGGGGGCGGGGAGCCACCTCCTCCCGCCCCGAGTCGGTTCCTGTCTTGGGCTGATGTCACCGGTGTTCGAGCCACCTCCACCCCTAAGGCCCCTCAGGTGACAAGACAAAACTCAGGTGGGAGTGGGAAGACATGAACTCCCCGCGCAAGGCTGGGCATGTGTCTTCCTGCAGGCTCCGCCGTCCCCTCCCGCCCGGCCTCCCTGCGAGCCTTGCAGCGGACCTGCCCAAGTCCCTGGTCCTGTGAGGGCGGCTGCTGCCCTTGGCAGGTGCATCAGTGAGGGCCAGATGTGGTCCAGGGGAAATGCGTGCAAGCATCAGCGTCCTCTGTAGAATAGCGAGAACCTGAGAACCACCCAAGCAGGAGAATGTTATCAGTTAGTCTGGAATACCCTCTTTGTGACCTCAGAGGAGGCCCAGGAGATGGGCTCCTCAATCTCTCTTTCCCCTGAAACATCTAAAACACCCCTGTCTGCTCTTTTATACACACATGTTCAGGTTTTTAATAAAAGTGTCTCTTTATGAAGATGGAGGAATTTTGCTTAAAACATTTGAAGTGTGACTGCCTAAAACATAGAGTCTGAACCCCAGTTTGAAGATAGTCAGCTCAACGGAAGTTTATAAATTTTTGCACAATAATAATTTGGAGTAAATATAAAGTTTTTCAACTACTTTCTGGAATGTTTCATGTCCCAATATGAATTATTTTTACTAGAATTGTCAAGCTGGACTTTTCTTTTTTTTTTTTTTTTAGGTTTATAGGCATTATATTTTTTTTTTTTTTTATTTGTGGTGGATTTTGTCATACATTGAAATGAAACAGCCATAGGTTTACATGTGTTCCCCATCCCAATCCCCCCTCCCACCTTCCTCTCCACCCGCTCCCTCTAGGTTTTCCCAGTGCACCAGGTCCGAGCGCTTGTCTCATGCATCCAACCTGGGCTGGTGATCTGTTTCACCCTAGATAATATACATGTTTCAATGCTGTTCTCTTGAAACATCCCACCCTCGCCTTCTCCCACAGAGTCTAAAAGACTGTTCTATAAATCTGTGTCTTTTTTTTTTTCTGTTCTACATATAGGGTTATCATTAACATCTTTCTAAATTCCATATATATGTGTTAGTATACTGTATTGGTCTTTATCTTTCTGGCTTACTTCACTCTGTATAATGGGCTCCAGTTTCATCCATCTCATTAGAACTGATTCAAATGAATTCTTTTTAATGGCTGAGTAATATTCCATGGTGTATATGTACCACAGCTTCCTTATCCATTCGTCTGCTGATGGGCATCTAGGTTGCTTCCATGTCCTGGCTATGATAAACAGTGCTGCGATGAACATTGGGGTGCACGTGTCTCTTTCAGATCTGGTTTCCTCGGTGTGTATGCCCAGAAGTGGGATTGCTGGGTCATACGGCAGTTCTATTTCCAGTTTTTTTAAGAAATCTCCACACTGTTTTCCATAGCGGCTGTACTAGTTTGCATTCCCACCAACAGTGTAAGAGGGTTCCCTTTTCTCCACACCCTCTCCAGCATTTATTGCTTGTAGACTTTTGGATAGCAGCCATCCTGATTGGCGTGTAATGGTACCTCATTGTGGTTTTGATTTGCATTTCTCTGATAATGAGTGATGTTGAGCATCTTTTCATGTGTTTCTTAGCCATCTGTATGTCTTCCTTGGAGAAGTGTCTGTTTAGTTCTTTGGCCCATTTTCTGATTGGGTCATTTATTTTTCTGGAGTTGAGCTGGAGGAGTTGCTTGTATATTTTTGAGATTAATCCTTTGTCTATTGCTTCATTTGCTATTATTTTCTCCCAATCTGAGGGCTGTCTTTCCACCTTGCTTATGGTTTCCTTTGCTGTGCAAAAGCTTTTAAGTTTCATTAGGTCCCATTTGTTTGTTTTTGCTTTTGTTTCTAATATCCTGGGATGTGGGTCATATAGGATCCTGCTGTGATTTATGTCAGAGAGTGTTTTGCCTATGTTCTCCTCTAGGAGTTTTATAGTTTCTGGTCTTACATTTAGATCTTTAATCCATTTTGAATTTATTTTTGTGTATGGTTGGACTTTTAACTGAAAAAATCTACAGTATACTGTGTGTGTGTAATATGCACACACGTTATATATGTTTTTTGTGGTAAAGATATCTTTCATATATACATATTTTCTGAGTATAAAATTTTAAAAATTTATAAAATACTAAAGAAGAGATGTATGTCTTCCCGCTCTCCTCTAGTTCTATTTTTGATGTTTGACATTTTCCTTTTTTCCCCTTTCATGGGTTATTTAGATGTTTTTATTCCTTTTAATCATGATTTCAATCATTTTTGCCATGGGCATTAAGAATGAAAAATACTGTTATTTTTACCCTATGACTTAAATGATACATAAACCCACAAATTATCAAATACATGTTACCTTCTCCCAACTGCTACCATTTTCCCTGTAACCTAGTATCCCTGGATCATACTAAATTTTCTGAACAAACTCTGCTTCCCACGGCCAAGGCTGTTCACGTGACCGGGCTGAATGTCCCCCGACTCAGCCCACCCCCACATTCCCTGAGGGGTTAGCAGCACAGGCCCCGGATGGTTGAAGTCGGTGCAAATCCGGACTCCACTGCTTGCTGGCTGTGTGACCTAGGGCAAGTTGCTTACTCTCTCTGTGCCTCAGTCGCACCGTCTGTAGAGTGGGGATAAGTGTTCTACCAGCTGCTGAAGTTAGCATTGCTGCTCCCTTCTTCCAGGGGGCTCTTCGTGTGAATCGGGGCTCAGTCCACTGCCGTGTCCGCGATGTCGCTCCTGTGTGCCTCCTAGCACCGTCAGAGCTCCACGCGGCCATCCAGGCCCCTCGTCCACGAGGCTGTCCACAGCGGGAAGGGGCTGTGGGAGTGGGGAGTCCTGGGACTCCTGAGTGAGCTGACGCCCCACTGAATGCACTTCCCCCCAAACCCTGAGCGTCTGGAGGTCAGCTGGGGTCCCGGCACCGAGCGGACGGTTCTGAGCCTGAGCCCCCGAGGCCAGGGCACAGCCTGGCCTGGAGGCTGGGACCAAGAGAGCTGCTCCCGCCGCTTCCCAGCCTCCTGGCCCCTCACACCTGTCTGCTGAAGGCAGGCTTTCTTGTGCCAAAATCTGAGTTTCCAGAGACTTGGGATGAGGCCAGCGTGCTGATGACCACGGGGCCAAGCCGGGCGCAGAAAGGGTGCTGGTCACTTTCTCGGAAACTCCAGACTCACGGTTCACTCGGTTTCAGTTTCAGGGCAGACATGTAAAGATTGCCGGCAGTGTTCCCCTCCCGGAGGCGAGGAGGCCAGGAGTTCCCGCCGAGTCGGACTCTGTTCTCTGCAGCAGGTATGCGGGGCAGAGGTGGAGCAAGTGGGCTGGCATCCAGCCAGCTGCCCCTCCGCTTCCCCACCACCGCCCTCTGCGCTCCGGTGGCTCCCTGGCTTGCCAGCGCCCCCTCCACATTGCCAGGGTTCTCACCTGTGACAGAGGAAACCCCCCCCCCCACGCTATCCCCCCACCCGTGGTCTGCACAGCTTTCTCTAGAATAGTCTTTGCAGTGGGAGCAACAACAACCTACCACCCAACTTGTAAAATCCACCTGGGAAGATGTGACTGAAATATGAAGCGCCTTTTTAACTATAAAAATCACACTGAGGTACATTTTAGAAGTGTTTATTGGACCTTTGAGTGTTCGAGTTATGGAAGAACACGACCTGCCCCCCTGATGCAGCGGGCACTGTGTCCATCTGTCTCACAACCTGAAGGTCTTAAGTTCTGGAAAAATCCAGGTCCCAGGACCACATCAGCTGTGCAGCCAGGAGTCTTCAGAGAAACCCCACATGGTTTCCTGCTCACGGTTCCCATCTTTGCTGATAAAGTCCCAGACATACTTGATCTGATTGTGAAGGAATATTTCTACCTGTTTACAACCAGTTTTTATCTATGCCTGATTGTCATGTGCTAGGAAAATAGTAATGGGAATCATTTCAACTACAGGGTGGATTGATTTTGTTGAATGTATTACTCGATTATACAAATTCCGCTGCACACTCTAGGCTGGTGCTGTGTACTTTGCTGCCAGTGTTCTCTCCTTTTTCTCAGAAGAAATATCTGTTAGGTCCACTCTTTTCATCCAATCAGCAAAGCCAGTTTACCCACTGGGCCCTCTAAGCATAGCCCTTGCTTGGCTTCAGGACCTAAGAAAATGAGGGGTTGGGGCTGACAGCTGCAAAATACGAAAAGAAACCGGCAGTAGTAAAATTAATACGTGTTTAATTAAATTAAACCTACATCAATTAGCCAAATGCACCTTAGCATTTATAGCATAACACAAATGACAATGAAGTAAACATTTTACAAGATAGAAATTCAAAAAAATATCTGATACGATGTGAGTGGTGCCTCCAGAAGCAGGAGTGTCTTCTATGCACAAAAAACTCTTAAATTGGCTTTGCGTCCCTCACAATCTGTATCACTGTCTGGATGCAATGAAATAATTTAAACTTCCTTGGTAAGGAGGAGAGAGAAGGAGGTTAAAGAAGATGGAGACGGGTAGTAAAGGCGTGGTCAGAGGGAGATTTAACAGAGCCCTGAGTTCTGAAAGGGAGGGAGGGAGGCACACGCGTGCACTTGGCCGCGGAGGAAACCAGCGGTCTTGGGCCAGTCCTTCCCCCTCCACCCCGCGCTGGCCAGCAGGGGGCGGCTGGCCGAGGCCCGCCTGGTTGCTGAGGGTCCGGGAAGGAGATGCGAATTAGGGGCAGGCAGGCAGCCAGACTCGCTGTGTGCTGGGCGTCCACAGTCAGGCTTCTGCTAACTCATGGCAGGCGTGACCACCCTGCAGATTCTCAGCTGACCGCTAAGACTGGGTAGTTTTACAAGTCACCCGGCATTTGGGTCCCCCTGAGATGCCAGGACCGAGGTCGGAGGAATGAAGCAAGGATGGGGTGCAGGCTGAGGCTGGCCCTGGTGGGGGCCACGGCGGCCCGCAAGTCAGCCGCGGGTCCACCAGAGACGATGCTCGCACGGTCCCAAACCTGCCGGGAGGACGGGCTGGGAAAGCAGGACGAGGAAGCTCGGGAGGGAGTCTGAGCCGGGCCTCCCGCTGCGGGGCTGCTGATCCCAGTCCAGCCTTTGGGAGACAGAAATTTCCATTCCGACTTCCTGCGCTTGCAGACGTAGACCGCTGCGTCGGAGCCAGTCGAGGGAAGTTGCAGGAGTGACTCAGCTTCCTTTTTCGCTTTTCCCACCTCTTGGGACTCTTCCACCAACTTGAGCACACAGTCCCCACCGCTCATGAAAATCAGGGCCCAGGAGCTATCTTAATACCAATCAAAGGAGGCCTCACTCTGATGAGCAAGTGGGTCAACTCTTCCAAGCATGAGCCCAGAGAGTCACCGACGCCTGTGGTCACAGGGACCTGAAGACCCAACATGCACAGTGGGCGGTGCCCCTACTCTGGCCTGCCTGGCCCCACGCGGGGCTCTGACAAGAAGCAGAGCCTGTCCTGAATGGACGGAGGCCCAGAGAGACGAAGACGTGCCCAAAGCCACACAGCACGTAAGCAGAAAAGTACATCCTGGAGCACAGGTCCAGGTGTCGGAACCAGAGCGGCCAGAGGCCACCTCTGCTCACTCCCCAGCTGCCCACTGGTGGCAGGCAGAACGCCAAGGCCCCAGGGTCGCTGGTCCAGACTGCACACACCTGTTCCCAGTTGTTCAATCAGGCACTAATGTCTCTGCAGGTGTCATTAGGGGCCCAGATCAGTTCCCCTTGAAATCAGGAGATCACCTGACTTTAAGAAGTCCTAATCACGGGAGCCCTCTAAGGAGGGAATTTTCTCCAGCTGGCGGCAGAAGCCTCCCGAGTTTCAGCCCACTGGAGCCCCTCTGCAGGCGGCCGTGCTGGGGGCCTCGTGGCGGGGTCAGCAGGCACCTCAGAGCCCAGAATGGCCTCCGGCCAGTAGGGACCCCAGAGCCCGGACTGCGGGGAACTGGGCGCTGATGACCTCCTGGGGGCCCCGAGGGCCCTGAGCTGCAGACGGAGCGGCCGGGTAGAGGGCCTGCCGTGCCCCGCGCGACGCCATGAGCATGTCACGGAGGCCAGCCCTCTGGGCTGCAACAGAAGAGTGCACACTGCCTCCCCGGGCCTGAGGCGAGGATTTCGTTAATGTGTAACTACAACACGCTCTTTTAAATGTTTACTGTGCTTATTGATGCGTCACACGATTCACAGAATTGCTTCAGGTGGTCAGCGACCTGTTTTCCGTAGTGGCTGCACTGATTTACATTCCCGTCGCAGTGGACGAGCGGTCCCTTTCCTCCATGGCCTCTCCAGCATTTGCTATTTGTAGGCTTTCTGATGATGCCATTCTGGCTGGTGAGAGGTGGTACTGCTTGCATTTTTCTAATAATTAGTGATGTTACGCATCTTGTCAAGGGACTCTTGGCCACCTGTATGTCTTCTTTGGAGAAATGTCTGTTTAGGTTTTCTGCCCATTTTTTGATTGAGCTGCATTTTTTGTTGTTTGTCTTTTTGATGTTGAGCTATAAGAGAGATTATATATTTTGGAAATTAACCCCTTGTTGATTACATTATTTGCTTATGTTTTCTTCCAGTCTGTAGAGTGTCTTTTCATTTTGTTTATGGTTTCCTTTGCTGTGAAAAAGCTTTTAAGTTTGATTAGGTCCCATTTGTTTGGTTTAATATTTCTATGATTTACGTCAGAGAATGTTTTGCCTGTGTTCTCTTCTAGGAGTTTTATGGTATCACGTCTTACATCTGAGCCTTTAAGCCATTTCGCATTTACTTAGTAAATGATATGAGGGTTTGTGCCGACTTCATTGACTTACACACAGTTGCCCAGCTTTCCCACTTGCTGAAGAGACTGTCTTTTCTCTGTTGTATATTCTTTCCTCTTTTGTCAGAGGTTAACTGACTGTAGGAGATTGGATTTATTTCTGGGCCTGCAACAAGGATTTGAGTGGAAGTTTGTTGGGGGCTGATCCCAGGAAGCGGGGCCTGAGCGGGGAAGGAAGTTAAGTTCTGCCCGGGGTCTGAGAGCTCCTCACCTGGGCTGCCCCCGCCCGGAGTCGGGGAAAGTGGCTCAGTCGTGTCTGACTCTTGGGGACCGCATGGACTTCTCCATGGAATTCTCCAGGCCAGAATACTAGAGTGGGTAGCCTTTCCTTTCTCCAGGGGATCTTCCTGACCTAGGGATGGAGCCCAGGTCTCCCACATTGCAGGTGGATTCTTTCCCAGCTGAGCTATGAGGGAAGCCCGAGTCAGGGAAGCTGGGTTCCTTAGTCTCCAGCGCGTCCTTGACTGGTCCTCCCTCCAGAGGGCATGTGAGGGGGCCTGAAGGGACGGTGTCAGCTGCGGGGATGCTCGTCAGGACTCTCCCCCATCGGGGGACACGGGCGCTGGAGCCTGGGGTCCTGGCCCGGCCGCTCAGCTGGAGGCTCTGCTGCTCATGCCTGTCAGACCCTTGCCGTTTTCACACTGCCCAGGTGTCTCGTCACCGGACCAACACCTCCACGCTCCTCCTGGGCCCGTGACAAGGATGCTGGGTCCTTTACAGTTTGGGTGCGGGGAACCTGGGTCGGAGATTCTGGCTGAGAGCTGTAACGAGCGTGGATCCAGCCACACCAGCTTCTCGGCGGCCGCCTCACGCTGCTGACTCACGCGAGGCTGTCTTTGTGGAGAGGCACCACGGCCTTCCTGCCCCGCTGCCCGTAGCGCCCGGACTGCAGGGGAAGGCGTTTCGTTACTGGCCGAGCCCGGACCTGGTTCTGAAGGAAGGGCCCCATGTTCACGGCCAGCTTGTTCAGGCCTTTGTTCAGCATTTAAAACCCTTAAATCAGCTGCAAGCAGCCGGCAGGGCGGAGGCACCGGTGGTCAGAAGGCCGGCTCAGCTTCTGCTCACAGCCTGCGCCTTTGGCCTCGGCTCCTTGAAGGGCCTGCCCGTGGCACGGGTCCTCTGACGTGACCGCTGGCCTGTGAGCTGCTGCTGGAAGCTTCCCTCCGCTCTTTGTTCTGTTCTGTAGGGAGGGCTGCGGCAGCCTCTGCAGGCTGACCCTGGCCTTTGAGCTGCGTGGACAGGGGCCAGAGGGCTGACAGCCCATGGCCCAGGGACAGCGAGGCCGGGACCCGGGGCCTCTGAGGACACACAGCCTCCCCCGGGCACTCAGCAGGGATCCCCACGGGATCAGGAAAGGGGGCCGACTGAGCCAGGGCCCACACATCACCCCTACTCACCAAACACAAAGTTGTCGGGCCTGAAGATCTGGCCAAAGGGTCCAGACCTGACGGAGCCCATGGTGCCCGGCTCCAGGTCCACGAGGATGGCCCGAGGCACGTACTTGTTACCTGCGGGGACAGAGCAGGACTCGGAGCTGCAGGCAGAGCAAGCAGACAATGCCCTGCTCTCTGCGCCTCTCTGGGCAGAGCTCATCCCAGAAAATTCGGGCAGGAGGCAAAGAGGAGATTAGACGTTTCTGTTCTACAAAAGGAGGTGAGGGCCCGCCTGGTTATGACCCGCATGCAGGGGACTTCAGGGGCTCTGAGGGTATTTCTGAGCAGATGACATTTAAATGCATGCAGGAAGCCTTCCTTTGTCGTGTGTGTGTGTGTGTGTGCACGCGCCTGCACCTGCTACACTGGGGCTGCCAGAGAGCGGAACACAAGGAGAGGAGCCGAGCGCGCGGGGTCCTCACCAGCAGCCTCGTTGTAGTACACGTTGATTCTCTCCAGCTGCAAGTCACTGTCGCCATGGTAACTGCCAGTGGGGTCGATGCCGTGCTCATCGCTGATGACTTCCCAAAACTGGAGATAGAGAAAGAAGCGCGTGATGGTCTGGCATCCTAGGTGTCAGTACGATGGCCCTTCCGTCCTCTCCTGTCCTTGGAACAGCAGCACTGTGGTCAGACAGGCAGGGAGCCGCAGACAGGCCCTCAGCTGCCGCCCTGCTCCTCCAGCAGCTTCTGCGGAGGGCCTCGGGGATGCGCGGAGCACCAGCTTTGTCAGGGAGGCACTGGGAAGTGGGGAGGGGCCCTGGAGGAGGAGGGGGGCACAGCTGCCGACGCTTGGGAGGCTGGGCCCCCAGGCGGGGCTGAGCGTCAGCATCCCAGCAGATGGACAGTCATCTCTGGGGCAGTGGCCAGAGCTGGGACCCTGTTGTCAGATAAAGCACATTCATTCTTAGATATGGAGCACGATTAATAAAAAAGACTATTACTGCAGGGAGAATAATCTCAGAAATCTGCAAGCATCCAAAATCACAGAGAATAGGCTGTTATTTTCTGATGGGAGGTGTGAACGGGGCTAGCAGGAGCTTTGTGGCCAGGGAGAGAGGCAGGGAGACCAAGCCGGTGTCAAATCAGCCGCAGCAGGAAAGTATTCTCTGTCGTCAGCAGATCAGCAGCCTGAACCGTCAAGGGTACAGTCTTCACCTGTGCACTTGTTTAAGCCCGCGGCCAGTGCAGGCGGGAGGCTGGCCGATATCTGGTAAGACGTGGGCAGCTGTGAAGACCTAGCCATTGCTCCTGCTGTTTCGTATGGATCAAATCTGTGGTCAGACGCTCTGAGGGACGAGTTACGCTCAGTGTGAGGTTGGCATGGGTCCGGCTGGTTTTCAGGGCTGGGTGCATTTCCGGTTTCTCCTCGGCCCTGTTGTCTGCCATCTGCGGAGCCCGTTCCTGAGCTGATGTTGTTAGAGGGGTTTAGAGACTGGAGCTTTCATGAGAGGGGTGCTCAGGAGTGTTATTTTAACAAATAATCTAGGTTAACTAGGGAGGAAAACACAGGAAGGGAGCTGTTGAGAAGACTCTGGTATATTGGGCCTGAGGGTATTTCAGTGGCAGAGACAGAAGGGCAGTGGCGATGTGCTGATCTCTCCGTGTGCAGTATTTCGCATGGCAGCACAGACCTCGGTGAGAACGCATGCACGGTCGTCACTCCTGACCTCTGCTCCAGGAGGGCCCCCGTGGTCAGCTGGGACCACATCCAGTGCCGGCCAGGCATGGAGGACTGAGTCCCTGGCGTTCTCTGGTGACGACGTGGACGTCTGTGGTGAGACTGTCCTCTCTGCTGCTCGCGTCCTGAAGCAGAGCATGGGAGGTGTGGGCTTCTGGCACTCGGCTGAGCGGCTCCAGACACAGGTGTCTGTGAGAGCCCACGGAGCCCTCAGTCTCGCTCGTAAAACCATTTTATTTGGTGCTGCACCAGGTCTAACCGCGGCATGGGAGCTCTTGGTCGTGGCCTGTGGGATTTGGTTCCCTGACCAGCGACCGAACCTGGGACCCTGGGAGCATGGAGTCTTAGCTGTTGGTCCACCAGGCAAGTCCCCAAATCCCTTAGTCTCTTGTTCTGAGCCTCCTTGAGAACCTGCCAAGGAAGGAAGGTCAAAGCCTGTTCCTGCGGCCTGACTCTGCACTAGAGCTCGTAGCTGTAGTTTGCTCGAGTTCCGTAGAGTCGGCCACAGAGAGCTTTCGGGTCGTCTAGTGCCTGGAAACCAAAATCAGAGGTAACAGTGGTCCTGCTGATAAAAGAAGGCCGTTTGGCTAAAGATTAGATAGTGAAGTGGCTCAGTCATGTCCGACTCCTTGTGACCCCATGGACTGTAGCCCACCAGGCTCTTCTGTCCATGAGATTTCCCAGGCTAGAATACCAGAGTGGGTTGCCATTTCCTCCTCCAGGAGATCTTCCTGACCCAGGGATCAAACCCCGGTCTCCAGCATTGTAGGCAGATGCTTTGCCGTCTGAGCCACCAGGGAAGCCAAAGATTAGATAAGGGCCAATAAATAAGCCGAGTTGAGTGACGGGGTCTGTTCCACATGCAGGCGTGGTCTTCCCTATGTTGGCCACGCCCTGCCGGAGGGGGGTCTTGTAGGACACAGAGGTCTATCGCCCAAACCTGCTACCACGTCCCAGATCCTAGGGTGTCTGAGTTTCCTGCCCCAACTGCTCCAGGCCCGCTTCTAGCCTCTCCTCCGGGGGTCTCCCTGAGGGCAGGTGATGAACCTAGTGCGAAAGGAGGCCTGCAGCATGTGGTGAGGGGGTGATGGACTCTTGTGGGTGGGCAGGGCCATCCTCAAATGTGCCCAAGAAACCCTGCGGGATGGCCACGGAGACGGCATCGGGTCACTCTCCAGGCTCAGCCCTTCACGTGCTGCCCTGGCTGATTTCCGTCTGCGTCCTTCCCTGTAAACAAACAGAACTGTGGGTGTAACAGCATTCAGTCCGTTCTGCGAGGCCTCCCAGTGAACCATCCAGCCTAAGGGCCGTCTTGGGGACCTCTGCCCTTGCAGCTGGTATCAGGAGTAAGACGAGTCCTGGAGACCGTTCCCTCTGACTTCACAGTTGGCCCAGATGCTTCATGGTTGGTGCCAGCAGTGGCATTTGCTCATGTGATCCTGACTCACGGAAAGGTAAGCGGGAGGGTGACAGGGTTGGGGGTGATGAACCTGGGGTTCCTGGGGGACCACAAGACAGCTAAGGGGTGTAACTGGAGCCACGCTGCCATTAGTTATTGGAGGTAAAAGTCACCAAGGGAATTGCGAAATGATGGCCCCAGCTCCTGAGGAGCCTGCTCCCTGGATGCCTAAGAAAATGCAGAGTAACAGGCAACTATCTGTCCCTGGGTGGTCCCTGGGTGGTCCCTGGGTGGTGGCTGTCTGTAATGACCGAAGTGAAAGCAGGTGTTAGGATGGAGCTTGAACTGAGCCAAGCCTGCATTCAGGCTGCTCTGAGCTGGCATAGGGCTGCCTCCAAGGGGGACAGTGAAGGCAAAGGCACAGAAAGCCAAGACCCACGAGACTCCAGGGTAAGTTCAGTGGGGTTCAAATCTGGGAGCAGTTGTTAGTGGATAAATAAAGCAGACACCAATGGGATCAGAATGAAGGTCTTCCTGTGGTGCTCTCTGAAGTCGGGGGGCCCACGGGAGCCCCTGCTGGTCCCCTCACCTTGAGGGTCTTCAGTCTCCTGGAGGTGGACCAGTTCTGGAGCACTTGAGGCACCCCTGGGCCCTGCAGCTGCCTGGGTTTTGCTGCAGAAACCGCTCTATTGACCAGGAGAGCGGCCCGGTTTGTGGCTGGCATACTGCCTGGAGAGCAGCCACCCTAATTGCAGGAGGTAGAAGGCAGTCAGCTCAGTGGACTGGAATGCAAGCTATTTGCCTCTATGTTTGGGCTTTCAATGACTCATAGGTTGTGGGCAATGGCCTGGCCCTAGGGTCAGGCAGATGGGCAGTGAAGACTGGGCTGTTAAAGGGGTGCCCACGTGGAAGCCAGTCAGGGGATCTGAGAGGTGCACTGACGCAGGGCCCGTCTCTGCCATGAGAAGAACCCACTCCGGGATTGGGAGGGGCTGGAGTTGGCTAGTGGCCATCCTTGAGGTGGCCTCTGGGGTCCATGGACTCAGTGGATGTGTGGGCACCACAGCCGCGCAGAGAAGGGCTGGCTTGAGACGGGTTTGTCTTGAGGCCAGTGGTACAGTTGGCTCGCAGACGGACCGAGGGAGCAGGTGGCCGGGGTGGCGGCTGCAGCGGGGGGCACTGCTCACAGCCAGCAGGCGCGGCCCGTCTGACTTTGAGTGCCAGCCATCCCTAGCGGGGTTTGCGGCTGGGGCTCTGGGCCACGAGGCGCCAGGAGCGATCTCCCTCTTCCATTTAGGTACTTAGGTCGCTCAGTTGTATCCGATGCTTTGCAACACCATGGACTGTAGCCTTCCAGCCTCCTTTGTCCACAGTATTCTCCAGGCAAGAATAGTGGAATGGGTTGCCATTCCCTTCTCTGAGAGAGCTTCCTGATCCAGGGATCGAACCTGAGTCTCCTGCCAAGAGGTATCTCCTGCATTGCAGGTGGATTATTTATCATTGAGCCATCAGGGAGGCCTTGTTTAGGGGACATGGTGAGTATTTACTCCTGAAGCTGAAATCACCAGGCTTCTCCTCGGCTCTCAGAGTGGGGAGCAGGATATGGGTGAGGATAGTGTGGGTCATCTCGGGAAGAATGCCCTCATGGAGTGATTATTTTGCCATCGTTTGCTATGTAAACCCCCCAAATTTGATTAAGACAAAGCATTTATTATTAAGCACAGATGCAAGGGCTGGGTGAATGCATTTTGTCTAGGACCAGCCTCTCTGAGGCTCCATGTCCCGGGCAGCTTCCCGAGGGCCGGTGGTGGGCGTGTTGGTCCAGTGAAGGATTCACCATCTGTCTGGCCGTTGGCTTGAAGTCACCCATCAGGTTAGTCACGCTCCTTCATGTGGTGGCCAGAGGTACCCCACGGTGGAGAGGGCAGGCCCCAGTACACAGGCGTCTCTTCACGTCCGTCACCTAAGCTGCTGCTCTATCCGATCTGCATCCCAGTTATTCAGTGATGCCTGCTGAGCGGGAGTAGAAAGGAGGAGAAAATCCACACTGAGCTCCCCTGTGTCCTCCAGCCAGCCAAGGCGCGCATGCACACACACGCACACACACGCGCGCACACACGCGCGCACACACACACACACACACACACACACACACGAGGTAGATCAGATCTCCTCCTCGGGCGTAGAAAGGAGGAGAAAATCCACCCTGAGCTCCCCTGTGTCCTCCAGCCAGCCAAGGAGCGCACGCACACACACGCGCGCACACACACACACGCACACACACGCACGCGCGCACACACACACACACACGAGGTAGATAAGATCTCCTCCTCGGGCGTAGAAAGGAGGAGAAAATCCACACTGAGGTCCCCTGTGTCCTCCAGCCAGCCAAGGCGCGCGCACACACACGCGCACGCACACACGCGCACACACACACACACACACACACACACACACACGAGGTAGATCAGATCTCCTCCTCGGGCGTAGAAAGGAGGAGAAAATCCACACTGAGCTCCCCTGTGTCCTCCAGCCAGCCAAGGAGCGCGCACGCACGCGCGCACACACACACACACGCACGCACACACACACACACACACACACACACACACACGAGGTAGATCAGATCTCCTCCTTGGACACAAGAAGACTGCTGCAGAGGGTTTAAGAAGATGGCCTAGAATCACACAGCACCAGCAAAAAAGAAAAATCAGCTGCTGTATCTCCTGCTGCCTGACTGCACATTTCCTTGAGTTCCGCATCCATGCTGTTTCCTAGGAAACCATCACACAGCCCACAGGACTGTCTGCATGGAAGCAGGGGGTGGTCCATCCGGGGTCCACTCTTTCCCTCTTTTCCTGCGTCAGTGACGCCGCGGCCCTTTGTCAGGGTGTTAATGTGACGGCCACAGAGAGCCCAGAGCCTGCTGCTGGGGTTACATTCCCAGCGAGATGTCTGAGCTGGCCGCAGGGCCGGGCTCACTGGGTCTCCCGCCGGTCGGAGCCGAGAGCCGATCCTGTTTGCTCCCCTCCCCGCCTTTTTCCCGCAGGCTCTCTGCCTCCAAGGCAGGCTCCCTTCAGGGTGCCTAGCCGGGAACCATACTCCAGGAGCTGTGCCCTGGACCCCAGGCCCTCTTCCCCACAGGTGGAGACTGCAAAGCCCGTCCTGCCCTGACCTTCTCGTGACCGCGACAGGGTCCAGGGCCAGGGAGCGTCTGTGCCATGGGGCCTGGCCACCCTGGGGCTCTGTCTTCGTCATCGTCTGCCCCATGGTGGTCCCCGCAGGAGGCTGCGGGACCTCAGGAGTCTGACCCCTGCCCTGACCCCGAGGCAGGCTTGGGGTGGAGGGCTTGGACGAGGGGCAGGAGCCAGAGCAGAGCCTCCTCCCCACCTGCAATGGTCTGATCTCGCTGCCTCCAGAGTACCTTCTGTGCTTTTCTGAGAAGCTGAAGTGCATTTGCTGTTACGAGCACCTCTCTTCTGACATAAATTTTAATGAAAGGCAAGCTCCCGCGCCTTGCTGCTGGGAACCATTTTTCTTGGCAGGGTCTTGTGCAGGAATGAGTCAGAACGCCTGGTTCCAGTCCCATGATGTTTGATCGACATCTTCACCAGCCATTGGAAACACCCACAGCCGCTGCTGGGCCCCGGGGAGGGACAGGCAGGCATCTGCCGGGCCCCGGGCAGTCCACAAGCTCAGGGCCGTGGCCTCTGTGAGAAGATGTCCGCATCAGGGGTCTGAGCTGCCGGTAGAAGGTGCCTGGTGCTTCTCTGGACTGTGTCATCCCCGAGTCAGGCTTTTCGCCCTGGATGGCAGGGGGCAGAGTGGGGGCAGGGCTCGGTGCCCGGCAGCCAAGCTGGCACCAAGTCCAGCTGGCACACAGCGCCTGGGCGGTGCAGCATTATGCTGGGGGTCCTGTGCATTAACAACACGCTTCCTGGGTGTGGAAGCAGCTTTGCGGCCCTGGGGAGGCTGTCTTTGTCCTCAGAAGCTGTGCTTTGACTCAGTATTGTGACATCCATGGTCTATGTTCAAATAATTCAGCAAACACACACACACACACCAGGGCTACACGATGGGCAAAACATCAATGGCTGTTGAAATTTGAGGAAGACATGCTGGATGCTATTCTTTCAACTTGTAGGTTTCAAGTTTTATTTTATAAGTAAGTTACTTGAAGGACCAATGATTAATTCTGGGGCTCCCCTGGTGGCTCAGTGATAGAGAATCTGCCTGCAATTCAGGAGGTGCCTCTTGCACAGGAGACGCAGGTTCGCTCCCTGGGTCAGGAAGATCCCCTGGAGAACGGAATGGCCACCCACTCCAGTATTCTTGCCTGCAAAATCCCAGGGACAGAGGATCCTGGCAGGCTACAATCCTTGGGGATCAAGAGAGTTGGACACGACTGAGCAGCTAAACAACAGTGAAACATGAAACAGATTTCCTTGTAACGGGCCTAGAGGGACACCCTTGGAAAAGCGGTGATTTCTTGCTGTTTTGGTGACTTCCTCCTCATTAAGGAAGAAGAGTCCAGGCAGGATGGACTCTGGTGAGAACGCGGCCTTCAAACCCAGCTGTGAGAAAATGCGGCTGTCAGAGCAGGCTGGGGAGTTCTATTTTTATCTTGCATTTTCTTGTCCCCACGTTTTCAATGCTTAATTGTTTTCTTCTTTCAAAAGAGCACTTGTATCTGCTGGCTGGCCTGCGGCAGGCAGAGTGGGGAGTGGCGTCTGGAGACGGAGCCCCGGGAATGGAGGGCGAGTCCCCTGGTCCTCCTCGGGATTCTCCTTGTATCGCCTCCAGGAAACAACTGCATCAGCCAAAACGCAGGCGGAACTGCCACGCAGCTGGCCCCTTGCACGTAGTTCGTGAACCATTTTAAAAAGCAAGTTTTCTCTATTTTGACGTTCATGCAGAGATGAGTGCCTGGCTCAGACGCGTAAATGCACAATGGATCTGCCTCTCCTCCTGGACTGAGGTTCTTTAGGCCAGGACTGTGTCTGGTTATTATGTGTGGACCCCACTGCCCAGCACCTAAATATTCGCCGATAAATAAACGAATAAAGAAATGAAAAAAGGAGAAAGAGATATGATGATATCTGAATTCTACAACAGCCAAGGATTATGCAAATCCGTAATACCTTTGTTTTCCTGATGTGTCCTGTTTGTAGCAGATGGATGTGCCCTGATCACGGGGGAGGAGCTTAGGCAATGATCCAGCACTATCGGTATGTAAGTCTGCTGTTTAGGAAGGATCAGATACTCAAAAGAAAAAGGAGGAGGACCCTATTGCTTCAGCATGGTGAGATTTGAGGCTGCCTTCTTTATCCCGTGTTCCATCTTGTTTTTAATAAAAGTGACTTATAAAGGCCGATGACGCCCACAGGCATGCAAACTGAAGCTGTTTAACATAGAAAAGAAATAGCACGTGGAGAACCATGCGCCCTGGCCCGTGTGGCCACTGGATCCTAAGATGTGCCTGTTGACCTTGTAAGAATGTCGGAGAGAGGAGAGGCTGGAAGTACAGAGTCTGAGCACACTCAGCCTGACGCCTGGCCTTGGCTCCAGCAGCCGCTGATGCGACGAGCAGGAAGGTGTGTGCGTGAGAGCAGAGTGCAGTGTCCATGTGAATAGCGCCCACGCGTGAAAAGGCAGAAGGGCAGCTTGAACGAGAGGTGTTCATGCCTTAGGTGGATCTCTTTGGTGCTGGACAAACTGTAAATCTCAGTTGAAGGGTAAAAACAGTGGCACCCACTTCTGGGCCATGGGTTCCTCTCCAGACCCTACAGTGTCCTATTTCGTGAATGTTAATTGCACATAATTCAAAAGCACTGTGGTGGATTTGAAAATAATGCTCCCAGTAACATACGAATGATATTTATCCTCAGTGATAATTAGGAAATATAAGTAAAATGATCATAATACATCATTTTTCTTCAGGGTGGCAAAATTTTTGAATTTGCCCATTGTTAGAGAAGATTAATTTTTAGCACATAAATTTAAAATTACATTTACTAAAAATGTCCAAAGTTTTCTAAAATTAACCTTAAATTCTATCTCAAGAGCCCCCTGTTCAGTTGGCTGGAACAACCACCTCAACTTAGTGTGGGTTCATCTTTGTCAATTCAGAAGACCATCTGTCAACTCGGGGTTTCACCCTCCCCTCTCCTCCCTGAGGCTGGTTCTAAGTTAGAGGCAGTGAATGTGATAGAGCATCCCAGACGGGGGCTCTTACCCGCTTCACCATCCACCGGAGCTCACACCTCTCGGTACCCATGTCCAGAGAGGGGCTCTCACCCACCCCCCTTCACCGTCATCCACCGGAGCTCACACCTCTTGGTACCCACATCCCCTGTTGTCTCCCAGGAGAGAGTTGGTGCTGACTTATCCTGCCTGGTCCCATTGTGATACTTACCTGTGTGTGCACTGTATGGGTCCCCTTGTCTGGACCGTGGCAGGCCCAGATCGCTGGTTAGACGTGATGCCAGGAGGGTCTGTAATTGAGATCCTGGGTAAGGCTGGCACCTGAGTCAGCAAACCCAGTGAAGTGGGTTGCTTTTCCCAGTGTGCTGGGCATCCCCAGATGCACCGAGGTCCGAGTAGAACAGAAAGATGGAAGAAGGAGAACCTGCTATCTCTGCCTGACTGTTTGAGCTGGAACCTCAGTCTTCCGCCCTCAGCCTGAGACTTGCACCATCATCTCTCCAGATTCTCAGGCTTGGGGCTCAGACTGCAGCCACCTCAGCGGCTCCCCTGCTCCTGGAGCTTGAGGATAGAGGGTGTGGGGCTTCCCCAGCTCCCAATTCCTGGTGACAAATCTCCTTATTGGTTCTGTTTCTCTGGAGGACACCCACTAATACACCTGTTGTCTAAACAATGTCTCTTCGGTTCTCCTGGCCCTCTTCCCGCTGACCCTGCCCTTCCCAGGGCAAACATGGATGCTTCCTGAAGCTCTCTTAAAGGTTCTGGGGCCCAGCGAAGTTGCTGGGGATTCTCGGGGGCTCTCAGGTCTGGACATGAGTCTGCTATTTCTCCTCTCCTGATGGTGTGTAAACTGGTAGAGGGAATATGGTCAATCCGCAACTTCCCAAGACCCAAGACAGAAGCTGTTATTGACTTCTGACTTGAGAAGACACCCAGGAGTTCATCAGCTAAGATGCTTTTGGCTGCAGGAAACAAATGCGAACTGAAAGTAGCTTTCCTGTTAAGAGGCTTATTACCTTGTAGGACAAGAATATTGGAGCAGCGGTTCTCCAAGTGTGGTCTAGTGAGCCCCGGGGGTCCCTGAAACCCCTTCAGGGCATCTGCATGGTCAAAATCATTCATTCCAACTGCAAGAGCAGGATTGTAATGTAATGGAGCAGGAGTCATCAGTTACTTACAAAAAGTTTATTACAAAAAAGGCTCTGTCAATTTTTGACAGGCACACAGCCACACTTGTTTATATCTTTTGCAGCTTCTGTGACACCCTGGCAGAGCTGAGCAGCTATGACAGAAACTGCATGGCCTGCAAAGGGGAAAACATCTACTATCTGGCCCTTGGTGCTGTGCTAGGTCATTCCAGTCGTGTCTGACTCTGTGACCCTGTGGACCGTAACCACACCCCCCCGTCCCCCCGGCCAGGCTCCTCTGTCCATGGGGTTTCCCAGGCAAGAATACCGGAGTGGGTTGCCATTTCCTCCTCGAGGGGATCTTCCCGACCCAAGAATCAAACCTGCATCTGTCTCCTGCATTGGCAGGCAGGTTCTTTACCACTAGCACCACCTGGGAAGCTCATCTGGCCCTTTAATAGAGCATAAAACATTTTTGGAGATAATCTTAGATTCTACATCAGAAATAACCTTTGAAGAACTACCAACTATTAAGTTTTTGGTGTACTGTCAAAGAAAAATATCCCCAGTTATCTGAACAGGAGGATGTGAAGGGAGGATTTCAAGAAAAGCATGAGAAAATAAAATATTTTCTAAAACCCTTTTCCCATAGAAAGAATGGATTTTTCTTTCTTTCTTTCTTTTTTCTTTTTTTTTTTTAGCAATTTAATGGCAAAAGTGAAATGGTTACAAAGCTGCCAAATGAGGAAGGATCAGCTGCTCCAGACAGGAGATGAAGCAAGACAAAACTTGTTTCAGAAGCCCAGGAGCATCTGAACTGCCTTTTCACCTCACCAGCCCGAAGCTGAGGGCTTCCAGAAAGAAGTGGATCTGAGGTCCTGGCCAGCTGCCTCTGTGTGTGGGGGGGGCGATGTCCCATCCCCACCTCTGCCTGCCCGGCGTCCTTGTCCCGACAACTGGGCTGGGCAAAGTCACCTCCCTGGATGACGCCCGGGCCCCTGGAGCATTTCCAGTCCTCAGCCGTCTCTAGCCAGGGCAGGGCGGCCAGGGCAAAGGGCCTGGCAGCAGGGCATCTCCACAGGCAGGAGTCCCTGCCAGGTTCCGGAGAGCTCACACCCAAATCCGGCTCAGCAAAAAGACGTTGACAGCCAACGGCATTTTCCCACACTCGGCACCCAGCCTCTTTCCGTGGAGCCCTTAGCATCTGTTCAGTGAATGAAGAAAGGGAAGAAGAGCATTATTTAAAAAAAAAAATTTATATTAAATAGAACTTTTTTTTAAGGCTGAACCATGCAGCATGCAGGATCTTAGTTCCTTGAGCAGGGCTTGAACCGGTGTCCCCTGCATCAGGAGCACACAGTCTTAACCACTGGACTGCCAAGGATGTCCAGGAAAGCATCATTTCGAACAGGCTTCGTGGGCTGGCAGCGAAAAGGGCAGACTACGAACCCTCCAGGCAGTGGGGCTGTGGGAACGCCGCGTGGGTGTCAGAGGCTCCACGGCCCCCTTGTTTTACCTTGTGTTTCATATGCTGATGCCACAAGGAAAACCTTTACCCCGGGCCCCCAGGATCCAGACCTCAAGCCCACCGACATGGCCACGCGAGCCTGCCCCTCCCAGGCCAGCAGCTCAGCAGCACATCCCCGGGCGCCAGCTAGAAAGGTCGGACTTCCGGCCCCACCCCAGCTGGCCTGAGTCAGAGCCGGCCTTTCCGAGGTCCCCGGGGTGGGGCAGGCGGGGTGAGGTCGGAGCGCCCCTGGTCCCTGTGCTGGGCTGTCAGGAGGACCTGGGAGGGAAGCCAGCAGCCTGAGACCCCGCTGCCTGGGGACAGAGTCGCGGCCACGTTACCCAGAATCTGGGGTTTTCTCTCCAGACCCCAGTCATTTCACAGGGTGCAGGCTCGCACTTCGGGAGGGGGTCCAGAGGGTGTCCACAGCCCCCTCCTCAGTCTCCGAGGAGTCGCCAGCGCCTGCTCGCTGACCTGGGCACCACTGTGCCTCCCGAGGAGAGGGGACGGGGGCTCCCCTCGAGGGGCGCCGTGTTCGGGAGGTGACGGTTCTCCCTGCCTCGGGTGTGGTCAGTGACGACAGCCACTGGTAGTGCTGCCGGGCGCTGCGGAGCCCAGGCGCTGTTCTGGGTCTGCGTCTGCAGGTGCCCTCGGCGCGGTGTGAGGCCTGTGCCCTCTTCAGGGGCAGCGGCGACAGCCGGCACTCCGGGCCCCTGCCCGCCCCTCCTCTGCTCGGCAGCCCCGCGCTGTGCCCGCTGCGGTGGGCTCCCCGGGGGCAGTCGCAGGGCGGGCCTCGCTCACACCATCTTCCTCTGGCCTCCCGGGCTCAGGACTCCCTTCCGAGCGCCCAGATCTGTAGGGAGACATCACAGATGGACCGAGGAGAGGCCACCTGTCCGCAGGGATGCCCACGCCTTCCACGTCTCTTTACAGTCTCTAACGTTAGCTTTGCACAGCTGAATGCTGGATTCTACTCAAGGAAACAAGAGTTCACTCTTATAAACAGAAGCAAGGCACACACGTGGTGCTGCACGCGAGGCGGCTCCGGGTGGGGCCAGGCGGAAGGCAGCCTCTGCCCTCGCCCCAGGCAGCACACACCACCCGCTGGCCTTTCAGGGGGGACGTCCAGGCAAAGGGGCACGATGGTGCAAACTGCCGGCAGGAGGAGCGTCACGGGGCAGGACTGCAGACAGCCCAGTGCAGCTGTTTCTGAGGAGGGACGGAAAACTGCAGTGGGGGTGTCTCCCCCGAAGAGAAGGAGCTGGAATCTGCAGCAGGCCCAGCTGTCCTGCCTCCTCCCAGAGACCTGTCAGGATTGCCAGCGGGGAGAGGAAAACAGATGAAGAGAAAGGAGACCCGGCTGACGGGGATGGAGAGCGGCACCCAGCTCCACGAAGGGGGCGCGCTAATCACACAGCCGCCTTTTCCGTAATAACAGTGTGGCTGTTTGAAGAGCTATTGTTCAAAGCAGACCATCTTTCTCCTCCAAGAACGCGGGTTCTCATTAACAAGTGAATCACAGCAGACCTTCCGGTCTGGGGGATGAGCATGCTGCTGTTCTGGGGAAGCTGGCCTGATTTCAAACCAGGGAGGCAGCGTGACTGTCTCCATGGCATCTCCCGCAGCCTGGGCACCTGGCTGTGCTGCCGTTTATCTCCGCCCGACTCCCAGCCCCACCCTGGCTCGGAAGCTCCTTGAAGGCTGGGGTGTGTTCGCTCCTGTTTGCGTTCTCAGCACAGTGTCACGGACGGGGCAGGTGCCTGATGAATACTTTCTGACGTAAACAGATAGTGAGCTTGAAGCGTGAAGACGGAGGCGTTTGAAGTGACTGGTTCCAGGATCCTTGGAAGGTAGGGGCAGTTGGACCACAGCCCTGAGTCTACCCTCAATCATCTTCCTCTCGCCCCCACCCCCACCCCCAAAAAACAGGCCAAGAAATTAACCCTATCAAACCAAAAAGTTAAAACTCCCGCTCAGGTACTTCCTTACGGGTCCAGTGGTCAAGTCTCTGAGCTCCCATTGAAGGGCCGAGGGTTCTATCCCTGGTTGGGAGCTAAGATCCCACATGCTACACCACGTGGCCAAAACAAACAAAGCAAACCAAACTCCGTTTTGGAATCCAAAGTATGGAATACGGGATTGACGGCAGCAAAGGAACAAGAAGGTCCGGGTGAAAATGAGGTAGGGAGGTGGACTGAAGCAGACCTCAGCAAGTAAGCCATTAAAAAAAATCACTTTGGGAGAGCAATGTGGTGGGAAACTATAGAGACATGCAGCTCTGAAAACCTCTCTGGCCTTTCTGTTACTCCTAAGACTACAGGAAAAGTCGTTTTGCTTTAAAAAGAGCAACAGGAAAAGATCATGATCAAATCCCACACAGAATTATCCATAAAAGTAAGAACAGAATAGTGTCTCTGCAGATAAAGGAAGTATGGCAAAAAGACAATAGACCCAAATGGATGAAAACTGTAACCTAAAATTTCAAAATATCTGAAAAAATAAAAAAAATCAAAATATAACAGACCTGAAAGGAAAATACATTAAAATTAGAAAAACTATAAAATGAGATTGTAAGGGGGGGTTGTAAATAGATTGAAGGAGGAGACAGAACAGGCTCTATCTGGAAAGCAGGGCACCATCTTGGATTGGACTGTGGACTTTGAGCTCTATGCCCAGGATCTATGGAAACTACAAACCAACTATCCATCGCCTAAAACAATAGCCTAATTATCTGTGTAACCGAATAGAATCATACATTCCATCATGCTTATTGGGGTATGACCACAGGCCTATTGATAATTGCCCACTGTTAACTACCTAGGCTTAAGGCATATGAATCACGGGTTAACTTTGATTGTATCTTTCTTTTTCCTTTGTTCAGACTAGTTTCAGGGAATTTGGAGAGGTGGGTTTGGGTACGTACACTTAAGGTATATAAGGTTTCCACGAAGACTGGTCAGGGTCCTTGGCTAAGAGGAGACTGGCTCGGGCCCGCCGGTGTAATAAGTAAGCTGCCCTCCACTATCTGCATTGTCGTTCTGAGTGAGCAGTTTCCCGGATCGCGTGGCTACAACAAGGTGAAAGAAGCAAGAAAAAGAGGTGAGAAGGAAAGAAGAGCGTAAATGAGTCCAAACTAAAAGGAATACGAGAGCAAACACACAGGACAGGCACTGCTGTAGGTAATCAGTAGGTGGAAGGGCAAAAAAAAAAACCATTTCAATCAAAAGGAAATGAAGAGAGGAATTCTGCTTTCAGCCAAGACGGGCCAATAAGAATTAGATTCACCCTCCTGAGTGAAACAAATAAAAAACTGAGTAAGATGCATGAAATAACGATTCTCAAGGTCCTGGCCACCAGGCGACGAGTGACGCGCAGAGGAAAGGGAAACGAAGTTCGCGCGTGATGCCGCAGCCAGCCGCTGGGGAGCGGTTTCCAGGCCGCGGGGCGCGGGTGGGGCCCGCACAGGGCTGGGGGCCCAGTGAGTCAGAGCCAGACGGCAGGACTCAGAGGGCCCGCGCCGGGCAGAGGGAGGGAGGGACAGGGCCGACCACGGAAGAGGAAGGAGCGGCACGGGGCGTCCTCTCGGGTCCTTGGCTGAGCACCGTGCGCCCAGACGAGGTCGGAACCCGCCGCTCAGCACGGCGCTGGGCCAACGGCACTGCGGCAAAGTCAAGCAGGTGCGAGCCCTGCCCGGGCAGCGGAGGACGGCCTGCTGGCCGGCGGCCCCCTCCTGCCGCGGCGCGGAGGCTCCCACGTGCAGAGGCGCCGCGGGGCCGCGCCCACACCTGCCGAGCCGGAGCTCTGGGGCCCGCGAGCTACCGCTGCCGAGGGCCACGGGCCCGGAGCCTCCGCTCTGCAACAAGGGCCACGGGCCCAGGGCCTCCGCTCTGCGACGAGAAGCCGCGAGCCTCAACGGAGAGGAGCCCCGCTGGCCCAACCGGGGAAAGCCCGTGCGCGCGACGAAGACCCGGCACACCGAAAGGAGTAAACAGATAAATACTTCAAAAAGAATTGGGGGAGGCTACTGGAAAGCGGGCGACCAAACAAGCCCCAGAGCTCGCCCGGGCCTGGGGATGGCCCGTGCTCCCGTTAGACGGAGCGGACGCCCTGCTCATGCACAGGCGTGGCTGTGACGTGGCTCAGCCGCCTCCCACCCTCTGCGACCCCATGGGCTGTGGCCCGCCAGGCTGCTCTGTCCCTGCGATTTCCCAGGCAAGAGTACTGCAGTGGGTTGCCACGCCCTCCTCCCGGGGACCTTGCCAACGCAGGGATGGAACCCAGGTCTCCCGCATTGGCAGGTGGGTTCTTTTTTTTTTTTTTTTGTAGTGAATTTCGTCATAC